>LR880969.1:778668556-778679454 GCA_904067115.1 Aegilops sharonensis
TGCTGACGGAACTCATCCCCGACGCTTTGCTGGATCGGAGCCCGGGGATCGTCATCGAGCTGAACGTGTGCAGAACTCGGAGGTGCCGTACGTTCGGTGCTTGGATCGGTCGGATCGTGAAGACGTACGACTACATCAACCGCGTTGTTACAACGCTTCCGCTTTCGGTCTACGAGGGTACGTGGACAGACACTCTCCCCTCTCGTTGCTATGCCATCACCATGGTCTTGCGTGTGCGTAGGAAATTTTTTGAAATTACTACGTTCCCCATCAATAATAACTGTCATCGTAATGTTAAGCGTGCGGACCCTACGGTTCGAGAACAATGTGGACATGACCGAGACACGTCTCAGGTCAATAACCAATAGCAGGACCTGGATGCCCATATTGGCTCCTACATATTCTACGAAGATCTTTATCGGTCAGACCGCATAACAACATACGTTGTTCCCTTTGTCATCGGTATGTTACTTGCCCGAGATTCGATCGTCGGTATCCAATACCTAGTTCAATCTCGTTACCGGCAAGTCTTTTTACTCGTTCTGTAATACATCATCTCACAACTAACTCATTAGCTGCAATGCTTGCAAGGCTTATGTGATGTGCATTACCGAGAGGGCCCAGAGATACCTCTCCGACATTCGGAGTGACAAATCCTAATCTCAAAATACGCCAACCCAACAAGTACTTTCGGAGACACCTGTAGAGCACCTTTATAATCACCCAGTTACGTTGTGACGTTT
Source organism: Aegilops sharonensis (assembly GCA_904067115.1). Lineage (NCBI taxonomy): Eukaryota > Viridiplantae > Streptophyta > Magnoliopsida > Poales > Poaceae > Aegilops > Aegilops sharonensis. The sequence continues at coordinate 778,669,300 of LR880969.1, forward strand.
GGTGGCACACAAAGTGTTCCTACGATAAACGGGAGTTGCATAATCTCATAGTCATAGGAACATGTACAAGTCATGAAGAAAGCAATAGCAACATACTAAACGATCGGGTGCTAAGCTAATGGAATGGGTCATGTCAATCAGATCATTCAACTAATGATGTGACCTCGTTAATCAAATAACAACTCCTTGTCCATGGTTAGGAAACTTAACCATCTTTGATTAACGAGCTAGTCAAGTAGAGGCATACTAGTGACACTCTGTTTTGTTTATATATCCACACATGTATTATGTTTCCGGTTAATACAATTCTAGCATGAATAATAAAAATTTATCATGATATATAAGGAAATAAATAATAACTTTATTATTGCCTCTAGGGCATATTTCCTTCAGGATCTACCTTCTCCTTCGGAGGTGGAATTTTCTTTGCAAAATGGTCCCTTAGTTGGGCACGACTATGTCCTCGTTTTCCTGCTCGGTCCTCTCATATGGTAACTTTTCCAGAGGCTTGAGAGATGGACCGTATCTGAATAGGCTCCCACCTTTGCTTGTACTGCTAGCCGCCGGAGCGGCGGCGTCTCTCTTCTGTCATTGCTGATGAGGCGAGGAAATCTGACGCGCCGAAGGAGCCGGAGCGACGGCGTTTGTCTTCCGCCATTGCTGATGAGGCTGAGGAGGAGGCGGACTGCTCCGACGCGCCGGAGTAGGCGAAGGAGGAGGCGGAGTGCCCTCGTGTGTCGGAGGAGCCGGAGAAGGAGGCGGAGTGCCCTGATCACTCGCCGGAGGAGGAGGAGGAGGAGGCGGAGTGCCCTGACTCGCCGGAGGAGGAGCAGGAGGCAGAGGCGTCCAGTTTGGAAGCTTGATGTACTCCTTCTGCCATAGACATGTACTCCTCAGAGCATGAACCAGTCGATTCTCCCCTTCACCTGTAGAGTGGTCAAGCTCGAGCTCCTCAAATCCCTCCATTAATTCATCCACCATCACAACAGCATAGGCATGTGGAATCGGACGGTAGTGAAAAGTTTCGTTGGGTTGAGGAGGTGCAACAGAGCCGACAGACGCCTTGAAAGTGAGGTTCCGGCATTTCGTCATAAGCTCGCAATGTTGAGCCTCCGTGATAGTATCCATGGGGTAGCTAGGAGACGCGAAGTCAGGCTGAACGGGCTCCGTGAAAGCCACGCTGCTTCTCTGCTGAGATGGAGGGGTAGCTTCTGGGGTAGCTTTGTGCCGCTGAGATGGTTGGTCGGCAGCTCGCTTGCTCTCAGCTTCCTGTAGCTTTTGTAGTCTTGCATTGAGCTTCTACATGTCGCTCAGCTCCTCTTTCCTCTTTCTCTCCCGACTTTTGTAACCGCCTGCGTCGGGAAACCCAAACTTCCACGGAACGGAGCCTCGTGTGCCTCATGTTCGTCCAGGGTGCTCAGCATTCCTTAGGGCCTCAGTCAGCTCGTCCTTCTCTCTGTCGGGAATGAACGTCCCTTCCTACGCTGCGGTGATATACTTCTGAAGCTTCGTGACGGGTATTGCAAGTTGCCGAGGCGAGGTTTAAAGATGCTCATCGCCGTGCATGAGTAATTCCATCATAGGCTTGCTAGATGGTGATGGGTTGGATGAGATTTATCATGTAATCGAGTTAGTTTTGTTAGGGTTTGATCCCTAGTATCCATTATGTTCCGAGAGTGATGTTGCTATGACTTTGCTATGCTTAATGCTTGTCACTAGGGCCCGAGTGCCATGATTTCAGATCTGAACCTATTATGTTTTCATGAATATATGTGAGTTCTTGATCCTATCTTGCAAGTCTATAGTCACCTATTATGTGTTATGATCCGTTAACCCCGAAGTGACAATAATCGGGATACTTACCGGTGATGACCGTAGTTTGAGGAGTTCATGTATTCACTAAGTGTTAATGCTTTGGTCCGCTACTCTATTAAAAGGAGGCCTTAATATCCCTTAGTTTCCAATAGGACCCCACTGCCATGGGAGGGTAGGACAAAAGATGTCATGCAAGTTCTTTTCATAAGCACGTATGACTATATTCGGAATACATCCCAACATTATATTGATGAACTGGAGCTAGTTCTGTGTCACCCTATGTTATAACTATTGCATGAGGAATCGCATCCGACATAATTATCCATCACTGATCCATTGCCTATGAGCTTTTCATATATTGATCTTTGCTTACTTACTTTTCCGTTGCTGTTGAGGATATAACCACTGAGTGTAAACTGCCCAGGAGGGGCCGGTTCACGCTCAACTATACTGAAGTCCATGAAGACAAGAAGATGGCTCTTTACTGATAAAGTTTAGAGGCCCAGAGCCCGGAGGCGGATTAGGGCCCATAGTGGTAAACCACCATAATTGTATACTTGTATTGTAAGTTAGGGAAAGGGAGAGACCGAGCCGAACACTTGTATGAGTCGGCCTCGGGACTCTGTAAACCGGCCGGGCGTCAACCTGTGTATATAAAGGGACGACCTGGCGGCGGTTCAGGGACAACAGACAACAACTCGAGACTCAGGAAGCGTATTTGGTCCCTGGTCATCGAAACCACAATAATTCCATCACAACTAGACATAGGCTTTTACCTTCATCGAAGGGGACAAACTAGTATAAACTCTCATGTCCCTTGTCCGGTTTAACCCCTTCATGCTAATCTCGTTGCGATGGCTCCACGACTAAGTCCTTCCGCTAGGATATCTGACGTGATATTTCCACGACAGTTGGCGCCCACCGTGGGGCTATCGCACGATGGTTTCGAGTTCTTGAAGGGAAGCTTTGAAGGACTCAAGGGGTACGTGGTCGGCCGGATGACTAAGAGTCGTCGCGACAAGCTCTACATCGACGACGCAGGCTGAGGCCCCAAGGCCGGCTCAACCGAGTACGGGTACCGGGTCCCCTTTGGCGGAATTCACGCTTTCATTGGCAAGATCGGCGAACCGGGCCCTGAGCCGGACATCTCCACCGACCTCGTCGAGACGGCTCAGCGTGCAAGTCCCTTCCGGGTTCGGCCTGCCGTGAAGCGTGCGTTCGTAGGATTCATCCATGGAGCGGAATCTGAACCGGTGTCCGATGGTGAGACGACCCTCTACTCAGATGGTGAATCATCCACTGGCGAAACCGAGTCGTTATACCAACTGCACGATGGCCGGTTTGAGGGATATTCCGATGGTAACAGTATTCCGGGTCCCCTTGAACCGCCAAACCGGGTTGCGATCTTCATGGCCGGTACACAGCCCACCGTGCAATCTTCATCTACAGCAGCAATGGTATCCGGAACGGCAGCCGCCGCAGGAGGCCCGACGCGTCGACCGGCTCAAGTTCTGGCCGGTTTACTGGACGCCTGGACGACCTTGTTGACCACAGTGGTGACTCCGGAGAGTCAAGATCAGCATAATGCGGATGTTGCAAAGTTAAAGGATCAGATAGTTCAGGCCAAATCGGACTTGGCCGCTGAGGAGGCCAGGATGGATGAAGAACAGGCCGCTTTAGATGCCCGATCGCAAGAAATCCAAGCACAGGATTATCGGCTTACGTTGGACCAGAACACATCAAACGAAGTTATGAGAAGGAAGTACCGGTCTCGACTACCGCAAATTTACAAGGGTCTAAATCTCTTCAGCACACTAGGAGCCGGGCCTAGCAATCCGGCAGGAGTAAACCAGACCGAGGCACCTGGGGCGGCCCCGGATCAGCCACGGGCGATGGACCCGCTTCGACGGACATATAACCCACCACAGTATGTAGCAACACCGCCGGGTCACTTTTCCAGCCCCTTGGATAATATGATTGCGGCAGCGTCACGTTTGGCGGCTATTCCAATGGAGGGTGATTCATTAGCAGCGATAGAGACTCGACGAGCCAGGGATCTTCTTCAAACCGCCGTTCTTCAGCAACAGGCTTATTCCTACATCCGAGACAGAATACATTCAACCCACCGTCCGAGCAAGAGTTATAGCAGGCACATAGACGAGCCGGCCGTGTCGAGCAACACGCGGCGTCGTGATGCGCCTTGAGGGGCTAATCCAGCGAACGGCGGTCGAAATGCTCAGGACGTGGTGGATAATGGCATAGCGTGAAGGGAGGCCGCTTTAGCGGCACAGTACGCGGGTCATCATCAACCCGCCCCGGTTCAGCCAGTGGCGTTAGTAGAACGAGGGACCGGCTCACCTTCAGCTCCTGGGGAGTACCGTGCCTCATCCCGGCTCTCCGGAATGTGTGGTTGCCCAAAGATTTCAAAGGTCCGCGCAAGGTGCCTAACTATACCGCTGATCAGCCCCCCGAGGGGTGGGTGGAGAGTTATGAGATGGCAATGGAGATGCTAGATGTGGATGAAGCGGCATGTGCAAAATACTTCACCATGATGCTAGAAGGAACGGCTCGCACTTGGCTGAAGAGCCTGCCTGCTAACTCGATTAATTCATGGGATGAGTTGAAGGCCAAGTTCATAGCAAACTTCAAGGATAAGTGCAAACAACCTATGTCCATTGTGGATCTAGATGCCTATGTCCAAGGAGAGAACGAGTCAATGACTCATTGGGTGCGCCGGGTTTCAGAAGTTTTGCATTCGTTGGACCGCATCAATGCTGACATGGCGATCGTAACATTGGAGCGTAATTGCTAGTTTAAGTCATTGAAAATGAAGTTGGGACGGCTCAAGCGTCATTGCAATGACATGGGAACACTCATGGCAGCTTTGGTTAAGTATGCTGATTCTGATAATACCAAAGACCCTGATTCTGATGAAGAGAAACAGGAGAAGGGAAAGAAGAATGCCGGTTCAAAGGGACAGCATAACCAGGCGTGTCATGGAATTGTCACGGCAGATGTCCTCTCGCAAGGACTTTGTCGTGGAGCCATCGCAACTAGGAAACTTAAAGGGGTTAATCGGGACAAAGGACACGAGAGGTTTATACTAGTTCAGCCCCTTACGGTGAAGGAAGGCCTACGTCTAGTTGGGTTGGTATTGCTTGAGGTTTCGATGACCAGGGAGCGAGATACGCTATGCCTGGCTCTCGATGAGTTGTTTCTTGCCCTAAACCGCCAGCGGGTCGTCCCCTTATATACACGGGTTGACACCCTGCGGCCTACAGAGTCCCGGCCGGCTCATAAACAGTGTCCGGCTCGGTGACTAGTTAGTTCTACCTTATGATACAAGTCATGCCATTACGGCGGTTTATCTCTATGGGTTTTAAGCCGCCTGTGGGCCCTTAGGCCTTTTAGTGAATCACCATCTTCATGCCTTGGTCTTGGGCTTCCTCTGACGAGTCTCTTTGTGTAACCCGGCCCCTCCTAGGCGGCTTACACAAATAGTTATATCCCCGACATTAGGCCCCAGATTGATTTGAACCCGTTCATGTCAATCTTAAAATACCTTAAGAAATAAATCTTTAGCCTTTTGACCGTGCGGAGCGCTTTCTTTAACCCGCCATGACATCATCTTCTGGATCCATTTTAACCCGGCGTGACGTCATCCTTTTCTTAATTCATTTTCTATTCCATCGTATCCTTCAACGGATCTCTGCTTTATTTACTGTTCCGAAAATCGAGGCGTCGGGGCCGCTGGATAGTAATTCTTATCTCCTCGTTTCCCACGCCGTCCCAGCTATCCTCACCTTATAAATAGTCGTGACTTAGGTCTTTCATTTTCCTCCTTCCAGTCGCCTTCTTCCTCTCCTCTCTGCCACTCGAGCTCCGCCGCCGCCGCCGTCGAAACCCTCGTGTTCATCGACTCCGGCCGCTGCATCAACCTGACTCGGATCAGAAAACAGCGGCGGACCTCCGTATCTCAAGATTATCCGTGAGTTCCTCTCCCTTCTTTGGATCTGCATTGATGCTTGCCTGAGTTCATCGGTGTTCATCACCGCCCGATGCAACCCTTGCCAGTCTGCACTTCCACAGCCTTTTCAGGTTGTAAAAACTGTACAGAACTGCTGCGGAAGGTGTTTGTGTTGATCTTGCACAGAAATAGATCTTGTTTTTCTTATTTGGAAACCTCCCTTGAATGCGTGAAATTCTCTGCTCTGTTTTTAGGTCTAGAAAAATTTCCTTTTAGAATAGTAGTTTGATCCAAAATAATAGGTGTCGTCTACAAAACTTGTTTTTGTCACCCAGAACGCTTCTTCTGGTAAATGCCCTTAAACACAACTGTCGAGGTACCTGGTTTAAACAAGTGACACTGAGTTGTAAGCCTTGCCTTCTTCTCATAACTTTGAGAATTTTGAATCGCTCTTGATGTTTGTAGCGGTTTAAACATTGTTGCACAACCACCCTTATATCATTAGGCCCCTTTTTAAGCCGCCACTTTAAATAATTCAGATATCTCCCCGGGTTAAAGTTGAACCGACACTTTCTTATCTTGTTGTAGGCCAGCTGTTGTCATGGCACCTAAGGCGGCCAAGACCCCTGTAACTTGCAATTGGGTCCCATCCACAGTCACTGCGAGTAAACTTGCTGAATTCGTGAAGTCTGGCCACCTGCCAAAAAAGGAGGTCATGTCTTATCGCGCCCCTGACCCGTCTGAAGAGAAACCTCAACCCAAAGAAGGGGAGGTGATAATTTTCACGGATCATATGAACCGGGGATTTGCCCCACCCGGCTCAAAATTTTTCAGAGAAGTTTTGAATTTCTTTGACCTTAGACCTCAAGACATTGGACCCAATTCCGTGTCAAATCTTTGCAATTTTCAAGTTTTCTGTGAGGTGTACCTGGGAGAGGAGCCAAGTCTGCTTTTGTTCAGAGAACTTTTTTACTTAAACCGGCAGAACGAATGTGCCAACGGGCCTAGTCTTGAGCTTGGCGGCATCTCAACCTAGCGATGGAGGGATTGTCTTTTTCCTTATGCCGAGCTGCCAAGCCACCCCAAAGATTGGAACCAGACATGGTTCTACTGCCAAGACACTTCTCCGGCTGATGAAAGGCCTCTGCCCGGTTTTCGCGCCCTGCGCCTTGAGTCCAACCACCCACTGGCGGATAAACTGAGCGCTACTGAACGTATACCTCTCAATCCCTCCATCAAGAAGATTAAGGCTCTTTTGGGAAATGGTTTAAATGGCATCAATCTGGTCCGAGTCTGGGTCACCTGGCGAATACTCCCATTAAGCCGCCGCTCCGGCTTAATGTGTACTTATACAGGCGAAAAGGACGACCCAATGCGTCGTAGCCCTGAGGACTTACCGGATGATGTGATAGATGCTATAGTCCAGTCACTGTTGAAGGAGGGCACTGTAACCAGCAATGCCTTCGGTTTACTTCCCTTCTGCAAAAAGAACCCGGCTCCTGCAGTAAGTTATCGATCTTAATAAATATTCCTTAACATGTTTACCTCCCTTGTACTTATAATTTCTTATCTTTCTCCACAGGCCAATGACAATTTCTGGAAAGTCAAATATGACCACGAGGCTTCCAAACAAGCCAGGGCAGCCAAGAAGACCGAAAAGAAAACCACCAAGACGGTAACTTCAAAAAGGAAGAAACCCAGTGCCTCCGATTTGCTCAAATTGGATGATTCTTCTTCAGATGAGGAAGAGGTAATTCCTTACTTTCTTAACCCCTTCGTAACTGTTTTACTAACATTTCCGCCTTTCAGGACGATACAGGAAACAACCAAGCTCCTGGCGAAGAGGTAACTATAATCTCCTCCAACTCAGAGCCCTTGCCAAAACAAAAAGTCCGAAGGGTGACCCGGAAAGTAAGATTTTCACATCCTCTAGCTTATCAAGATCCTCAATTTATTTTGAAGCAACAACAGTTTGAGAGCCGGAGGCAGACTCGGGCCAATCAAGACGGAGAACTCTCTTCCGGCTTACCCGACGTAAGCAGGAAGCGTCGGATTGAGGTCATCTCCAATTTACGTTCTGTTCATCCTTTGGCGGATTTAATTCGTCAACCTCTCAATTCATCTGACTCCAATTATCAGGATACCTCTCCGTCTTCTGATGAATCGATGCAATCCAACATGTCAGCCTTTAAGACGGCTCCCGGGTAATCTAACCTTTCTTACTTTAAGCTTTTCCATACTTATACCTTGATGTTTATCCTTTCACCGTGATTTGACAGTTTACAAGTAAAGACCAGCAAGAGGGCAAAGAAGGATAAGCCGTCCCAAGTCCTGGTAGTTACTGAACTGGTGCTTGCCTCATCCGTTCCTGACAGCTCCACACATCAGCCACCACCTGAGCCGGCTGCTGATATTCCGGTGCCAGCTTCTGACCCACCTGCAGAAGACGTTATTCACAACCCGGATGACCCGGAAACTCCTAGCCCAGCCAAGACGATTGACCCGGAGGTTGAAATTGTGAAGAGTCAATACGTTGAACCGAGCCGGCCTACTGTTCTTGCCCAATGCACTGCCAAAGAGGAGTTTGCCCAGCATCAAAGAAACAAGCAAGACATCACTGGTTATTCTCACCTAAGTATTGGTGATATAGTCTTGGGCTATCTGAATCAAGTACACAGCAGTCGTAACCTGGAAATTGACATGGTGAAGCAAATACACCATAAATCCGAGGTACAATTTAATCTTTTTACTCTGAACCTTACTTCCTGTACCAGCCCCCAAGTCTATTGCTTATGAATGAATATGCTGTAGACTTAGAAATCTGTTAGTTTTTGTCCGGCTTAAATTGAATATATTTAACCCGGTGATAGCATGAAACTTTTGAACTTGGGTTACACATTAGCCCCCAAGTATCAAGTATCTTTACTTGTAAAGTGCTTGAGACTTTAATATACATGATTTAGTAAAATATGCTAAGAAATTCTTTAAGCATACATTAGCCCCCAAGTGCCAAGTATCTTTACTTGTAAAGTGTTTGGGACTTGAACGTAACCTTACCGGTATTCTTACCATAACCTAATGTTGATACAGGCCACCATAAGTCAGTTTGAGGCGGAGATTGCTGATCTGAAGAATCAGTTGAAGACCCAAGAGCTTGAAACACAGAAAGCCAACTCCAAGTTTGAATTCAGTGTCTCCGAACAAGAGAAACTGAAGAAGAATTTTGAATCGGAGAAGAAAACTTGGGTTGATGAGAGGGCTTCACTGGTGACTCGAGCTGAAATAGCAGAAGCATCTCTTGCCGAAGCAACCGCCGAGCTGTCCGGCTTAAAGCGTCAGATATCTCAAATGGTCTCAGCAATCTTCGGTAAGTTACTAATCTTGAATATCTCAATGGTTCCTTTGATGCCTATCTTAATTGTTAACTCCGACTTACCCTATGTGTATGAACGCAGGCCCCAGGAGCACAAACCTGAAGCAAAATATGCTGACCAAACTTAAGGCGGTGTACACTCTAGCCAATAGTAGAAAAAGGGTCATACGTGAAGCACATTAGTGCCGGTTTGAATTAGAGCCGGCACTAATGCGTACATTAGTGCCGGTTCCAACTGTTGGGGAACGTAGTAATTTCAAAAATTTTCCTACGCACACGCAAGACCATGGTGATGGCATAGCAACGAGAGGGGAGAGTGTCTGTCCACGTACCCTCGTAGACCGAAAGCGGAAGCGTTATAACAACGCGGTTGATGTAGTCGTACGTCTTTACGATCCGACCGATCCAAGCACCGAACGTACGGCACCTCCGAGTTCTGCACACGTTCAGCTCGATGACGATCCCCGGGCTCCGATCCAGCAAAGCGTCGGGGATGAGTTCCGTCAGCACGACGGTGTGGTGACGATGATGATGCTCCACCGACGCAGGGCTTCGCCTAAGCTCCGCGACGATATGACTTCACCGGCACAGGGCTTTGCCTAAGCTCCGCGACGATATGACCGAAGTGGAATATGGTGGAGGGGGGCACCGCACACGGCTAAGGAACGATCCGTAGATCAACTTGTGTGTTCTAGGGTGCCCCCTGCCCCTGTATATAAAGGAGCCAAGGGGGAGGGGGCCGGCCGGCCAAGAGGAGGCGCGCCAAGGAGTCCTACTCCCTCCGGGAGTAGGATTCCCCCTCCAATCCTAGTTGGAATAGGATTCACCGGAGGGGGAAAGAGAGAGGGGGGGCCGGCCCACCTTTCCTAGTCCTAGTAGGACTACGGGAAGGGGGGAGGCGCGCGGCCACCTAGGGCTGGTCCTTTCTCCTTTCCACCAAGGCCCACTATGGCCCATATAGTTCCCGGGGGGTTCCGGTAACCTCCCGGTACTCCGGTAA
>LR880969.1:778690433-778703342 GCA_904067115.1 Aegilops sharonensis
ATCTGACAAGGGATTTGGAAAGTTGCTGGTAATGATAAAGGATATGCTTCCAAAGGACAACGAATTGCCCGAGAGTACGTACGAAGCAAAGAAGGCTGTCTGCCCTCTAGGGTTAGAGGTGCAGAAGATACATGCATGCCCTAATGATTGCATCCTCTACCGCGGTGAGTACGAGGATTTGAACGCTTGCCCGGTATGTGGTGCATTGCGCTATAAGATCAGCCGCGATGACCCTGGTGATGTCGAGGGCGAGCGCCCCAGGAAGAAGATTCTTGCCAAGGTGATGTGGTATGCTCCTATAATACCACGGTTGAAACGTTTGTTCCAAAACAAAGAGCATGCCAAGGCGATGCGATGGCACAGAGAAGACCGTAAGAAAGACGGAAAGTTGAGAGTACCCGCTGACGGGTCGCAGTGGAGAAAAATCGAAAGAAAGTACGGGAAGGAGTTTGCAGATGACGCAAGGAGCGTATGGTTTGGTCTAAGCGCAGATGGCATTAATCCTTTTGGGGAGCAGAGCAGCAACCATAGCACCTGGCCTGTGACTCTATGTTTGTATAACCTTCCTCCTTGGTTGTGCATGAAGAGGAAGTTCATTATGATGCCAGTGCTCATCCAAGGCCCTAAGCAACCCGGCGACGACATTGATGTGTACCTAAGGCCATTAGTTGAAGAACTCTTACAACTGTGGAATGGAACAGGTGTACGTGCGTGGGATGAGCACATGGGGGAAGAATTTGACCTAAAGGCGTTGCTGTTCGTGACCATCAATGATTGGCCTGCTCTCAGTAACCTTTCAGGACAGACAAACAAGGGATACCGCGGATGCACGCACTGTTTGGATGATACCGACAGTATATATTTGAATAGTTGTAAGAAGAATGTGTACCTGGGACATCGTCGATTTCTTCCGAGCAGGCATCCCATAAGAAAGAAAGGCAAGCATTTCAAAGGTGAGGCGGATCACCGGACGAAGCCTGGCCACCGTACTGGTGCTGATGTACATGATATGGTCAAGGATTTGAAGGTGATATTTGGAAAGGGTCCTGGCGGACAACCGGTTCTGAAGGACGCTGATGGACGCGCACCCATGTGGAAGAAGAAATCTATATTTTGGGACCTACCATATTGGAAAGACCTAGAGGTCCGCTCTGCAATCGATGTGATGCACGTGACGAAGAATCTTTGTGTGACCCTGCTTGGCTTCTTGGGCATGTATGGGAAGACAAAAGATACACCTGAGGCACGGGAGGACCATCAACGTATGCACGGAAAAGACGGCATACATCAGGGTCATGCAAGCTACGCTCTTACCAAAGAAGAGAAGGAAATCTTCTTTGAATGCCTACTCAATATTAAAGTACCGTCTGGCTTCTCGTCGAATATAAAGGGAATAATAAACATGGCAGAGAAAAAGTTCCAGAACCTAAGGTCTCATGACTGCCACGTGATTATGACGCAACTGCTTCCGGTTGCATTCAGGGGGCTTCTACCGGAAAACGTTCGATTAGCCATTGTGAAGCTATGTGCATTTCTCAATGCAATCTCTCAGAAGGTAATCGATCCAGAAATCATACCAAGGTTACAAATGATTTGGTGCAATGTCTTGTCAGTTTCGAGTTGGTGTTCCCACCATCCTTCTTCAACATCATGACGCACGTCCTAGTTCACCTATGCGAAGAGATTAACGTTTTGGATCCTGTATTTCTACACAATATGTTCCCTTTGAGAGGTTCATGGGAGTCTTAAAGAAATATGTTCATAACCGTGCTAGGCCAGAAGGAAGCATCTCCAAGGGCCGTCAAAATGAGGAGGTCATTGAGTTTTGTATTGACTTTATTCCTGAACTTAACCCGATTGGTGTTCCTGAATCGCGGCATAAGGGCAGACTGGATGGAAAAGGCGCGCTAGGAGGGAAACAAATAATATGTATGGACGAACATTCTCTCACTGAAGCACACTACACAGTTCTACAGAATTCCGCCTTGGTGGCTCCGTATATGGATGAACACAAGAATTTGCTACGCTCCAAACACCCGGAGCGGTCTGATGACTGGATTACACGTGAACAAACCAGGAGTTTCGCCAGCTGGTTGCAAGCACGTACCTTGCATGACACCTCTATTGAAGATGACCTGTACTTGCTGTCCCAGTTACCATCTTCGAATATAATGACTTTCAAAGGGTACGAGATAAATGGTAATACATTTTACACGATCGCCCAAGATAAGAAGAGCACCAATCAAAATAGTGGTGTCCGCTTTGATGCAGAAACCAAGACGGGAAAGGAAACATATTATGGTTATATACAGGACATATGGGAACTTGACTATTAACGTGGTTTGAAGGTCCCTTTGTTTCGGTGCAAATGGGTCAATATGACACGAGGCGGGGTAACGGAAGACCCGCAGTACGGAATGACAACAGTGGATCTCAACAATCTTGCGTATGCAGACGAACCATTCGTCCTAGCCAATGATGTGGCACTTGTTTTTTATGTGAAGGACATGTCTACCAAGCCAAGAAAAAGAAAAGATAAGGAAGGGAATGCATCGTACGATGAGCCAAAGCGGCACATAGTTCTTTCTGGGAAGAGAAACATCGTGGGAGTGGATGACAAGACAAACAAGTCAGAAGATTATGAAAAGTTTGATGAAATTGCTCCATTCACAGTGAATATTGACCCGAGCATCCCGTTAAATGATGAAGATTTTCCATTGTTACGGTGCAAAGGGACACACGCGAAGAAAAAGTTTCACACCCAAAGATCTGGGATGTGATCGGCTTCACTAGCTATCATCACTTTCTTCTGTGTTTCACACCCAGAAGGGAATCTCTGTAATAGTTAGGGTAGTTAATTATGTGTTTTGGCATTTGAAACGTGAAGAATTTTTATGTGCAAACAAATTCTTTCATGCCTTTACTGATTTTTAAAGTTAAGTTATTCACAAACTAGTGATTCACAGTAATTTCAAATAATTCAAAATTTAAACTATTCAAATTTGAAAACTACGGGCACTAACAGAAAGTTTGTAATTTTTTGTACCTAAAGCAAAAATATTCACAAAGAAACTCTAAATACACAAAAAAAATACAAATCAAAAATAAATAAAGCAAAAAAAGCCCGCCTACTAGGCCAGAGGGGATTGCATACGACCCAGTAGGCCCACGGGGCAGCACAGCACAGGTAGGCCCAGAAGGCCTGCATTTGAGAGGAGCTCGAAGGAGCAGCCGCGGCTGGGTTTATAAACCAGTGCGGCTGCCCTTCGCTAGGCGAGGTGGGACTAAACTTTGCGCCCCTCGCCTGGCAGCGCACCCCTCTTTAGTACCGGGTCGTGGAACAAACCGGTACTAAAGACCCCCCTTCAGTACCGGTTGGTTCCACGACCCGGTACTAAAGGGGGTGCGCTTCCCGCCGCTTGGCCTGGCCAAAACAGACCTTTAGTACCGGTTGGTGGCTCCAACCGGTACTAAAGGTCCATCCTATATATACAACACTTGAAAAAATTTCAGTTTCTCATCTCTTCTCTCTGCCGCCGCCCCGTCCCGCGCCGCCCTGCCCCGATCGTCGCCGCCCCCGCCCCTCGTCGCCGACCCCGGCCGTCCTCGCCCCTCGTCGCCGGCCCCGTCGACATCGCCGCCCCGGCCGTCCCCGTCCCCGTCGTCCCCGTCGCCGCGCCCCGCCCCGGCCGTCCCCGTCCCCGTCTTCCCCGTCGCCGTGCCCCGTCCCGTCCCGTCGCCGCCCCGCCCCGTCGTCGTCGCCCCGTCGTTGCCGCCCCGTCCCGTCGCCCCGTCGTCGCCGCCCTGTCGTCGCCTCGCCGGTGAGCTCGCCCCGGCTGCCATGTCTACTCACACACACACACACACACTACACACACACACACATACATTTTTTGTTTTTTAGTTATACAAATAGTTAGAAATTTTTCTATTTTTTAGAAATTGTAAGAAATGTTTCTGTTTTTTAGAAATTGTTAGAAATGTTAGAATTGTTATAATAGTTAGAAATGTTAGAATTGTTAGAATAGTTAGAAATGTTAGAATTGTTAGAAATTTCTCTGTTTTTTAGTTATAGAAATAGTTATAAAAAAGTTAGAATTGTTAGAAATTTTTCTGTTTTTAGTTATAGAAATAGTTATAAAAATGTTAGTTATATATATAGAAATGTTATAATTTTTTTTCTGTTTTTCAGTTATAGAAATATTAGAAATGTTATAGAAATGTTAGTTATATATAACATTGTTAGAAATGTTAATTATATAGAAATGTTAGAAATTTTAGTTATCAAAATCCAATCATTAAAAAAATGTTACTTTTTGCGGGCATATAGCTAGTATTTGTTCTCGATGATGCCCGGCCCGCATCCTCGCCGTCGACACGTCCGCGACGACGTCCGGCTGACCCATGTCCGGGACTGGGCTCCGCCGGGCTGGCACTGGGAGGTGCTGCCAGGAGGGGCGCGCCGCTTGATGAGGAACCCGGCCCCGGGTCCCGTCGTCGACCCTGATCTCGTTTGGTGGCGTTCGCGTGGGCCAGTTTCGGTGCGGAGGGAGCCAGCCCCGCCGGAGGTGGTACGTCATCGTATCAGGGAGGAGGACGAGCACGTCCATCGCTACATGGTTGCGTTAGAGGGCGGCAGGTTCTCCAATACCTGGCAGTTTCTTCAGGGATCTCACTTCAGCTATGATCCTGTGAGGGTTCCTTCTCTTTGGGTGTCCACCGCCCGCGCCGCAGGAACCGCGAGTGTCCTAGATTCTTCTGTAGTATTCGATCTTTAATATTATATATTATTCGAGACGATGTATTCGAGATTAAATCTATTATTAGAGACGATGTATTCGAGATTATATCTATTATTCGAGACGATGTATTCGAGATTATACTAAATTGTTTTATATTTCTTTTGGCATAGTTAAATAAAAGCTATGGCGGACAATACCGACAGAGAGAGAGAACATACCATGTTCGATATGATACGCGGGACAGATGATGATTAGAATGAAGAAGATTATGACGGCTCTGAATTTCTAAACAACACCGGAGAGGGTGATATGATGTTTGATCGTGACGACTGAATTGATGAATTCATGAACTACGATTATGACGATGACGAAGAACATGTTGATCCTGAAACAACAAACACCGGCGAGGTATATATATTTATGTTAGCAGGAATCTGGTGATCACCACATGTTTTAAATGAGTTGAAGATATATTAACGAATCGATCTTTCTTCTTTCAGCCATCCGGATCGAGCAAATCTTCAGGCAAAAGGACGAAACGAGGTCCGAACAAAAAGTTGAAGGAGGGCGTAAAGTACAATATCGAGGCATTCAGACCTAGTGGCAAACCATTAGCGCCTAAGAATATTGCGGACAAGTTCGTTCGTCAGTGCGGAGTTCTTGTGAAGGACCAACTCCCGATCTCCCTTCAAGAATGGAGAGAGCCAGCAAAGCCACGTCCAAATGTTACTTTTGTCGACAACAGTAAAAAAAACTACTTTGGGATACTCTCATGGAACATTTCACCCTACCAGATCATTTCACAGAAGCAGATGTGCAGAAAGTCAAGAACGCTGCTTTTAGGAAGATGGCCAATGCATTCAAGAACCACAAGAGATGTGTACGGGAGAAGTACGTCAAGGGAGGAAGGAAGACTCCAGTATTCGAGGGGATACTAGAGAATCAAAGTGCTCATTGGGACGATTTCGTGAAATTCAAGGATTCAGAAATAGCTAAGGAACGGTCGAGAATAAACAAGAAGAATGCCGAAAAAAAGGATAAGTTCCATAAGCTGGGGCCAGGTGGCTACGCGGTGGCAATGCCTAAGTGGGATAAGTCTGAGAAAGAGATGGAGGATGCAGGTGTCACTCCGGTTACTAAGAGCTGGCCCCCCAGGTGCAGGAGTTGGTTCTATGCGCATGGGGGGGGGGGGGAGTTGGACCCGAAGACAGGCAAAGTTTCGACGAAGGCATGTCTGAATGGAGCCGACGATAACATACTTGTTGCAATAGAAGAGGCTCGAACGGGGGTGTTCCTGCCGAACAGAGAGAACGACGAGCTTACACGTGCCCTGGGAAATCCTGAACACCCGGGAAGAACACGAGGCAAGGGCGCTATTCCGTGGTATGAGGGGTTTTCGGACTGGAACACCGACTACAGAACCCGTGCGAGAAGGAAGATTGCGGAGGAGAAGCAGAGGAAGATGGAGGAGGAGAAGAGGAAGCTGGACTATGAACGCCTTCAAGGCCTAGAATCAGCGCACACGGACTTGGCAGACAAATTCCAGCGGCAGCAGGAGCAGATCGACTCACTTAGCCAGCAAAGGGGGTCTCAGCAGCTGCAATAGCTAGCGGATGATCCAGCATTGGATACCACCACCCCATCCATGCCGAGAAGCAGCGTGGGTTTCGCCCCGTTTGATGCAATGCTGGATAGATACCCCGTGGATGACATCATGGAGAACACTAACTGCGAGCTACACTTCAAAATGAAGAACATATCCATGAAGGTGGCGGACGGTGTTGCTTATACAAATTCCGCCGATGCAACCTTCCATTGCAACCCGATTCCAGCAGGCTATGCTCGTGTCGTGGTTGATGAGGTGGTGGACCAATATTCGGGGCTAGAGCTTGACATTCCTGGAGGTGACGAGGAGCACACACTCGGAGATGCCAAACATCGTATCATCCTATGGAGAAAGGATTGCATCATCTTTCGAAGGCCACCGACACCGCGTCACCCGACTCCTCGTCGAAGTCCGCCACCGAGTCAGCAGACTCCCGCTCCTCCAAGTCCACCAACGTGTGAGGCCACTCCTCCTCCTCCAAGTCCGGCAAAGTGTCAGGCCACTCCTCCTCCAAGTTCGGCACAGTGTCAGACGTCCACTCCTCCTCCAAGTCCGGCAAAGTGTCAGGCCACTCCTCCTCCAAGTCCTGCACAGCTTCAGGCCACTCCTCCTCGTCCAACTCAGCCCCGTCAGCCGTCTCCGCCGCCTCAGCAACCGCAGAAGAGACACCCTGCAGCTATGGTGCGTAGCGGTACCAGTCGAGGTCATAGTACAGGAAGTACAGGCAGAGGCAAGCGATATAAATATGGTCCAAACCTCACTACTCCTCTTCCTGAGAGGCCTTACGACAGGACCAAGGAGCAAACCAATGCCATAGTGCGGGCAGAAGTCGACGCCCATTTTGGACCGAAACCGCCACCGCCGCCAAGGGAGAAAGTGCCTGTGGAAGTTATGGACCACTTCATTCGTATGGCTGAACCACCAGCTGCTAAGCCTGTTGACTTAGACTATGAGCGCCACATTAGGAAGTTACATCGACAACGTCTAGAGAAGGAGGCGAGCTCGAGCTCGAGCAAACAACAAGCAGGTGTCAAAAAATGCGGGAGAACCGTTGCCCAGCTGGGAGAACAGTGGGCGCAACCGATCCCCCCGCTTGTTGTGCCGCCAACAACACGTGACAGTGTGCGCGGCCAATATTATTGTGGGCAAACAGTTTATGTTCCCCAGGTGGGCGCTGTGGTAATAACCCAGGAGCATATAACGCAGGATGAAGAACTCAAGATCATTGTTGGACAACTCCTCGAGATCGAGGAAATGCCTGTGCTTACAGAGAAGGAAATAAAATGGCAATTTGTCCGGGGCCAACCTTTGGTCAGGCCAGAACATGTCAAGAAGCTCCCAACAAGAATGTATGAATTTCATCAATGGTACATGGACATTACCAAGAGATCCGATCGACAGTCCCTCATGGTGGAAGTCAACAAGGATCATTACTACCATCTGAAACCTGTGACCGTTGAGTATTCTGAACTGTTTCAGTTATACAATCAAGACGCACTCGACAAATCTATCGTCAGTTGCTATTGTCTGTAAGTGATTTCTTTCTGTAATTTAAGTCTCAAGCTAGCTGTATTGATCCTTTTGATCAATCATTACCTGTAATTATCCTCACTATATTATTTTCTGTGGTATTATGCAGGATGAAGATGTATGAAATGACAAAAGGTGGACGCTATGGCATTGGGTTCATTGACCCAAACATCGTTAATGAATACACATGGAAAATAAGCAAGTATTATCAAAAGCAGGTAGAGGACAGCATGTTCGAGTTCTTGAAGCGCCTCAAATACAATGAAGATATACTACTTCCTTACAACTTCCAGTGAGTCACACTTTCTTGTACTACAAATTCTCTGTTTTTGCCTACTAGCTAGCTAGCTACATGTTTTTGCTTACATATGCCCGCCTAATTAAGACATGCAAACGTGTGTGCATGCAGATTTCACTGGATCTTGTGTATCATTAGAGTTGACGATGGAATAGTTGAAATACTGGACTCACTACTCAAAAAAAATAGTGACTATAACATCTTGTTTGGGATAGTCAACAGGTAATTTCAATCATTATTAACTATATATCTCGGCCTATTTAGTTCGTCATTTCATGATATGAACTATTTAATAACCCCTTTATTCATTTTCTTTGTCGGCGGGCAGGGCTTGGGCAAGGTTCATCAGCGTCGCGGAAGGCGAATGGAAACGAAAGCTGAGATGGTTTCGACCCAAGGTAAGTAATTTAGTAGTGCTAGCTAGCTGCCATCTTTTTAATATTATCACGCTTGATTAATTATTATCTGATCAAATTAAATTCCATTCTCGTAAAGGCCATAAAGCAGGCGGAGGGGACTGATCTGTGTGCATTCTGCGTTTGCGAGAACATTCGCATGATGACGTCCGAAAGGAGCAGATCTCAAAGACAGGAATGGGTACGCTTGTTAGAACACTATTCACAATTTCTGCACCATTATCGATATCTAGTCACACAACTATGTAACACCCCGGAAGTAACTTTCCATATTTGTAACTCCAACTCTTGCCATTTTCGGCATTGTGATATGATATTCCCTCCGTGGTTGGGTTTTTCTCCTTTTTGCATTTTGTCCATGTCATGCATTTTTATCATGTCATCATGTGCATCGCATTTGCATACGTGTTCGTCTCATGATTCCGAGCATTTTTCCCGCTGTCCGTTTTGCAATCCCGCACTCCTATCTCCCCCGGCGGCCCCTTTTACGTTTTTCCGTGTGCAGGTACTAAACCTTCTCGAAATGGACCGAGGTTTGTCTAGTGGCCTTGGTATACCACCCGTAGACCACCGGTCAAGTTTCGGGTCATTTGGAGCTCGTTTGGTACTCCGACGGTTAACCGCACTCTCGCAAAGGCCTCTTTTAAGTTGCAGCACAACACCCCTTCAAAACAGCCCAATAACCCATCTAAGTCACTTCCATGCTCTCCGTCGTTCGATCACGATCATGTGGGCGAAAACTACACTTCATTTGGACTCTCCTAGCTCCCTCTATGCCTATTTAAACATCTCCCCCGTCCAAATCCGGGTCTTCTTCCCCGAAACCCTAAACGAATTCATCCCTGCGCCACCGGACGCGTACGCCGCCGCCGGACGAAAATCGCCGCCGCCCCTCGCCAACCAGCGCGTGCCACGTGTCCCGCGCCGCCGCCCCCGCGCCGTGGCCCGGCCAGGCCCGCGCGGGGCCCTCCCTCGCCCGGGTCGCCGCCGCCGCGGGCGCCCGAGCCCGCGCGCCACCGCATCCGGCCGGTCGCCTCCCGTCCCGAGCGCCCCCGCGCCGCCGCCTCCCCGCCGCCGGCCCCGAGCGCCGCCGCCTCGGCCGCCTCCCCGCCGCCGGCTCCGAGCGCCTCCGCCTCGGCCGCCGCGCGCCATCTCGCCGGCCGCGCGCCCGGATCGCCGCCGACCGCCGCCTCCGCCCGCGACGTCGCCTCGCCGGCCGGCCCCGACCCCGCCGGCCGCCTCCTCCCACTCCGGCGCCGCCGCTCCGCCTCGCCCGATCCGGATCGGCCGGATCCCGACCGGATCCCGAGCCCGTTGACGTCTCCCCCTCCATTTTTTCTTCTAAGTTTTTAAATCTGATGATATTTTGTGGCTTTTTCAACATGGTATAACTTTGCATCTGTAGCTCTATTTTGCGCGTATAATATATCAAAATGTTCGTCTCGAAGTGTAGATCATTTCATCTCATTGCATCATTTTCATTTGAGCTCATATTGACGCCCGAAATGCTGTTGGAAGAGTGCTATGTGATGTTAGTTTCTGTTTCTTAACAGAACTTGCACTTTTGTCATTTTTGCCATGATTGATGTGTGCACCCTATGAATTTGAGTCCTACATGTGTTTTGTAATATGCCATGCCATATTTCCAGGGGTGTATGCCATGTATTTTTGTGATCTATGTGGTGACTAGCACAAGCATGCAAAGTAGGTGTCCTGATGTTGCTGTTTTCAGCCCTGTTTAGCTGTTATTTTGATGCCATGTTAACTTGATGCTACCCAGAGATCCATGCATATTTTGAGATACTTCAGTAAGGATGTTTTGTTAAACATGTCTTGCTCTATCCATCCATGCCTTTGTTTGCAATTATGGAGTGCCATAGCTTGAGTCAATCGAGCTCTACTTTTGCTATCAAATGTTTCCTGGCAGATTGTTTACATGTTATTCAATTTTGCCTAGGTTGTTGTGGTTGATCCATGTATGCTATGTTATTGTTCTTGCCATGTATGTCTTCTATGCCATGTCTTCTTGATGTATGTATGCTTAGTTTATCATATAAGGCTCTGTAGTGAGTGCATTGAGCTTGTAAACATGCCTACTTGTTATCAGTTTTTGACATGCCATGTTGCTGAATCTGTTAACTGAACTTTCAATATTGACATGGGTGTTACTATATTTTCTGATCCTTTTTGTCTTATGGTCAGTAAGGGACTTTTGTTCTATGCTTTGAGGAGATTCATGCCATGCCATGTTTTGCTATCTTAAGTTCCTGTAGCATGTAGTTTTGTTGCTCTGAACATTGCAACCTGATGCTGTTTTTGCCATGTCCAGCCTGATATTTTGTGCACTTTTGCCATGCTTGTTTGAACTTGTTATGATGTGAACTAGCCGTAGCTCAGTGATCATCTTTTGTCAAGCATCTTGTGTAGATCACTGCCATGTGCTTTGTTGATACGTTTGGGTGCAGTAGCTTAATTAATTGTTGCTTGCTAAGTGGCATCATGCTGTTAATGGTAGATTTGCGCCATTCTTGTTTTGCTTTTCATTTGCAAACCGTGCATCCGATTCCGGTGATCTTTATATCGATTTCAACCGAAATCATCTCATCTTTCCAGTGGCATACTTGGTTTGACAAGTTGATGCCTGGTTCATCATTTTCCTTCCGGAGCGCACATACGCATTGCATATCACATCCCGCATATCATGCCATGTTTTGCATCATGTTGATTGTGCATTGCACCATGATTTATTGTGGTTCCTTTGTTTGTGTTGTTGCTTGGGTAGAGCCGGGAGACGAGTACGTGTACGAGGAACCTGTTGAGAACGCTTACGAGGATCAAGCTTTCGACAACTCTGAGAACATTGCAGGCAAGATGACCATACCCTCGAAATCACTTCTATCTTTGCTATGCTAGTTGCTCGCTCTTTTGCTATGCCTATGCTGCGATGCCTACCACTTGCTATATCATGCCACCCATATTGCCATGTCTGCCCCTAACCATCCTTTTCCTAGCAAACCGTTGATTGGCTATGTTACCGCTTTGCTCAGCCCCTCTTATAGCGTTGCTAGTTGCAGGTGAAGCTGAAGTTTGTTCCTTGTTGGAACATGGAGATGTTGTTCCTTTGTGGAACATGTTTACTTGTTGGGGATATCACAATATATCTCTGCTATAATTTAATGCATCTATATACTTGGTAAAGGGTGGAAGGCTCGGCCTTATGCCTGGTGTTTTGTTCCACTCTTGCCACCCTAGTTTCCGTCATACCGGTGTTATGTTCCTTGATTTCGCGTTCCTTACACGGTTGGGTGATTTATGGGACCCCCTTGACAGTTCGCTTTGAATAAGACTCGTCCAGCAAGGCCCAACTTTGGTTTTACCATTTGCCACCTAAGCCTTTTTCCCCCGGGTTTTCGCGAGCCCGAGGGTCATCTTTATTTTAACCCCCCCCGGACCAGTGCTCCTTCGAGTGCTGGCCCGAACCGAGCAGCCTGCGGGGCCACCACGGGGAAACTCGAGGCTTGGTTTTACTCATAGCTTGACTTATCCGGATGTGCCCTGAGAACGAGATATGTGCAGCTCCTATCGGGATTTGTTGGCACAATCGGGCGGCTTTGCTGGTCTTGTTTTATTGCTGTCGAAATGTCTTGTAGTCCGGGATTCCGAGATTGATCGGGTCTTCCCGGTAGAAGGAATATCCTTCGTTGACCGTGAGAGCTTATAATGGGCTAAGTTGGGACACCCCTGCAGGGTATTATCTTTCGAAAGCCGTGCCCACGGTTATGAGGCAGATGGGAATTTGTTAATGTCCAGTTGTAGAAAACCCGAAGTTGACCTCAATTAAAATACACATCAACCGCGTGTGTAACCGTGATGGTCTCTTCTCGGCGGAGTCCGGGAAGTGAACACGGTGTTGGAGTCATGTCTGACGTAAGTAGTTCAGGATCACTTCTTGATCACTACTAGCTTCACGACCGTGCTTTGCTCCTCTTCTCGCTCTCTTTTGCGATGTAGCCACCATATATGCTAGTCGCTTGCAGCAGCTCCACTTTACTACCCTGTCCTTCCTATAAGCTTAAATAGTCTTGATCTCGCGGGTGTGAGATTGCTGGGTCCCCGTGACTCACAGATTCTTCCAAAACAGTTGCAGGTTCCGACGAGGCCAGTGCAGGTGACGCAACCGAGCTCAAGTGGGAGTTCGACGAGGAACGTGGTCGTTACTATGTGTCTTTTCCTGATGATCAGTAGTGGTGCCCAGTTGGGACGATTCGGGGATCTGTGTAGCATTTGGGGTATCTTCTTTTATTTTGGTTCCGTAGT
>LR880969.1:778750119-778766055 GCA_904067115.1 Aegilops sharonensis
TAAGGGTTAGGGTTTCCCCCAGAGTGGGGATATGGAGGAGGGGAGTGGGGCGCCGGCTAGGCCGGCCTGGCTTGCCCAATGGCCAGCTGGGTCGAGGCCCAGCGAGGGGGGGGGGGGCTTTTATTTTCTTTTGTTATTATTTATTTATTTTTATTCGTTTTCTCTTTTGTATTTTCTTTTCTGTTTCAAATCATTTTAAATTACCTAGGCATTTTATAAAAATGGGTTTGTTGCACCATAATTACCTTTGTAATATTTAGTATAAACCAAACATTTTTATTTTAATGTTTGAAAACTTTTATTATTTACCAAACTTTGAATATGAATTTTGGACCGGTTTTGCTCTAATGATAGATTAGCAGCAGTAACCGTGGTGACGTGGCACCATTAGCAAAGAATTACTGTAGCTTAATTATCCGGGCGTCACAATTCTCCTCCACTACAAGAAATCTCGTCCCGAGATTTAAGAGGGGAGTAAGGGGGAAAGTTTTGATTACGATATTCTAGCGAGTGTTCCCGGCCTTAGTTGCTCTTCTCCAAGGGTTCGATCCATTACGTTGATGTCTTCATTCCTCTGCTTCAGGTCATCATGATGAAGTCGTCATCCTTTCCTCGGGAACTCCATCGTACGTACGAAGTTCAAGGGTTAATTTCAGAAGAACGGACCGTTACAATGTTGCTTATCTGGTAGATAACCTCGGGAAAAGTGGCGGAAAGTAACTCTCGAATTCATAATTAAGAAATTTTCGAGAGCGAAGTACGAAGGTGCAAAATGGAAGCTTGAAGCGCATAGGCAACGTTTGTTGCCTGAAACAAGTGTGAAAGGGGTTTAGAGCAATGGGCATAAGCATTGTGTCTGATACCCGAATAGATCACAAGGACGGTGGCCCGTGAATTACATACGAGGCCACGCGCGAGGAATAACTTTGGGAATAGGGGGTGTACAGGAGAGTCAGGTTTCGATCCTGTGGAACTGTGGGTTATGGGCCCACCATGTGGTTTTTTTAAATAGGAGCAGTGACATCTTGCACGGTCATGATAGCAAGGCATGTCAGAGAGTACCATGTCAGTTATGTCGGCAACAACGTCAATACCAAGGGCGAGGGACGAAGAGAACCATTTTCCTGCTCGTTGAACGAGGCAGACCAATAGGCAAAGTTCTCGTCCATCGGTGGTTACCGGAATGTCATCAACAATAGTAACAGGGTCTTACTGACAGAGTTGTACACCGAGGTGTTTACCTAAGCAGTGAATTATTACTGCTTAGATTATATAGATCACAAGAAAGGTTAAACAAATCAATGGAAAGGAAAATGTGATCTTTATAATAAACATAACAATGGGGAGGAAAATGTGTATACACACATATTTCAGGGGTATATCCTTCCCAAGGACAAGCAGAGCATGATATCCATGACAGGATATTATGTAGAAAACTCCTTAGGTAGGGGAGAGAAATTTCATGACATTACCCATACAACGGTGTTTGGATAACTGAGTAAGAAGCATCTAGCATTGGGCTTCAAATGTTCTTGTCGAAAATCGGAGTACCACAGACATGTTTCAAGATAGCATTGACATGGTCTTCAAGCAAAAATCGGACTTTGGATACACAACGGATCCATCAGAATAAACTTATTAAACAAGGCATTCAATTTCCTCATGGAAAAATGATTAACCTTATTAAAAAGGAAACTATAACACTAGGTCCTCCGGCCAGGTGTGCTAGGCATGACATTACCTTACCGATACATAAGGACCAATGTTATAACTCTTGGAAAAATGTTCCAACCATCATATCTGGCCGAGATTCAGATCTGGTCAGTGTTAGGATACCTCGGACTCAGGATGCCTGAGAAGAAAAGGTGCAAAACTAATTGACGAGATGACATTGTAAGATTCTTAGGAAATGAACTATGGAAGTGAGTTCTGAAACATGAGTTCATTAGTAAACCAACGACAGGATGAGGAGGTGGCTGATGGAATCAGCGGTAATTCATCGAGATTAACAAAGGATGGATTTCCACAATTAGGTGAACAAGTAAGTATCATTTGTCGGATCAAATGATATAATGAAGCATGTTTGAGGAAAACATACACAATTAAACATTGGTAGAAAGGTGTGCCCGAAATATGGGTTGGGTTGTATGACCAATGTCAGAATGGTGATTCAATGATCAATAGTCTAAGAATGAATGGCCGACCATTATTCAAAGCAATAGGGTTGCTAGAAAGGCAGAATCCAAACAGCACCGTTCACTTGTTGGTACCCCGGTTGGAATCAACGCGAGGACCAAGAAAGAATGGTGATGATGAGAAGTATCACTATACCAAGAATTCTTAAGAGATGGTGAAATTCTCACAACATTGATGACATAAGAGATGGTAATGTTCCAAGGTAAAGAAGAACAAATGCTGGATAGCAGGGGTCTCAAGGTATAACACAAAACATGAACAAGTTTGTGTTGAACGGAAGGCAATAAAGTGGTCGATGATAACACAAATCATCGAGTGCAAGGATGGTATTTCTCATCATGAATTCGATTGGTATCCTGGAAGGAGTTAAAATGTTGATGATGATCACAACAAGTTTTGTCGAGAGGCTCCATGAAGATGAAATCGCTCGGCGATGACATCAAGCCAAGGGAATGGTGAAGCAAAAGGTTATTATAACCATAGATAAGATGCCATCTCAGAATTCAGAGTTGTCTCTCAAGACAAACAATATGATGGTGACAGTTTGATGTAAGCTTAGAGCACTGTCGGGGTTGTGTCCCGAGGATGAAGGACATAGGTAGAATGGTCAAGCAGTCAGCCTAACGATGATGATGTAGTCAATCAGCTGGGAATGACTTCAAGGATTATTAAACTCATAAGCAACGAAAATTACTTATAGTTATCGTATCGGAACACAGAATCGATTTGCTTATGGATGTTCTCGGTTGATGACAACCCAGAACCCGTGGAGTCACCATAACGGGGAAGGTACTACTTCATCAGAAATTCATAAGAAATATCCTCGAGATACCATGGGGGTAATACATGACGGTAGCTCAAAGTAAAGTTTGGACTGGGGTATTGATCCGTAGAAGACAAATGCTTAAACTTGGCCGAGAAATGGGATCAAAGAAGAACAATATGGTCGGAACCATAGCTGCAAGGGACCCAATTTAATGACACCGAAAGAATTACCCAAATGATTAAATATTTTGCAAGAAGCTTCCATGATAAGTTCCACATCGGGTCCATGGGCATGAACACAGAGTTCAGGGCCGACTCCCACTTCTCCAATGCATAACCTTTCATTCACTTCTCACGTTCGATGAAGTACTAGGGTTGAAATTTCATCTGGCAAAATACCAGAAGAGTATGCCTCATGAAAACTTTCGAGTTCACACATATTAAGGAAGGCCTAGGTTTAACCCATCGGGGCATCGGGGAAACATATATCACAAACTCTAGGGGTAAATAACCCAAGCTCGAAAGTAGAGCATGGTTGGCAAAAGGAGAGGATACAATTTACCAAAGGCATTATGTATCGGAGAAAGAACTCACAAGGTGATTAATTATGAAGGACACTGTCGGACAATAATCCAACAGTGGATATGGCGATCCACAATGGAGCTGATGTGAGTATCGATACCCAATCAGAGGAAGAAAGAATGCAAATGCATCGGTTTATAGGACATTTGAATAATTCAACGTTTAAATAGCAAAGGAATTATGATTTTTAAATCAAGGGATCAGGAGCAACGCTCTGGTCAAGGATGGACAAGTTGAATAGACTTAGGGGTACAATCGATGGCAATCTGATCGGTCGAGATCCAGCTCATGTACAAATTGTCACTGAGTCGGAAGGATGAATTGAAGGATTCGAGTGAGGAATGCGAGCATTCGCATCTTATTGAATCAATGGACTCAAAAGGATAGTGGCAAAGGATGCCAATAAGATTACTAGACTTATGGGATTAACCAAAATGTAAGCAAGCAAGAATTTTAAGAGCAATAGGCTCCTGAGGATTTTTGGAAGATCGAATGGTATTTCGAAGATTGATGGCATACATGAATCAACTGGGGATGAGTGGATACTCGGTAAGTGTGAGAAATTATCCGTAAGGATATTCAGGTGTCAAGAACTGCAAGGCAGTAAGCTCAAAGGATTATCGAAACAACGACGAGTGTTTCGGGTTATCTTGTAATAACAAGACCAACTGGGGATGAATGTAAGAATAACAACTGTAAGTAGTTATCCTTAAGGGTTTACGGTGGAAGGGGAATTGCAAGAGGTATGGCACAAAGTATCAAGGGAACATCCGAGAGTATTGTCAGAATCTTCCGTTGAAGCAGTCGATCATCCGTATTAAAGGGCTCTCCGGCAGGAAGTGGTAACGAGAACCTAGAGTTAGATTTTAGCAAAATCATTTAACCCGAATAGAAGAGATGTCAGAGTCCCAGAGTATAGGTCAAGGAGTAAAAGATCCTACTACCACCCGATGGCGACGTGTGCCCGTAAGAAACACAGCCAAGTTAGTAAACGTTTTTGTAATGTCTAGACTCAACTTCGGCCAAAGAGTTGGAAAGGGGGATTCCTACAGGCAGTCGGCTCTGATACCAACTTGTGACGCCCCCGATTCAATCGTACACTAACCATGCACGCAAATGTGTACGATCAAGATCAGGGACTCACGGGAAGATATCACACCACAACTCTAAAACATAAATAGGTCATACAAGCATCATAATACAAGCCAGGGGCCTCGAGGGCTCGAATACAAGTGCTCGATCATAGACGAGTCAGCGAAAGCAACAATATCTGAGTACAGACATAAGTTAAACAAGTTGCCATAAGATGGCTAGCACAAACGGGGATACAGATCGAACGAGGCGCAAGCCTCCTGCCTGGGATCCTCCTAACTACTCCTGGTCGTGTCAGCAAGCAACACGTAGTAGTAGGCACCTCCGGGATAGTAGTCGTCATCGACGGTGGCGTCTGGATCCTGGGCTCCATCGCCTGGTTGCAACAATCGGGTAGAGATATGGGGAAAAGGGGGAACAAGGAAACTGTGAGTACTCATCCAAAGTACTCGCAAGCAAGGAGCTACACTACATATGCATGGATATATGTGTAAAGGGCCATATCAGTGGACTGAACTGCAGAATGCCAGAATAAGAGGGGGATAGCTAGTCTTATCGAAGACTACGCTTCTGGTCGCCTCCGTCTTGCATCATATAGAAGAGAGTAGACTGAAGTCCTCCAAGTAGCATCGCGTAGCATAATCCTACCCGGTGATCCCCTCCTCGATGCCCTGTTAGAGAGCGATCACCGGGTTGTATCTAGCACTTGGAAGGGTGTGTTTTATTAAGTATCCGGTTCTAGTTGTCATAAGGTCAAGGTACAACTCCGGGTCGTCCTTTTACCGAGGGGCACGGCTATTCGAATAGATTAACTTCCCTGCAGGGGTGCACCACATAGCCCAACACGCTTGATCCCATTTGGCCGGACACACTTTTCTGGGTCATGCCCGGCCACGGAAGATCAACACGTCGCAGCCCCACCTAGGCACAACAGAGAGGTCAGCACGCCGGTCTAAATCCTATGGCGTAGGGGTCTGGGCCCATCGCCCATTGCACACCTGCACGTTGCGAACGCGGCCGGAAGCAGACCTAGCCTAGTGGCGTTCCAGTCCAATCCGGCGCGCGCCACTCAGTCGCTGACGTCACGAAGTGCTTCGGCTGATACCACGATGTCGAGTGCCCATATCTTTCCCACGTAGTTGGTTAGTGCGTATAGACCAAATGGCCAGACTCAGATCAAATACCAAGATCTCGTTAAGCGTGTTATTTTGTAACCACGGACACCGACCAGGGCAAGGCCCACCATTCACCTAGGTAGTCTCAACCTGCCCTGTCGCTCCTACACAAAGATCCACACAGAGGGCGTTGGGACAAAGGTCCTTTCAGCCCCCAATTCGTGAATAACTCGCGGGCACTCCTCGAGCCGACCCGACTTTAGTCACCACATGTATCAGGTATAAAGTATAGTTTATAACCGTGATCACCTCCCGAGTGATCACGGCCCGATAGTATAGCACAGCAGACGGACAAGAATGTAGGGCCACTGATGGAAAACTAGCATCCTATACTAAGCATGTAGGATAGCAGGTAAAGGTATCAACAGTAGTAACAAGGACAGGCTATGCATCAGGATAGGAATAACGAAAGCAGTAACATGCTACACTACTCTAATGCAAGCAGTATAGAGGAGAGTAGGCGATATCTGGTGATCAAGGGGGGGGGGCTTGCCTGGTTGCTCTGGCAAGAGAGAGGGGTCGTCAACTCCGTAGTCGAACGGGGCAGCAGCAGCGTCGGTCTCGGTGTCTATCGAGAGAAGAGGGGTTAGAAACAATAAATATTTAAGCAAGCAGATGCATAGTGATGCATGACATGACAAGTAGCGGTGCTAGAGGTGCCCTAACGCGGTATGAGGTGATACAGACGAAGGGGGAAAGCAGCCGGGAAAGTATCCCCGGTGTTTTGCGTTTTCGGGCAGATGAACCGGAGGGGAAAAGTTGCAGGTTCGATAGGTTAGGGAGGTGTGGCGGACGAACGGGTTGCGTATCCGGGTTCGTCCCATCGTTCTGAGCAACTTTCATGTTGAAAATATTTTAATCCGAGTTATGGATTAAAAGATATGATTTTCTAAAGATTTACTAATTTCTAGATTTTAATTAATTATTTAATTTAATTCGAAAATGGATTTATGACATCAGCATGATGTCATGCTGATGTCAGCAGTCAACAGAGTTGAATGGGTCAAACTGACATGTGGGTCCAGTGGGACCCACCTGTCATACACTGTTTAAATTAATTAGGTCTTAGTTAAACTAACTACTATTTAATTAAACTAACTAGTTAATTAGATTAATTAAACATGATTAATTAACTTAATTAATGCACTTATTGATTAATTAATTAATATAATTATTAACTAATTAATTAATTAATTATTTTTAATTCTTTTCTTTTCTTATATAAAGTTCTGGGGGGTGGGCCCCATCTGTCATAGGGCCATACGGGGTGCGTGCGACGGGTTTCGGGCGCGGCCAATCGGGCGCACATCCAGGGGCGCCACGGCATACGAGGCCGTCGAGGCCGGGCGGTTGCCGGAGGGGGACGCCGGCCGGAGGGCAGCAGAGCACCACCAGCGGCGCGCGGGGCCAGCAGAAGCGGCCCCAGCAGCGGCGGGAAGAGGGGGGGCGGCAGCGCCGGTGCAGCCACAGGCAGCAGAAGGGGGCGCGGGAGGCTAGCGGCGCGGTGGAGGCGAGGGGCGCCGGCGGGGGCGCGCGGGTCGGGCACGGGCGGCGTGGGGAGCGCGCCCACTGGGCGCGGGTAGAGCGGGCCGCGGCTCGGCAGGTGCGGTCAGGGACGCGGGTGGGCGTGGGTGCGCGGCGCGCACGACCAGAAGCCAGCAGGGGAGCGATGAGATCAGGCCGAAGCCTCACCGCGGGCCGTAGGGTCTGGGAAGTGGGCGCGGTGGAGGTCGGGGAGGCCATTGTGGAGGAGGTCGGGGACAGGGGTGTGGTCGCCGTCACCACGGCGAGGGGCGCCGTCGAGGGAGAGGGGACGGGGTGCGAGGACGAGGGCGGGGGCCGGCGAGGCGGCACCGGCGTTGACGGGGTCAGGGCGCGGTTGCCCCGATCCAGACGGGGGAGGGGAGCGAGGCGTGGGGGAGTGGAGGACGACGACGAGCGGGATCGGGCACGAGGGATGCCTCGATCCAGAGCGGATCGGGGGGGGGGGGGGGGGGGGAGGGGGGGGGGGGGGGGCGGGGGGGGAGGACGGGGGCGGGGGCCGGCGAGGCGGCACCGGCGTTGACGGGGTCAGGGCGCGGTTGCCCCGATCCAGACGGGGGAGGGGAGCGAGGCGTGGGGGAGTGGAGGCCGACGACGCGCGGGATCGGGCACGAGGGATGCCTCGATCCAGAGCGGATCGGGGGGGGGGGGGGGGGGGGAGGGGGGGGGGGGGGGGCGGGGGGGGGGGGGGGCGGGGCGGGGGGGCGCGGGGGGGGGGGGGGGGGGGGGCGAAAGGGGGGGTTACGGGTTAGGGTTTCCCCCAGAGTGGGGATATGCAGGAGGGGAGTGGGGCGCCGGCTGGGCCGGCCTGGCTAGCCCAATGGCCAGCTGGGCCGAGGCCCAGCGAGGGGGGGGGGCTTTATTTTCTTTTGTTATTATTTATTTTTTTATTCGTTTTCTCTTTTGTATTTTCTTTTCTGTTTTAAATCATTTTAAATTACCTAGGCATTTTATAAAAATGGGTTTGTTGCACCATTATTACCTTTGTAATATTTAGTATAAACCAAACATTTTTATTTTAATGTTTGAAAACTTTTATTATTTACCAAACTTTGAATATGAATTTTGGACCGGTTTTGCTCTAACGATAGATTAGCACCAGTAACCGTGGTGACGTGGCACCATTAGCAAAGAATTACTGTAGCTTAATTATCCGGGCGTCACAAGGCCATTCCCGATCCTCAGCCTGGTGAGAGCGTGGTGTTCATATCCCACTTCCTTCGGGGGTTAGGCTTCCCAATGGATCCCTTTGTGAGGGGGCTGCTATTTTATTATGGGCTGGAATTCCATGACTTAGCTCCGGAGTCCATCCTCCATATCTCCTCATTCATCGTCGTGTGTGAAGCGTTCCTCCGTGTTACTCCTCATTTCGGGTTATGGCTCAAGACTTTCAACGTGGAGCCGAAGGATCGAGGGACGGCACGCAGAGTGCGGAGGCGCTGTTATAAGCGAGAATGCCGATGCTCCATGGCCCAAGGGCTCTTTTCAAGAGGAGTTCGGCTTGTGGCAACAAGAGTGGTTCTATATCACCGCTCCAAGGGGCACCAAATGGGTGGCGCCTCCTGCCTTTCGCTCGGGTCCCCCACCACGGCTAGCGTCGTGGGTCAGCAAAGGGTTAGATTGGGGATTACCCAATGACGTGCCTTTGTTGCAGGGCCGCATTAGGGATCTCTTAAAAGGAGACCTCCACCTGGTTAAAGTGACACAGGTCATGCTGATTCGCCGAATATTGCCCGGCAAACGTCGCTCCCTTCGCCTGTGGGAGTTCAATCCGGAGGGACCACGGGCTCTCCAGCATTTCATGGGCGCAACGCCCGCGGAGATGTATAAACTGTTATTCGGATCACAAGTGATGTGTCCGGATTTGACCGAGGATGCAGGCCTAAGCTGCAATCGCCCGGATTCTCAAGTAAGTAACCTTGTGCCCGGATCTGCTATACGCATAATTGTCGTAAATTTGCCCCTAAAGAGCTGTCCTTTTAAACAGGAGTGGATAGCGACAGCAAAGCTGATCAGGTGTCCGGCTCCCCTTCCCGAAACCAGGCCGGATCCCATACTTGCCAGGATGCTGAAGATAATGCCTTTGGAGGGAAGTAAAGTGGAGGACAAGGAGACTATGGCCTCCTCGAAGGAGGCCACTCCGAAGGGAGGAACCGACAATTCCTCTCCTAAGGGAAAGAAAAGGGCCGCCTCTGACGACCCGGAGACCATGGCCTCGAAGCGGGGGAAAAAAATCCTTGTCAGAGGGTCCGATGCCGGGGAGCTCCTCGGCCGAACTACGCCCTCAAAGGGACCAGCTCTCCAGCGAGCCGTAAGTAGGAAAATATTTTCCTTCTGAGAGAAATCCTTGATTTATATCTGAGAAGATTTGACCGAAATCTTACCTTGTAGTTCGGACCTCAGCCCTTCTCAGCAGAGCTCATCTTCGGGGGATCTTCTTCGGAGATGATGGAGAGCGGGACGCCTCCCCCTTTCGTACCGCCTAGCGAAGCGGGCGACCCTGAGGTGTCGTCGCGAAGGGTTCCTCCGAATCCGGCAGGGGCGGAAGATAGCCATGCAGCCCCCCAAGGTTCTCCGCATCCGGCCTTCGAAAGAGGCCATAGGACAAGTCCGGCACCGTTTGGTGCTCGGCCGGAGGAGCTAAAGATTCTGCTGGGGCGAGCCTCTATCTCAGAGGAGCACCGTGCATTGATGGGCACGGTGATTGAAAGGATTTCATCCGCAGAAAGCGGATTGCATGAGGCCGTCAAAAGTTTACTGACGGGTTTTGAGGTACGTTAGATAATGTACACTTGTGTCAATTGCGCATAAGTAAGGTGCGCCCTGTGTAGATAGTAGCCCCTGAGACTCTGTGCGTCGTCAAAATTGACGGCGCGCAGAGGATCTTAATCCCAGGTCCTTTAAGTGGCACCTTTATATATAGGTGGCTAATTGTCCGGAGTCAAGCCGGATTGGTGATTTTGCCGAACTGAAGCGACAACTTGATGTGGCAGATCCGACATCGCGCTTGTCAACAAGCGGCTTGATGATGCTCAAGGTACGTAATTCATCGGGCGACGGCTAGTAAGAGGAGCTGTATGTCAATATCTTACCCTGTGTGTGCTTGACGCAGATGGTGGTGGCCGCCGTGGAGGGTCTTAGGGCCGAACTCGCCCGAGCGAAGGAACAAGCCAGAAAAAGCGATGCGGCCGCCGGAAAAGCCCTTGAAGAGCTGAAAGCCGAACAGGCTGCCCACTGCCGAAGCAAGGAGGAGATGGCCGATATGGTCGTAAAGTTAAAGAGTGCTGCTGACCGTTGCAAGCTTCTTGAGGAAGAAGGCCGGGCAAGGAAAACGGGCTTAGAGAAGGTCGTTGCTGATGCCCAGGATGCTCGCTCTATGATGAGAGCAGCAAAGGAAGAGCTACGTCAAGCCGGACAGATTGCGGATGGAAAGCCCTTTACGCTGCGGAGGAAATTTTGTGATCCGAAGTTCGCTCCGTTGGACCGGATGTGGAGTGTGGAGGACACCTATCTGGATTTGGCGGCGAGTGCTGCTGATGCGACCGAACACTTTCGAGATAAAAAAGATCACAAAGTGGAAAAGCTTTTCTGGTCGCAGTTCCTCAATCCAGAGCGTCCACTAGCAGTGGACGATCGCCTGGCTCAATGGGCCGAACTGAATAGGTTGTCCGGACTCGCCATGAAGTACGTCATGGGTCATCTGTGGCCGGGGAGATCGGAGCCGAAGAGTTATTTCAGCTCGGTGCAGCAATTTCTTGACGTGGTGCCACGTGTCAATGCGATGAAGAGGTCAGCATGCATAGAGGGCGCACGGATGGCTCTTGCCCGTGTCAAGACATACTGGGCAGATATGGAGACCACCGTTGTTGCGTCCCGGGATTCGGACAAAAGCCGAGTACCCTCCGAGCACTATTTTCAGGAAGTCCTTGAAGGCGCTCGTGTAATAGAGACGCAGTGCTCGAAGGATGCTATTTTATGGTAGCATATGTAATCATAAAGCAGTATTTTGATAAATTGTAGTGGCATTTTTAGACTTGTGCCTTCAAGTATTAGGAACACCTCCTGTGCGGCCGTTTTAATATATATATAAAATCTGAAAGATGGCAGTCGTTGGCTTCAGCCCCCACGCACATAGTGCGGGGGTGCGCGCAGAAGAAGCATTTTCACACTTAACCCAACGTCTTGGTCCTACAAAGGAGGTGATAGCGCAGCGGGCTAGGCAACCGGACTATAATGCTTTAACACTTTCACTTAGCCATAGGAGCTTGACAGTGGGACTATTTAGGTAGCCCCTTAGTGGCGACTGCGCTCGCCCGAATTCGGGGCGCGTATGTGCCTGGCCGGGAAACGACCCTTCGTCAAAGCGGAGGAATCCGATAAATTCCAATAAGTTATCGAGTGGCTGACCAGTCTCACGCTACATCATGACAGTCAGTTTTCGGCTTTCTCTACTGAGGTGCTCGCCCGACCGAACCGGGGCACAATCGCAGTAGTTCTCCTGGTGCTACCTTAGCCGATAGAGCGGAACGTAAGGTAGCCGAACTCAGGAGCCGGGCAACCCAACATTTGACCAAAGACATGATTCGGAGCTGATGCATATAATGCCAAAACTCGCGACACCGAACACTCCCTAAGGTGTTCGGTCTTTGTGAGTGCGGGCGAAACAACACTCTTTATTATTTAAAAAAGCCCCTAGTGTCCAGGTACGCGCAAAAATTCTGGCGTGGCCACATGCCAAGACGCCAGCCTCCTCCTTGGTTATAGCAGAGGAAACCAGGGGATGTATAGCAGCAAGAGGCAGTAAAAAAGGTTTACGGAGGGTCTTAATCTAAAAAGAATCCTTAGGACGGGTCCCTACTGCACGTCTGCGCCTGTGTCTCCGCTGTGCCGTATCCTGGACGGGCGCCGCACGAGGTTCATCTGTAAGAGAGAGGAACTGAATTTAAAATGGGTCGTGCGGAACAAAAAGTTGATAATAAACAAAGTATAAAGTAAAATATATAAAATTGAGCTTTATTGTCTCTGCGTATAGGCCCTAGTACGGGGGTATATGGCCTCTAAGCCTGCGTTGAGGATGGACTTGTGCCGAACTCGTCTATTCCGGGTCCGTGGCCTTTAATGACCTATGTCGAAAAGTCTTTTGGCTGGTAAGGCCATTTTATTGTGCGGCTGTCTAAGCGGCCGCACAGTCCTCCGTTTGGGGGAGGCATACTCTAGTGCGTCCCCTTCAAAGATATGATGCCTCGTGGACCGGGCATCTTAAGCGTGAGAGATGCATAGTGCGGTATTGCGTTAAAGCGAGCGAAAGCTCCGCGTCCCAGTAGTGCTTAATAGCGACTTGAAAACGGGACGACATGGAAGGTCAGCTTTTCGTGACGGAAGTTATCGGCAGAGCCGAATATAACTTCGAGCCAGAGAAAACCCATACAATGGGTGTCCGGGCCAGGTGCCACCCCTTGAAAGGAGGTTTTGCTGCGGCGGATTCTTGCTGGGTTTATCCCCATGCGATGGATTGTATCCTGATATATCAGGTTTAGTCCACTGCCGCCGTCCATAAGGACATTTGTAAACTGGAATCCGCCAATTATTGGATCGAGTATCAGGGCAGTCCAGCCTGCGTTTTTGATATTTCTAGAATAGTCTAGCTGATCGAAAGTGATTGGTTTTAATAACCAGTGGCAGGACCCCTTAGGGATAGGTTGTATTGTGCGTACCTTTATGGGTGCCACACATTTTGTTACGTGAAGTAAGTTCACTGTTTTTACTTCTTGTGGGAAGTTCTTTTGTTTCCTGGTGCTTTGCTTCCGGGGTTCGTCCTCGTCTTCGCTTGGTGTTTCGAGCCCCTTGTGTTCGGCGTTGAGTCTTCCGTATTGTTTGAAAACCCAACAATCTCTGTGGGTTTGGTTAGCAGGCTTCCCAGGAGTACTGTGTATCTGACATATCCTGTCCAGGATTCTGTTTAAGTTGGACGGATCATCCCTATTATCCTGGAGGGGTGGTTTTGTCTGATTTTGTCGCGAGCCTTTGAATCCGGCATTGACTGCCATGCTCTTTGGACTTTTTTCTTTAGTTCGGCGACGATCCTTGTTGCGTCATGGTTTTCCATTTCCCTCCCTGGTTTCGGATGTACTTGGGTTGCTGGGGCTGCATCTTGCCAACCAGCTGTCCTCTCCTGCGCAAAAGCGGGTCATGAGGCTTGTGAGTGCGGCCATTGTTCTTGGCTTTTCCTGGCCGAGGTGTCTGGCGAGCCATTCGTCTCGGACATTATGCCTGAAAGCTGCTAAGGCTTCGGCGTCCGGACAATCCACTATCTGATTCTTTTTAGTAAGGAATCTATTCCAGAACTGCCGAGCTGATTCTCCGGGCTGTTGAGTTATGTGACTGAGATCGTCTGCATCCGGGGGGCGGACATAGGTCCCTTGAAAATTTGCTCGGAAAGCATCCTCGAGCTCTTCCCAACTTCCAATTGTGTTTTCGGGAAGGCTTTTAAGCCAGTGCCGGGCTGGCCCTTTAAGCTTAAGGGGTAAATATTTGATGGCGTGAAGATCATCTCCTCTAGCCATATGTATGTGGAGGATATAGTCCTCGATCCAGACTCCGGGGTCTGTTGTTCCATCATACGCCTCTATGTTGACGGGTTTGAATCCCTCTGGGAATTCATAGTCCAGAACCTCATCGGTGAAGCATAGGGGGTGTGCGGCGCCCCTGTATTTGGGTGTGCCGGATTCTGATGATGGCTTTTTTGCATTGCTTGCAAGAGCTTGCTTTCTTGGTCCATAAATGGACCTGGCTGGGCCATAATGCGACTCCTTAGGTGGGTCGCATACCGATTTGAGTGAGATGCCACTTGCCGCCTTATTGGGTCGTCTATCCGACCGTATGGCTTTTTTATTTTTTGAGTGCGAGGGCTCTAGGGCCTCTTCGTCGAATCCGGGCAGTAGCTTTCTCTTTGGATAGCTTTTAGTACGGCGACCGTCGCCGTATCTGTCTGCGGTGTTGATTACTTTGTTCCATTTAATACGGAGTGCATCTTCCGCTGTCTTTAGCTTCCGCTTCTGCTTTTTCAGGCTTCGTGCAGTTGCAACGAGCCTCTTGTGGAGACTTTTCTGCTCCATGGATTTATCCGGCGTAAGGCCGTCCGGAGTTCCATTATGGCCGGGGGAGGGACGTTCGGTTTCTCTATCTGAGTTGCCCTGTTCGGACGGTTGCTCTAAGGCGTGCTCGTTGTCTACCGGCTCATCCTGCTCTATGGCTGGGTCTTTATCGAGGCGGGGCTTGGGTCGACGTTTGCGCCGACGCTTTGACTTCTTTTCAAGGGATCGATCCCCTGTTCCATCCCCTTTTTCCTCGTTGTCATTTCCTTTAGGGGTATCCACCATGTACACATCGTGAGATGGGGTGGCTGTCCAATGCCCTATGGGCGTTGATTCATCTGTATCTCCTGCATCGTCGTCCATGCTGTCGATGTCTACGGAGTCGAAGTTGAGCACGTCGTTTAAATTGTCGACAGTAGCTACTAAGTGGGTGGTGGGTGGGCTTTGAATTTCTTCGTCGTCCGAATCCCAACCTTGTTGACCGTAGTCCGGCTAGGGCTCTCCTGATAAAGAGAGAGACTTTAGAGAGTTTAGGATACCGCTGAAAGGCGAGTGCTGAAAGATGTCCGCGGCGGTGAACTCCATTATAGGCGCCCCATCGGATTCGATCGGCAGGGGCATGGGAGGCTCGGAGTTCGGAGAAGAATCCGGCTCCTCGGAGTCATGGGCCGTGCGGAGTGCGGGGCTAGCGTTCGGCTCGATTGCCTTTGAGATCGCAGCCCCCGAGGTGATGTCCAACCGTTCATCCTCAATTAGCGCAGTAGGCTCCGAGTCAAGGGTCGGAACCGGTGCGTGTGCAGCCTCCAGGACACTGTTCGGAGGCAGAGCTAGATCGTGCCCCTCGAGATAGTGCGGCGCGCTTGGCTGTGGCTCGAACCCGTCGAAGATCAAGTCTCCACGAATATCCGCCGTGTAGTTTAAGCTTCCAAACCTGACTTGATGGCCAGGGGCGTAGCTTTCGATCTGCTCCAGATGACCAAGCGAATTGGCCCGCAGAGCGAAGCCGCCGAAGACGAAGATCTGTTCGGGGAGAAAAGTCTCACCCTGGACCTCATCGTTGTTGATGATCAAAGGAGGCATCGGGCCTAAAGGCGACGACACAGAGGAACTCTCAATGAAAGCACCAATGTCGGTGTCAAAACCGGCGGATCTCGGGTAGGGGGTCCCGAACTGTGCGTCAAGGCTGGATGGTAACAGGAGACAAGGGACACGATGTTTTTATCCAGGTTCGGGCCCTCTCGATGGAGGTAAAACCCTACTCCTGCTTGATTAATATTGATGATATGGGTAGTACAAGAGTAGATCTACCACGAGATCAAGGAGGCTAAACCCTAGAAGCTAGCCTATGGTATGATTGTGTATGATGATGATTCTGTCCTACGGACTACAACCCTCCGGTTTATATAGACACCGGATAGGGTTAGGGTTACACAGAGTCGGTTACAATGGTAGGAGATCTTGAGTATCCGCATCGCCTAGCTTGCCTTCCA
>LR880969.1:778766476-778795921 GCA_904067115.1 Aegilops sharonensis
TTTTTATCCAGGTTCGGGCCCTCTCGATGGAGGTAAAACCCTACTCCTGCTTGATTAATATTGATGATATGGGTAGTACAAGAGTAGATCTACCACGAGATCAAGGAGGCTAAACCCTAGAAGCTAGCCTATGGTATGATTGTGTATGATGATGATTCTGTCCTACGGACTACAACCCTCCGGTTTATATAGACACCGGATAGGGTTAGGGTTACACAGAGTCGGTTACAATGGTAGGAGATCTTGAGTATCCGCATCGCCTAGCTTGCCTTCCACTCCAAGGAAAGTCCCATCCGGACACGGGACGAAGTCTTCAATCTTGTATCTTCATAGTCCTGGAGTCCGGCTGAAGGTATAGTCCGGCTATCCGAACACCCCCTAATCCAGGACTCCCTCAGTAGCCCCTGAACCAGGCTTCAATGACGACGAGTCCGGCGCGCAAATTGTCTTCGGCATTGCAAGGCGGGTTCCTCCTCCAAGTCCTTCATAGAAGATTATAAACACCAAAAATAGTGTCCGGCTCTGCAGAACAAGTCTCCACATATCTCCATAGAGAGAATAACATTAACACAAATCAAATCTGCTAACATATTCCGCAGTGCATCATAACACTGCGACCAAGCTCTTTATACAAATTGTTTTCACTTTTCCACCTCAGCGCGTTTAGCGAGGCTGTTTCCTTGGCACGTCTTATCAAAGCAGAGATCGTGTGCCCCTTTTAACGGGATTCTCATCAATACGAACGTGGGTAACCCTACCGTGCCCGTTAGCACGTTTCCTTAATTAAAGGCTAGTCCCAAACGGTTACGGGGAGGGCTCTTGGTATTCGACCTCTTATAA
This sequence comes from Aegilops sharonensis, assembly GCA_904067115.1. NCBI lineage: Eukaryota > Viridiplantae > Streptophyta > Magnoliopsida > Poales > Poaceae > Aegilops > Aegilops sharonensis. The sequence continues at coordinate 778,767,317 of LR880969.1, forward strand.
AGAGACCAAGGCCCTACTCCTTTCTTTTACCCTCAAAACGAGTTCGCCCGTAGCCTCGAGTTCCAACACCCTAGGCTCCAGATTCCAGGCGCATCGGACCTTCGACAATGTCCGGTTTCGACCTTCAAGGCCGATGGATGCCCTCCTCCGTCACGGAGGAGGACGTACTGAAGCTGAGAGAGGCTAAGTTCCTGACCGGCGAAATTCCGCATCGGTTGCCTGCTCAAGGGAAGGCCATTCCCGATCCTCAGCCTGGTGAGAGCATGGTGTTCATATCCCACTTCCTTCGGGGGTTAGGCTTCCCAATGGATCCCTTTGTGAGGGGGCTGCTATTTTATTATGGGTTGGAATTCCATGACTTAGCTCCGGAGTCCATCCTCCATATCTCCTCATTCACCGTCGTGTGTGAAGCGTTCCTCCGTGTTACTCCTCACTTCGGGTTATGGCTCAAGACTTTCAACGTGGAGCCGAAGATGATCGAGGGACGGCATGCAGAGTGCGGAGGCGCTGTTATAAGCAAGAATGCCGATGCTCCATGGCCCGAGGGCTCTTTTCAAGAGGAGTTCGGCTTGTGGCAACAAGAGTGGTTCTATATCACCACTCCAAGGGGCACCAAATGGGTGGCGCCTCCTGCCTTTCGCTCGGGTCCCCCACCATGGCTAGCGTCGTGGGTCAGCAAAGGGTTAGATTGGGGATTACCCAATGACGTGCCTTTGTTGCAGGCCCGCATTAGGGATCTCTTAAACGGAGACCTCCACCTGGTTAAAGTGACACAGGTCATGCTGATTCGCCGAATATTGCCCGGCAAACGTTGCTCCCTTCGCCTGTGGGAGTTCAATCCGGAGGGACCACGGACTCTCCAGCATTTCATGGGCGCAACGCCCGCGGAGATGTATAAACTGTTCTTCGGATCACAAGCGATGTGTCCGGATTTGACCGAGGATGCAGGCCTAAGCTGCAATCGCCCGGATTCTCAAGTAAGTAACCTTGTCCCCGGATCTGCTATCCGCATAATTATCATAAATTTGCCCCTAAAGAGCTGTCCTTTTAAACAGGAGTGGATAGCGACAGCAAAGCTGATCAGGTGTCCGGCTCCCCTTCCCGAAACCAGGCCGGATCCCGTACTTGCCAGGATGCTGAAGATAATGCCTTTGGAGGGAAGTAAAGGGGAGGACAAGGAGACTATGGCCTCCTCGAAGGAGGCCACTCCGAAGGGAGGAACCGACAATTCCTCTCCTAAGGGAAAGAAAAGGGCCGCCTCTGACGACCCGGAGACCATGGCCTCGAAGCGGGGGAAAAAATCCTTGTCAGAGGGTCCGACGCCGGGGAGCTCCTCGGCCGAACTACACCCTCAAAGGGACCAGCTCTCCAGCGAGCCGTAAGTAGGAAAATATTTTCCATTTGAGAGAAATCCTTGATTTATATCTGAGAAGATTTGACCGAAATCTTACCTTGTAGTTCGGACCTCAGCCCTTCTCAGCAGAGCTCATCTTCGGGGGATCTTCTTCCGGAGATGATGGAGAGCGGGACGCCTCCCCCTTTCGTACAATGGTAGGAGATCTTGAGTATCCGCATCGCCTAGCTTGCCTTCCACGCCAAGGAAAGTCCCATCCGGACACGGGACGAAGTCTTCAATCTTGTATCTTCATAGTCCTGGAGTCCGGCTGAAGGTATAGTCCGGCTATCAGAACACCCCCTAATCCAGGACTCCCTCAGCCGCCATCAGCGTCCCCATATCATTGCAATCCCGCTTAAGATGCCCCAGCTTCTATCTCAGAGGTTCAAAGCGGCAATTCTTCTCTAGCATAAGAACTGCTGAGCCGGCATCCATCTTGTCAAACGAATGTATTATCTCTTTGACCCGGCGCACCCAATGAGTCGTGGATTCACCTTCCTCCTACTTACAATTTGTCAGGTCCACAATTGACATAGACTGCTTGCAAGTGTCTTTAAAGTTCTGGATGAATCGAGTTTTTAGCTCTGCCCATGAACCAATAGAATTGGGTGGTAAGCCCTTTAACCACGAACGGGCCGTCCCGTCCAACATCATGGTGAAGTATTTAGCCATCGCTGCGTCACTAACCTCCAGCAGTTCCATAGCCATCTCGTAACTTTCGATCCACGCCCCCGGCTGTAAGTCGGCCGTGTAATTCGGCACCTTCCGAGGTCCCTTGAAATCTTTGGGCAGACGTACATTACATAGAGCCGGTACCAGACAAGGAACACCTCCGGTTCTAGTAGCAACTCCCACCTCAACAGAAGTCGTTGGATAAACCGGTAAGTCCTGTTGGTCTGCGAGCTGAGCCGCTAGTTGAGCCGCCCGTTCGTCCTCCTGACGTATTCGATCTTGCACCGGGTTATACCCACCCGGCTGGTTCCGGCGCCGTGCGCTGCTTGAACGGCCTCTGACTCCATGTGTCTGCTGTAACTCGGGCTCCGATTTTGGCGAGGCGGAGCCAGCCAAGGCGGAGGAGTTGAGTGAATCCTGTCCCGGTTGTAGGAGTAGGTCTCTTGCTGAGCCAGAGCTGTTTGGACAAGTTCCCTGATCCTCCGGGTTTCCACCGCTGTCGGATCATCACCATCTACTGGGAGAGCCGCCAAACGTGCTGACGCTGCGATTAAGTTTTCCATGGGGTTGGAGAAGTGACCCGGAGGTATTGGTACGTAACATGGTGGTGCCATATTGCCATGAAGAGGCGCCGTCACCTGAGGCTGAAACGGACCCCCTGCTCCGGATGTCATAAACTGACTTGCACCTGGCGGGTTACTTGGGCCGGCTCCGGGTGTAGCAAAAAGATTCCGAGGATCATAAACCTGAGGTAAACGGGACTGAGTTTTCTGACGTCTCCTCCTCATTACCTCATTAGATGCGTTCAGGCTCATATTGAGCTGAAAAGCCTCTGTCTGAAGCTGCTGCGCCAGTGCGTCCAAAGCCGCCTTCTCTGTGGCCAATCTAGTATCTTCAGCTGCTAAGGTTTCCTTGGCCTGGGCAATTTCCTCACGAACCTGTGCCACCTCTGCCTCATGCTCAGACTGGTTCGCCGGGATGACGGTGGCAGTTAACAGGGCCGTAAGTTTATCCATGAGATCCATCAGCACCTGAGTCGGTGAGCGCACAGGGCCTCCTGCCCCAGCTGCTCCTAACTCAGATGTTATCGCTGCTGAGGCCGTAGAGTTTTGGCCGGGTTGAGTACCAGCCATGAAGACTCCGGCCCAGTTTGGCGACTCAGAGGGGTCCGGAATAGTGCTGCCATCGGAACAGCCCCCAAGCACACCATCTTGAACCTGATACAGTGAATCTATTGAGCCGGCGGACGAGTCACCGTCAGAGAGGGCGGCCGGCTCACCATCACCTTCAGATCCTTCAGAAAGTTCCCCTCCGTGGATGCAGCCCACGAAGGCACGCTTCATGACGGGTTGAGCTCGGGCGGGTCTTGCGCGCTGAGCCGTCTCGACGAGGTCGGCGCAGTTGTCCGGCTCAGGGCCCGGCTCACCAATCCGGCCGATGAAGACGTGAATTCCGCCAAAGGGGACCCGGTACCCGTACTCAATTGAGCCGGCTTCGGGGCCCCAGCCTTCGTCATTGATGTAGATCTTGCTGCGATGACTCTTGGTCATCCGGCCAACTGCGTATCCCTTGAGCCCTTCGAAGTTGCCCTTCAGAAACTCAAATCCACCATGCGCTGGCCCCATGGTGTGCGCCAACTGTCGTGGAATTGTCACGGCAGATGTCCTCTCGCAAGGACTTAGTCGTGGAGCCATCGCAACTAGGAAACTTAAAGGGGTTAATCGGGACAAAGGACATGAGAGGTTTATACTAGTTCAGCCCCTTACGGTGAAGGAAGGCCTACGTCTAGTTGGGTTGGTATTGCTTGAGGTTTCGATGACCAGGGAGCGAGATACGCTATGCCTGGCTCTCGATGAGTTGTTTCTTGCCCTAAACCGCCAGCGGGTCGTCCCCTTATGTACACGGGTTGACGCCCTACGGCCTACAGAGCCCCGGCCGGCTCATAAACAGTGTCCGGCTCGGTGACTAGTTAATTCTACCTTATGATACAAGTCATGCCATTACGGCGGTTTATCTCTATGGGTTTTAAGCCGCCTGTGGGCCCTTAGGCCTTTTAGTGAATCACCATCTTCATGCCTTGGTCTTGGGCTTCCTCTGACGAGTCTCTTTGTGTAACCCGGCCCCTCCTAGGCGGCTTACACAAATAGTTATATCCCCGACAAGGCGGGCCAAGGAAACAATGGTAAGCGTAAAGCGGACAATTCCGATTTTGTGTCTAACACGAATGTGCAGGGTAATATGCAGCGTCGTAAGGGTAAACCGCCCCAGCGCGATGGAGGTGAATCTGGAACGCCTGTTAAACTAGCCCTGCCCAAAGCAAGGGACAAAGGAGGCTCCGTCCACACACCTTTGGAAGGATTGCCACATCATGAGGGAGTTCAAAAATTCTGATCTTTTTAGGTATGATCAGGGTCCATCTGGTGGTTCCGGTCTAGGATTCCATGGGACGGGTTACGGCGGTGGCGGTTCAAGCTTAGGGTTTCAGAATAATCAGGGCAATCAGAACAACCAAGGTGGTAACCATCAACAGGGTAATCAGGGGAGTCAACAACAGTTGGGTTATCAGAGCAACCCAAAGCAGTTAAACGGTGGACAGTATCATGTCTTCACCACTAGCTTGTGCAAGCGCGATCAGAAGCTCCATAAAAGGGCAGTGAACTCGGTTGAACCGGCAGTGCCCCGTTATCTACGTTGGTCTGAGCAGCCTATTTTCTGGAGCAGGGAGGATCACCCGCCCCGGGTTGACAATCTGGGTCACCTAGCTTTGGTGGTTGCACCTCAGGTGGGAGGTTATAAGTTTACCAAGGTACTCATGGATGGAGGGAGCAGTATTAATATCTTGTACTATGAAACCTTCCAACGTATGGGGTTCACAGATAAGAATCTCAGACCGTCAAACACCATTTTTCACGGAGTGGTGCCTGGTAAATCGGCTTACCCAGTTGGTAAGATAGCTCTGGAAGTGGTTTTTGGAGATGATCACGATTCAAGGTCCGAGACACTGACCTTTGAAGTGCTCAAAATCAGAAGTCCGTACCATGCTTTATCCGGGCGGCCGGTTTATGCTAATTCATGGCAAGGCCGTGTTATGTTTATCTGCAGCTCAAGATGCCGGGTCACAAAGGGACCATTACGGTTCATGGCAGCCATAAAATTGCTCTGGAGTGTGAGGAAGGTGATGCGGCATATGCTGAATCGGTTTGTGCAATGGAGGAGTTAAAGTTCTATAAGGACAATCTTGATCCGGTAGACATGACTTCCTTGAAAAAGCCCTCGACAGAACATGATCCGACCCTGAAGTTCAAATCGGCTGATGAAACTAAACTTTTTGATTTCGTTCCTGGCGATTCATCCAAACAGTTTAGTATCATCACAAATCTGAATCCGAAATAGGAAAGCGCGCTCATCGAGTTCATCCGTGAGAACCGGGACATTTTTGCATGGAAGCCTTTTGACATGCTAGGTGTACCGAGGGAACTCGCTGAGCACACTCTCAATATTGATCCCAAGTTTAAACCAGTCAAACAGTCCCTTCGCCGCTTCAACGAGGAACGACGCAAGGCCATTGGAGAAGAGGTGGCCCGGTTGTTGGCTGCTGGTTTTATCATTGAAGTGTTTCACCCAGCGTGGTTGGCTAATCCGGTGCTGGTCCTTAAGAAAAATGGCACTTGGCGTATGTGTGTGGATTACACATATTTGAACAAAGCTTGCCCGGCTGATCCCTTTGCCCTCCCTCGTATTGATCAAATCACTGATGCTACGGTGGGTTGTGAGCGTTTGAGTTTTTGGGATGCTTATTCTGGTTATCAACAGATCAAGATGGCAGTTAAGGACCAGGAGAAGACAGCTTTCATTACTCCCTTTGGAGCCTTCTGCTATGTGTCTATGCCCTTTGGGCTCAAGTGCCCAGGCGACTTATCAACGTTGTGTGCAGAATTGTCTACATACTCAGATTGGGCGCAACGTTCATGCTTATGTAGATGACATTGTGGTAAAATCTAGGAAGAAGGAGACATTGATAGGGGACCTCAAGGAAACCTTTAACAATCTTCGGGTTTATAAAATGATGCTCAATCCGGACAAGTGTGTTTTTGGTGTTCCGGCTGGCAAGCTCTTAGGCTTTCTGGTGTCTAACAGAGGCATTGAGGCTAATCCGGAAAAGATCAAGGCAATTACATCCTTGGCTAACCAGTGTGTATCAATGATGTTCAGCGACTGGCAGGTCATATTGCAGCTTTGAGCCGGTTTATCAGTCGTTTGGGAGAGAAGGCAATTCCTCTGTATTAGATGTTGAAGAAAACAGACAAGTTTGTCTGGAGTGACGTGGCTAATGTGGCATTTGAGGACTTAAAGCGACAGTTAGTTGAACCGCCAGTTCTTGCCGCTCCGGTTGATAAGGAGCCACTGCTGTTATACGTGGCTGCTAATGATCGGGCTGTCAGTGTCGCCATTGTGGTGGAGCGCAAGGAGGCTGGGAAGGAATATCCAGTTCAAAGACCGGTTTACTATATCAGTGAAGTGCTCATTGAGTCAAAGCAAAGATATCCACATTGGCAGAAGCTGGTGTATGGGGTGTTTACGGCAAGTCGGAAGCTTAAACAGTACTTTCAAGGTCATCCCATCACGGTGGTCAGTTCTGCTCCTTTGAGGGATATAATCCAGAACAGGGAGGCAACTGGTCGGGTTGCTAAGTGGGCTATCGAACTTGGGCCACACGGTTTGAAGTATATGCCTCGCACATCCATCAAGTCCCAGGCTCTTGTGGATTTCATCAATGACTGGACCGAGTTGCAGACACCAGAAGACAAACCGGACAGTACATACTGGACTATTCACTTTGACGGGTCTAGGCAATTGGAGGGCTCGGGGGCTGGAGTTGTCCTTACTTCCCCTCGAGGTGATAAAATTCATTATGTTCTTCGCTTAATGTTCCCTTGTACTAACAATGCAGCTGAATATGAGGCTTTACTCCATGGTCTTCGAGTGGCTAAGGAGATGAACTTAAGCCGTGTACGGTGTTTTGGTGATTCAGATCTGGTAGCCCAGCAAGTTTCAGGTACTTGGGACTCCAAGGATCCGCTCATGGCCGCTTACCGATGCGAGGTGGATATTGTGGCTGGTCACTTTAAGGGATACCAAGTGGAGAACATTGATCGGCGCAAAAACGAGGCAGCTAACGCTTTAAGCCGGCTAGGACTCAGCGTAAACCGGTGTCGCCCAATACCTTTTTGGACGTCTTGCATAACCCGTCGGTTCAACTGCCTACAGAGGAGGACCTCGCTATTCCTGATCCGGAGGCACAGTTGGTGGACGCTTTACATATCATTCCAGACTGGACGGTTCCATACTTGGCATATATGAATCGGGGCGAGTTACCAGATGATGAAATTTTGGCCAGATAGATTGTCCGGCGGTCCAAGTCCATGGTTGTTCACAACGGTGATTTACACCACTGCATTGTTTCTGGTGCATTCCAGCGCTGTGTTTCTCCTGAAGAAGGCCGTTAGATTTTACGTGAGATCCACGAAGGAGACTGTGGTCATCACGCTGGTTCAAAATCCTTGGTTGCCAAAGCTTTTCGTCATGGCTTCTATTGGTTGACGGATCACGCTGATGCTGACGACTTGGTCAGACGGTGCGACGGCTGTCAGAAATTCTCAAGGCGAGCTCACGTTCCGGCTCAGGAACTACGGATGATTCCTATCACCTGGCCGTTTGCAACTTGGGGACTTGACATGGTAGGGCCTTTCAAGCGATCAAAAGATAAAAAGACCCACCTGTTGGTGGCGACTGACAAGTTCACTAAATGGGTTGAAGCGGAGCCAGTAAGCAAGTGTAATGCAGCCACGGCGGTTCAGTTCATCAAAAAGGTGATCTTCCTTTTTGGTTTTCCACATAGCATTATCACAGATAATGGCACGAACCTATCTAAAGGCGAGATGGAGGATTTTTGTCAACGAGAGCACATCCGGCTTGATGTAGCATCGGTGGCTCAGCCCCAATCCAATGGTCAAGCTGAGCGAGCTAACCAGGAAATTCTAAAGGGTATAAAGCCCCGGCTTATGGTCCCTTTGAAGCGGACGCCGGGTTGCTGGGTGGAAGAACTACCATCTGTGTTATGGAGCATAAACACCACCCCAAACCGGTCTACAGGTTATACGCCTTTCTTCATGGTTTACGGAGCAGAGGCGGTACTCCCCAGTGATATTCGTCATGACTCACCTCGAGTTGCCAATTATGTTGAAGCGGACAACGAGCAAGCACGTCAAGAAGCACTGGACCTGTTAGATGAGAAGCGAGATATGGCTTTGGCTCGTTTGGCGGTTTACCAGCAAGACCTACATCGTTATCACAGCCGCCGGGTTAAAACAAGAACCTTTCAAGAAGGCGACTTAGTGCTCCGGCTCATCCAGGATCAGACCGATATGCACAAGTTATCCCCACCTTGGGAAGGGCCCTTTGTGGTCAGCAAGAATCTGCACAACGGATCATACTACCTCATTGACGTTCGAGAAGACTCACGTACTTCTGAGGAGGAGACCCGACGGCCGTGGAACATAGCTCTCCTTTGGCCTTACTTGACTTGAGCTATAGGCTCTTCTTATGTACATATTATGACAATGTATATATTATGATCAATATAATAAACCGGCATCCTTGCTACAAGCAGGGCCTCTGCCGTTTTCCCAATATTTCTTGGTTACAAAGGGGCTTCTGCTTCCAGAGCGATGACCCGTTTTGTCCATTAAACCGGCTATTACGCCATCATACAGCTTGGGAGCTTCACACCCAAGGGGCCAAAGAGAGATCTGTTGCTATAAGCACGACTCAAACATAGGCACCCATTGAGCACAGCTCACAAAGTTACTTGGGGGCTCTTTATGTAAAGTAACAAAGAGTTTGAAAGGACCCTTGTAATCGGGTATCGACCCACGGCTTGGAAGCCTGGTGTATTCACCTAAAACCCCAGGTTAACCTGCCTTCATCAAGTAAGCCACTCCTATCCAGGTAATCCTGGCATGACCCGCCGAACGTTTGACAGTTACTCTCATTGAGACCCTGAACTTGTCAAAGTTAAAACGCGATTGGTTAGTTGGAGGCCCATCTTAAAAGGCTTTGTCAAATGGTTTAACTCAGCGGCCTGGCAGCCCACGAAAAGACTCGAATTTGGGCCTGGCAGCCCTCGAAAAGCCTTTCAGCTCCTCTTTGGCTTTGGAAGTCTTTGATTGCTGGGACTTGATATTCTCTTGAAGGTCAGCAATTTGGGAGTCTTTGTTGTTTATATTGGCCTGCAAAAGGTTAGATGGTGAGGATATTCTTTTTCAAAGTCCCAAGCATATAGCTAGTTATACACTTGGCACTTGGGGGCTAATGTGGATTGCTTCTTTACTGCTGATTGATTGAAATCCCAAGGATCAATACAAGAATTAATCTTGGCACTTGGGGGCTAATGTGTATTTGATCACAAAATACACAAGCAAGGGAATTAACATAATGCAGTCTGGAACCTCAAAGTCCCGGTTTGTCTTCAAGAGACAAACCGGCCCTTGGGGGCTACTCAGCTGAAGTTCTCTTTTTTCTAAAAGTCCCGGTTTGTCTTCAAGAGACAAACCGGCCCTTGGGGGCTACAATGGAGATATACAGAATAAGCAAGATTGAAGTGTTTGGAAAGTTACCTCATAGCTCGCCTTCATCATGTTCACCAAACCGGCCTCATAATCTCGGCTTGTGTACAGGCGGTTCAGGAATCCGGAATGAAGCTCCTCGGCAGAAAGGTTGATATAACTGGACAAATCGGTCTTCCCTTTCCTCTTGCCCATAGCAGCAAATTCCTCCTTGGCAGTATGTTTTGATAAAGCAACTGGATTGCCTGGGGCGGTATAAGCAGTGCCAGTGATAATAACATCATCGCCACCTTTTGACGGACTTGGCGGATTGACGGTATCCCTGGTTGGGCTCGGCGGATTAGCAGTTGGGCTCGGCGGATCAGCAGATGGGCTTGGAGGCGTAGCATGCAGACTTGATGGATGAACATGCACTAGTAGAAAACCGGCCTTTTGTCCCGGTTCGTAAGGGCCTTTAGTCCCGGTTCCTGAACCGGGACTAAAGGGTCGTTACTAATACCCTCACCCTTTAGTCCCGGTTCAAACCAGAACCGGGACAGATGGGCCTCCACGTGGCCTGTGCGCCGAGCCCAGGCAGGAGGGCCTTTGGTCCCGGTTGGTGGCACCAACCAGGACCAATAGGCATCCACGCGTCAGCATTTCTGTGGCTGGGGTTTTTGGTTTTTTTGAAAGGGGGGAGGGGTTTTGGGGGTTTTGGGCGGTTAATTTAGGTATTTCATATATTGTGTTAGCTAGATAGCTAATTAATAGAGAGAAGTGTCCTCTCTTATGCCCGTGCTTGGTCGACGTTACGTACTATACATACGTATAGAGAAGACTAGGCACGCTAGCTAGCTAGTAAGCAAACGAAGGAAACAGAAGATCGTCATGAACATATATGCATACAGAGAGAAGTGATATCGACCGCCTCTCCTTCTCCGAGAGATTGGTCGAACAACAAGTTCTCGTATATCTATCTGACACTACCGGCTACATATATACAATAATTATCTCTTACAAATATAATCTCCTAAATTACGGACTCATGGTCCACATAGTATTCTCCATCTTCAGCGATCACGTGGTCAAGAAAGAATGCCGCCAATTCCTCTTGAATTGCTCGCATGCGATCTGGTTCTAGGAGTTCATCCCGCTGCCGAAACATCTAATTTGAAGAAGGGGGTCAATACCTATATATATGAATGAATGAAACTCAACACAAATGATGGTAATAAACTAAAATTGTGAATATTATTTCTTACACACTTCATATTGTTTGTCAGAGTACCCGCCCCGCTCACAGGTCTTGTGGCAGATGGACTCGCAAACGTAGTATCCACAAAAATCATTCCCTTGTTCCTGCCACAACCACTTTACAAGAAATAGAGGTCAATCAAACAGATAAGCAAGAATGCCAAATGGTATTGATGAAACTAGCGCTTGAATCAATAGCTAGGAGACGCGCGGAACATGCTACTATAGTTCTTACTTTCGGGTATCTAAATTGCAGCATCTTCGGCAGTCCCGAGGATTTTGTGGTGAATTTTCTCCAAACCCTGCCAGACAAAAAAAAACTATTACTTGATATCAGGAAATGAACAAAGTTGCTGATATGGTGGATAATGATCGATTTAACTTACTTATGGAGGATTTCAGTCATGTCCGCATACTCCTGGGGTTCTTTTCGTTTAGAGTCCAAGACAGTTACTAAGGCCTGCTCAAGCCTAATCTCTAGGAGAATATAGTGGTATCTACGCACGCATGCATAACTCATCAATTACATTACTATGATCTGGACTAGTATATAAGGGAAACCGAATATGCACAAGACAGTAACACTCACTTGAAGTTGTAGGGAAAGAGTATTATATCTTTGTTTTCATTTATTTTAAATGATCGTAGCAAGTTGGCCTCGGTATCTTCGGCATGATCTTTAACCTGAACTACATCTATGAGATTTGTGTTAATGAACCCAATATCATCGATTTGTCTTTTTTTCAATTCGGCGATCTTCAATCTGCATAATATAGTGAGGATAATTATAAATGCATGCAATGAAAGAGCTGAGCTATATAGAGAGACTTAATGACAGAAGTAGTAGTACTTACAGACAGTAGCAGGTGACCGTTGCTTTATCGAGGGCCAATTGATTGAAAAACTGATAGAACTCCTCAAATGGAATAGGCAACAGATCAATGCCAACCAGGTCATGCTCCGGTTTAACTCTCGTATACAAAGTACTCCTCCCCCCAGACTCTCTGCAGATTTTCAAGTACCAATCATGCAATCTTCGCATCATCGTTGTTAGAGATTTCTCATCTTTAACGAGAGGCTTCCCGTACTCGTATCTGTGTATCTGCACGTCCAGGAAATCATAATGTACTTCGTCGGGCAGGTAATCGTCAAGATTGTTATAACCGGGCACCATCCTCGGATCGACGCTAGGCACCTTGAGCGGGGGGCACGATTGATTCCCTTGTTCGCCGAGCTGGGCAATTTGTTTCCCAGCTGCTCGTTGTTCTTTCAACCTTTGATCACTGACTGTATTTCCCGACCGCTCCGCTTCGGCCCATGTCTTTCCAATAATGCGCTCATAGTTGCCTTTCGGCGAAGACTTGGGTGGTTTTGCCAGGGCAGCCAGAGTGCGCTTAGCTTTCACCGGATCTACCTTTTTCTCCGGAGGTGGATGTCTCTTTGCTTTCAACCCTTGAAACCATTCCTTCGCTTCGGTTCGCGCGATCTTCGCGTTCTCCTCCGGGGTCATCTCGTATGGTAACTTCTCTGGAGTCTTCAGAGAAGGACCGAATCTGTATGTCCTCCCGCCTCTGGCTGTACTGCTAGACGCCGACAGAGCAGACGGAGCGGCAGTCTTCTTTACTTGCTTTTTGCGAGGCGGAGGAGAAGGACTACGACACGCAGGAGCAGCTGCCGGAGCGGCGGCGGGTCTCTTTCGCCCTTGCTGACGAGGCGGAGAAGGAGTAGGCTGGCTGCTCGGGCGCGCCGGAGAAGGAGCCGGCCAAGGGCCCTGATCGTCACTCGCCGGAGGAGGAGGCGGTGGAGGAGGCGGAGTCCCCTGACTCGCCGGAGGAGGAGGAGGAGGCAGAGGCGTCCAGTTTGGAAGGTTGATGAGCTCCTTCCGCCATAGGCATGGAGTCTTCAGAGCAGAACCCAGCCGAGTCTCCCCTTCTCCGGTAGGGTGGTGAAGCGGGAGGTCCTCAAATCCCTCCGTTATTTCATCCACCATCACCTTACCATATCCTTCTGGAATCGGCCGACAGTGAAAAGTTGCGCCGGGTTCATTAGGATAAACAGAGCCAACAGCCGCCTTGACCTTCATATTCATCCACTGCGTCATAAGGTGGCAATTTTGAGCCTCCGTGATAGCATCCACGGGATAGCTGGCAGGTGCCGTCAAGACAAGCTCTGGCTGAAGCAGCTCGGTGGAAGCCACGCTGCTTCTCCGCTGAGATGGCGGGGTAGCTTCAGGGGAAGCTTCGGCAGTTCGTTTGCTGCGATTTGCTTCTCGTTCCTCTATCCCGAGCACCCTTGCTTTAAGCGCCTGCAGTTCAGACTGCTGCACTTGCTTCCTCCTCTCCTGGCTTTTGTAACCGCATGCGTCCGGAAACCCAGCCTTCCACGGAATGGAGTCTGGCGTGCCTCGTGTCCGTCCAGGGTGCTCAGGATTCCCGAGGGCCTTTGTGAGCTCATCGTTCTCTCTGTCTGGAAGGAGCGTCCCTTCCTGCGCTGCTTTGATATAGTACCGAAGCTTCTTCAAGAGAATGTCAAGTTGCTCATCCGTCCAAATGCACTTCCCTGTTACAGGGTCCAAGGTTCCGCCAGCCCTGAAGAACCAAGTCCGGCAACGGTCTGGCCAACTCATTGTCTCTGGTTCGATCCCTTTTTCAACCAGATCATTCTCAGCCTTGGCCCACTTAGGCCGGGCTACCAGGTAGCCACCTGACCCCGTGCGATGGTGAAGCTTCTTCTTCGCAGCATTTTTCTTGTTTGTCTCCGACATCTTCTTACTCTTTTCCGATGTCTTGTGGGCCACAAATGCAGGCCAGTCATCTCTTATCTTCTCATATATGCCCTTGAATTCTGGTGTCTCTTTTTTCTCGACAAACCTATTCAGGTCTTTCTTCCACCTCCTGAATAGGTCTGCCATCCTCTTAAGAGCAAAAGACTTGATTAATTGCTCTTTAACTGGCTTCTCCGGATCATCCTCTGGCGGTAGGGTGAAATTTGTCTTCAACTCAGTCCAAAGATCATTTTTCTTCATATCATTGACGTAAGACACCTCAGGGTCTTCTGCAGCCGGCTTATACCACTACTGGATGCTGATCGGGATCTTGTCCCTAACCAGAACCCCGCACTGAGCAACAAATGCCTTCTTTGTTCGGATGGGTTCAATAGGTTGGCCGTCGGGCGCGATTGCTATGATCTCAAACCTTTCATCCGAGCTTAACTTTCTCTTCGGGCCTCGTCTCTTTACCTCAGTTGTGCTCGATCCGGAGGGCTAGAAAAAAGAACAAAGACTTAATTAATATGTGTACATACCAAAACAATGAATGCATCAATTAGCTAGTCAGCACAGGCTTAACTAATATATATACCTGGCCGAACTCGGTTCGGTCACCGGACCCGTCATCACGTTCTTCTTCTTGCACCGCCATTAGGTCACCGGAGCCAGCTTCTTCACCCTCTCCTTGCAGACCATCGGTGTCGTTGAGATACAACGAGACGACATCACTTCCTTCTGCGATTATGTCCCTCAACAACGCTTCTCTTGCTTCGTCTCGGGCGCTAGTGTCCATAGTTTCTACAAATATTTACAACATGGCAATTATTATTCAAACATGACAAATGGATATATTAGTGGCAAACGTAGTACTAGCTAGCTAATCATAGTAAGGAATCATGTATATTAATTAGTGGCCTCGACGCTGCTTCTCTAGGGTTTGGGGTGGCCTCGACAATGCTTCAAGGGTTTGGGGTGGCCTCGACAATGCTTCAAGGGTTTGGGGTGGCCTCGACAACGCTTCAAGGGTTTGGGGTGGCCTCGAGAACGCTTCAATGAGGGGGTAATATCGACCCCCCCACGTATCGTCCTCTCATGTTCGAGAGGATCGCCGAGGGGTCGGGAGAAGATCGAAGAAAAAAGAAGAAGAAAAAAAAGAGGAGAAGATCGATGAAAAAAAAGAAGAAAGAAAGAGGAGAAGAAGAAAGGAATAGTGGAGAGGAAGAGAAAATAGGAAAATAGTTTCTATTTTCTCTTCCTCTCCACTATTCCTTTCTTCTTCTCCTCTTATTTTTCTTCTTTTCTTCTTCTTCTTATTTATTTCTCCTCTTCTTTTCCTCTCCTCTTCTTCTTTCTGTCCTCTTCTTATTTTGTTCTTTCCTATTCTTCTTTTTCTAAAATTGTAACTTTTGCATATATAAAACTTTTCTATGAACAAAAAAACATTTTTAACATATATATTTAGCAAATTCTAGCCACATACATCACATACACATATACATTATAGCCACATACACATATACATCACATATGAACAAACAAATAAACTAATAAAAATTAAAAAACATATTGCAACATATGAACAGAAACATATAGCCACATACGTATACATACACATACATTATATATATATGAAAAAAAAATGTTGGCGCCGGCGGGCCGGGGCAGAGGGGCATGGCGGCAGCGGTGGCGCCGGCGGGGCAGGGCAGGGGGCGGCTGGGCGGCGCGTGGCGCCAGCGCAGGGCTGGGGCAGCGCACGGCAACCGTGCAGGGCAGGGGCTGCGGCGCGGCGGCCGCGCTAGGAGAGGGGCGCAGGGGCGCGGGACGGGAGGGGGCTGTGCTCACAGGGGGCGGCGGCGACGGCGAAGGTGATCAGCCTGACAGCGTCGGTGGCGGCAGCGACGGCGAAGGCGAGCAGCCTGACGGCGTCGGTGGCGATGGCGACGAGGAGGAGCAGGGGCGTCGGGCGGCGACGGCGACGAGGAGGAGCAGGGGGCGTCGGGGGAGAAGTGCGTGATTTGGTCGAAAACTGCAAAGTGTTTGCTTATATAGCAAAGGCTTTGGTCCTGGTTCGTGGCACCAACCGGGACTAATGCCCCCCTTTAGTCCCGGTTGGTGCCACCAACCGGGACCAAAGGCCTCTTTTCAGCAGCCCAAAGGGCGGGAAGCGGCGGCCTTTGGTCCCGGTTGGTGGCACCAACCGGGACTAAAGAGGGGCCTTTGGTCCCGGTTGGTTTCACGAACCGGGACCAATGCCCCCTTTGGTCCCGGTTCGTCCCTCCAACCGGGACCAAATGCCTTGTGTTGCCCCGCGCCCAAATGTTTAGTCCCACCTCACTAGTTGAGAGGGAGCCGCACCTGTTTATAAGGTGCGGTGCGCCTTCCCTCTCGAGCTCCTCTCTAAAGCAGGCTTTCGGGCCTAACCGTGCAATCTGTGCCTGTGGGCCTGCTGGGCCTCCCGCGGGCCTGAATCCTGGCTCATGTTAGGGTTTCTAGTCGTATTCACGCCGTGGGTGCCCAGTAGGTGGCTCTTTTTTTTTGTTTTTTTTGTTTCTACTTACAACAAAATACTTATTGTTGCTATATTTAATTTTTTTCCAGTTTTTTGTTTTGTTTTCTGCATTATTTATTTTCTTTTGTTTCTTGCTTTATTTTTTAATTCTTTTAGCTTTTAAACTTTTTTAGTTTTAGAAAAATTATAAACTTTTAAACTTTCTTGCTTTATAGTTCTAGAAAAATTATAAACTTTCTGTTAGTGCCATTAGTTTTCAAATTTGAAGACACTTTTTTAGTTTTTTAGTTTTCTTTGTTGCTTTATTTTGTTTTTGCTATATTTTTTAATTCTTTTTGCTTTTAGGTCAGCAAAATTATAAACTTTCTGTTAGTGCCATTAGTTTCAAATTTGAATAGTTAAAATTTGAATTCTTTGAAATTTGTGTGAATCACAAGTTTGTGATTAACTTTAATAAAAAAATGAACATAGATGCACCTACTCGTCTGTTTTCAAATGAACTCTGAAAAACTTGGCATAACATACTCGTCTGTTACAAATTTGGCATGGTATCATCATAATAGTTGCGGGAGAAAGTCTTCACTTTTTCTTCGCTTGTGTCATTTGCTTATTGCGCCGTAACCATGGATAATCTTCATCGTTTATCATGATGCTTGGGTCAGCCTTGACATTGAAGGGAGGAATTTCATGAAACCTTTCATAATCTTCAGACATGTCTGTCTTGCCCTCCACTCCCAGGATGTCCCTTTTTCCTGAAAGAACTATGTGGCGCTTTGGCTCATTGTATGATGTATTCGTTTCCTTATCTTTTCTTTTTCTCGATCTGGTAGACATGTCCTTCACATAGATAACCTGTGCCACATCATTGGCTAGGATGAACGGTTCGTCAGTGTACCCAAGATTTTTCAGATCGACTGTTGTCATTCCGTACTGTGGGTCTACATGTACCCCGCCTCCTGACAGATTGACCCATTTGCACTTAAACAAAGGGACCTTAAAATCTTGTCCGTAGTCAAGTTCCCATATGTCCACTATGTAACCATAATATGTGTCCTTTCCCTTCTCGGTTGTTGCATCAAAGCGGACACCGCTGTTTTGGTTGGTGCTCTTTTGATCTTGGTCAATCGTGTAAAATGTATTCCCATTTATCTCGTATCCTTTGTAAATCAATATAGTCAAAGATGGTCCCCTGGACAACAAGTACAACTGATCACAAACAGTGTTGTCACCTCTGAGACGTGCTTCCAACCAACTGCTGAAAGTCCTAATGTGTTCACATGTAATCCAGTCGTCGCACTGCTCCAGGTGTTTGGAGCGCAGACTGTTCTTGTGTTCATCGACATACGGGGTCACCAAGGTAGAGTTCTATAGAACTGTGTAGTGTGCTTGAGACCAAGAATGCCCGTCCCTGCATATTATTGAGTCCGCTCCTAGCGTGCCTTTTCCAGTCAGTGTCCCCTCATACCGCGATTTAGGAAGACCTATCTTCTTAAGGCCAGGAATGAAGTCAACACAAAACCCGATGACATCCTCTGTTTGATGGCCCATGGAGACGCTTCCTTCTGGCCTAGCGTGATTACGGACATATTTCTTTAGGACTCCCATGAACCTCTCAAAGTGGAACATATTGTGTAGAAATACGGGCCCCAGAATGACAATCTCGTCGACTAGATGAACTAGGACATGCGTCATGATATTGAAGAAGGATGGTGGGAACACCAGCTCGAAACTGACAAGACATTGCGCCACATCACTCCTTAGCCTTGGTACGATTTCTGGATCGATCACCTTCTGAGAGATTGCATTGAGGAATGCACATAGCTTCACAATGGCTAATCAGACTTTTTCTGGTAGAAGCCCCCTCAATGCAACTGGAAGCAGTTGCGTCATAATCACGTGGCAGTCATGAGACTTTAGGTTCTGGAACTTTTTCTCTAGGATATTTATTATTCCCTTTATATTCGACGAGAAGCCAGTCGGGACCTTCATACTGAGCAGGCATTCAAAGAAGATTTCTTTCTCTTCTTTCGTAAGAGCGTAGCTGGCAGGACCTTCATACTGCTTCGGAGGCATGCCGTCTTTTTCGTGCAAACGTTGCAGGTCCTCCCGTGCCTCGGATGTATCTTTTGTCTTTCCATACACGCCTAAGAAGCCTAGCAGGTTCACGCAAAGGTTCTTCGTCACGTGCATCACGTCGATTGAAGAGCGGAGCTCTAGGTCTTTCCAGTAGGGTAGGTCTCAAAATATAGATTTCTTCTTCCACATGGGTGCGTGTCCCTCAGCGTCATTCGGAACAGCTAGTGCGCCGGGACCCTTTCCAAAGATTACGTGTAAATCATTGACCATAGCAAGTACGTGATAACCGGTACGCATGGCGGGCGTCCTCCGGTGATCTGCCTCGCCTTTGAAATGCTTGCCTTTCTTTCGACATTGATGGTTGGTCGGAAGAAATCGACGATGGCCCAGGTACACACTCTTCCTGCATTTGTCCAGGTATATACTTTCAGTGTCATCTAAACAGTGTGTGCATGCGTGGTATCCTTTGTTTGTCTGTCCTGAAAGGTTACTGAGAGCGGGCCAATCGTTGATGGTCACGAACAGCAACGCCTTTAGGTTAAATTCCTCTTTATTGTGCTCATCCCACGTACGTACACCGTTTCCATTCCACAGCTGTAAAAGTTCTTCAACTAATGGCCTTAGGTAGACATCAATGTCGTTGCCGGGTTGCTTAGGGCCTTGGATGAGAATTGGCATCATAATGAACTTCTGCTTCATGCACATCCAAGGAGGAAGGTTATACATACATAGAGTCACAGGCCAGGTGCTGTGATTGCTGCTCTGCTCCCCGAAAGGATTAATGCCATCCGCGCTTAAAGCAAACCATACGTTCCTTGGGTCCTTTGCAAACTCATCCCAGTACTTTCTCACGATTTTTCTCCACTGCGACCCGTCAACGGGTGCTCTCAACTTCCCTCTTTCTTACAGTCCTCACTGTGCCATCGCATCGACTTGGCATGCTCTCCGTTTCTGAACAGACGTTTCAACCGTGGTATTATAGGAGCATACCACATCACCTTTGCAGGAACCCTCTTCCTGCGGGGCTCACCGTGAACATCACCAGGGTCATCTCGTCTGATCTTATACCGCAATGCACCGCATACCGGGCATGCGTTCAGATCCTTGTATGCACCGCGGTATAGGATGCAGTCATTAGGGCATGCATGTATCTTCTCCACCTCCAATCCTAGAGGGCATACGACCTTCTTTGCTGCGTATGTACTATCGGGTAATTCGTTATCCTTTGGAAGCTTCTTCTTCAATATTTTTAGTAGTTTCTCAAATCCTTTGTCAGGCACAGCATTCTCTGCCTTCCACTGCAGCAATTCCAGTACGGTACCGAGCTTTGTGTTGCCATCTTCGCAATTGGGGTACAACCCTTTTTTGTGATCCTCTAACATGCGATCGAACTTCAGCTTCTCCTTTTAACTTTCGCATTGCGTCCTTGCATCGACAATTACCCGGCGGATATCATCATCATCGGGCACATCGTCTGGTTCCTCTCCATCTTCAGCAGCTTCACCCGTTGCAGCATCATTGGGCACATCGTCTGGTTCCTCTTGATCTTCACCAGCTCCCCCCGTTGCAGCATCACGGTATTCAGGGGGCACGTAGTTGTCATCGTACTCTTCTTCTTCGTCGTCTTCCATCATAACCCCTATTTCTCCGTGCCTCGTCCAAACATTATAGTGTGGCATGAAACCCTTGTAAAGCAGGTGGGTGTGAAGGATTTTCCGGCCAGAGTAAGACTTCGTATTCCCACAATCAGGGCATGGACAACACATAAAACCATTCTGCTTGTTTGCCTCGGCCGCATCGAGAAACTCATGCACGCCCATAATGTACTCGGAGGTGTGTCTGTCACCGTACATCCATTGCCGGTTCATCTGCGTGCATTATATATAATTAAGTGTCCAAATTAATAGAACTTCATCATCACATTAAAACCAAAGTACATACATAGTTCTCATCTAACAACATATAGCTCTCCAGAGCATCTAATTAATTAAACCATACATTAATTAAAACAAAGGCGATCATAATCGCAATCAAGGTAACAATTGATCCAGCGGCATAATGATACCAAGCCTCGGTATGAATGGCATATTTTCTAATCTTTCTAATCTTCAAGCGCATTGCATCCATCTTGATCTTGTGATCATCGACGACATCCGCAACATGCAACTCCAATATCATCTTCTCCTCCTCAATTTTTTTTATTTTTTCCTTCAAGAAATTGTTTTCTTATTCAACTAAATTTAACCTCTCGACAATAGGGTCGGTTGGAATTTCCGGTTCACAAACATCCTAGATAAATAAAATCTATGTCACATTGGTCCGCATAATTTTCATAAACAGTAAATGAACTAATAGTTATAAAGATTAATATATATACCACATCCGAATCATAGACAGGACGAGGGCCGACGGGGGTGGATACCAAAACCATCGCACTATATAAGATGCAATAATAAAATAAAGAAAATGATACAAGTATATTTCTAAACATACAAGTAAGAATATTTTTCCTTTCAGAAAGAAGATAAGAACAAGAGGCTCACCACGGTGGTGTCGGTGATGAGATCGGTGCGGGTGATCGACGGCGGTGAAGACAGGGGTGGGGTGTGACAGACCGCTAAATCTAGACAAATCTCGAGGAAAATGGAGCTTTGAGGTCGAGCTTCGAGAGGAGAAAGCTTAACTAGTGTGGCTCGGGCATTTCATCGAACACCTCATGTGCATAGGAGGTGAGCTAGAGCACCACAAACCCCTCCCCTCGCCGGCCCAGAAAAACAGAGCACTCAGTGCTCTGCTCTGGCGCGAGGGGTATATATAGGCGGCACCACTGGTCCCGGTTCGTGGCATGAACCGGGACTAAATGGGAGCCTTTGGTCCCGGTTCTTGCCACGAACCGGGACCAATGGTGGTGGGCCAGGAGCCAGGCCCATTGGTCCCGGTTCGTCCCATCAACCGGGACCAAAAGTTCCAGACGAACCGGGACCAATGGCCCACGTGGCCCGGCCGGCCCCCTGGGCTCACGAACCGGGTCCAATGCCCCCATTGGTCCTGGTTCTAGAACCGGGACTAATGGGCTGACCCGGCCTGGACCGTTGCCCCCTTTTCTACTAGTGATGCGTAGCCGGGTCAGCTTCCGGCGGATTAGCATCAGTGGCTGGATCCTGTGGGGCAGAGTCATCCATGACAACATCAGTGTCTCGACCGACATCTTCTGGAGTCTTTTCCGGTTCAACTTCATCAGTGGGGCCACTGGTCTTGGATTTTTTACTCAGACGGGCCTTGGTGCTACAACATCAAAGCAAGGATTAGTATGGTAAACCGACGCAGGAAGAAAAAAGCTGAAAGGCGGTACACTTACCCAGCAACGGTCTTGAGGGGAGGCAATTGTGTGGTTGATGAGTCGCCAGATGAAGAATTAGAAGTTACCTGATAATTTGAATCATACAGATTAAGTGGGTATCGGAAGCAACCTGCCAAGGGACAAGGCTTATTAAGAGAGGAAGAGACCTCTGGACAACGTTTTCGGGGTGGAGTGTCCGGTAAGCCGGAGGAAGTGACCTGTTGGCTGCTATGTCGGGTTGTGCGACGGCCCTCAACTTGCTGAGTCTTCAAAGAAATTTTTGGATCCCAATAAGCAAGAGGGTGAGAGCATTTTACTTTCCGAACTGCACGACGAAATTTTTGAACCGGCACATGACCTGAACCGGAGGAAAGGGAGATTACCTCAACATGATCAACGCGACTGGCTTCCGCATCATCCTGACAACAATCATTGTTAATAAGATGTACAAAAAATAAGCCAAGGGAGTCAAGTTCTACCTCTTGGTCTGATTCTTGAATATCTTTGGGCGGATCAGCAAATTCACCGGTCTTAAAGGAAGGACATGCCAAGCAACCCAGCAGCAAACGAGGTCAACACCAGTCAAACCGTTAGCTAGGAGAGCCCGAAGCTTGGCGAGTTGAGGTGCATAAGCCTATCGTTCCTTGGCGGTGAGCCGTTGAGGCAGTGGATGGTCGTTGCTAAGCCGGTGAGCTCGGTAACCCGACAAAGGATTTTCTCCAGCAGGGGCAGTGTTTGGCAATAGAACCAGGATAGATTCCAGTCTTTCGGATGGCTGTGGTGTTTAGCATGAGGAAAATTAACTTCTTTCCTCTTCTGTATCGACACACCACCAAGTTCAGTATTGGGGCCGTCAGAGAACTCAGTTCGGCGATTTAAGTGGAAGAAATCCCGGAAGAGCTCAACTGTTGGTTCCTCTTGAAGGTAAACTTCGCAGAACACTTGGAAGTTGCATATGTTGGACACAGAATTTGGTCCAATGTCCTGAGGATGGAGTTGAAAACTAGCAAGGACATCCCGGAAGAACTTTGATCCGGGAGGGCTGAATCCCCAGTCTAAGTGCTGCATAAATACAATCACTTCTCCGTCTTGAGGTTTGGGAGGGCACTCAGGGCCAGGGACTCGCCAATGAAGGACATTCTTTGAGGCTAAAGCGCCAGTTACAACGTATCCAATGATTTGAGTCTCTGTGATCCGGGAAGGAGCCCAGTTGCAGGCTGAGAATTGCTTAGTCATTTTGGAGGATAAACTGTAAAAGAAATGTGACGGCCAGTTTAAGATTCAAGGTCGAGGTGCTCTAAATCGGTGTTAAACCGGGAAATTTAAAAAGGACGAATTTGAAAGTTGAACCGAATATTGCTGTCCTTGTCAGAATGGCGGTTTAAGTAAGGGCTAATGGTATCCGGCCGATTACTAACTACTAAAGGTTAAACCGCCCATAAACAGAAGAGGGAGAGCTGAAATTTACTAAGTGTTTACAGAAACAGATTTCACAGTGTGGCAGTATAATTTTGGATCTACCGTGGTTCAATAAGGAAAATTTATCTGAAGCCCTACAATGGCGCTAAGAGGAATAGAGAAGGTCCAGATGCATTTTTTTAAGAACAACAAGGCGTTATGGTGCGACAGATTAAAGTTACGGATCTAGCCGCAAAAGAAACAATTAGGCATAGCTAGGTTCAGTAAAGAGGCTAAGGGAAAGATGGAGAAGAACTGATGAACATCGATGAAAACAGATGAACTCTAAGCCCTAATGGAGATCTAGGGTTACAGGAAGGAAGGCTTACCAGGGCCACGCAGCGGCGGAGGAGTATCACAGGAGCTCTGGACCGAACAGGGTGATGCAGCGGCCTAGTCGACGCAAGTTCGAGGGTCGACGGCAGCGGCGGCGGCGCTCGAGTTCTTCGGGTCGCGAGGAGGAAGATGAGAGGCAAGGGGGGAAAATGGAAAGAACCCCCGGCCCTATGTACAAAGGCAAGAGGATAAAACGGCAGGCGCAAAAATCGAGGGGCATGACGCGGCAAAAGAGGACGCAGCTGTCGCCTCGATCTTCGGGAGCAATTAATGAAAGGAATCTTTTTATACAGAGATGACATCATGACGATTTACTGTAGTGACAGAAGATGACGTCACGGCGGTTCACCAAAGTTTATAGGGGAAAGACAACATGGCAGTTTACGGAGAATCGTTACAAGATGTTCATCGAATTTTCCTAAGTGTTGAAGATTGACATGAACATGTTCAAATCAATCTGGGGCCTAATGCTGTGGATATAACCACTAAGTGTAAACCGCCCAGGAGGGGCCGGTTCACGCTCAGCTATACTGAAGTCCATGAAGACAAGAAGATGGCTCTTTACTGATAAAGTTTAGAGGCCCAGAGCCCGGAGGCGGATTAGGGCGCACAGTGGTAAACCGCCATAATTGTATACTTGTATTGTAAGTTAGGGAAAGGGAGAGACCGAGCCGAACACTTGTATGAGTCAGCCTCGGGACTCTGTAAACCGGCCGGGCATCAACTTGTGTATATAAAGGGACGACCCGGCGGTGGTTAAGGGACAACAGACAACAACTCGAGACTCGGGCAAAGCGTATTTGCTCCCTGGTCATCGAAACCACAATAATTCCATCACAACTAGACGTAGGCTTTTACCTTCATCGAAGGGGCCGAACTAGTATAAACTCTCGTGCCCCTTGTCCGGTTTAACCTCTTCAGTCTAATCTCATTGTGATGGCTCCACGAATAAGTCCTTCCGCTAGGACATCTGACGTGATATTTCCACGATAGTTGGCACTGTTACAATCACTACAAAACTGCTACCGTCACTTCACCGTTACCGCTACTATCATATTACTTTGCTACTAAATACTTTGCTGCAGATATTAAGTTTCCAGGTGTGGTTGAATTGACAACCCAACTGCTAATACTTGAGAATATTCTTTGGCTCCCCTTGTGTCGAATCAATAAATTTGGGTTGAATATTCCACTACAGGAATCAGCTACTTTGCCGTCTGCCAAGGCAGACGGCAAAGGCATGGAAGGCGGACGACAAAGGCCTTTGTCGTCTGCCGCAAACGGCAAAAGGCGCCGGCAAAGACCTTCTTTGCCATCTGCT
This sequence comes from Aegilops sharonensis, assembly GCA_904067115.1. NCBI lineage: Eukaryota > Viridiplantae > Streptophyta > Magnoliopsida > Poales > Poaceae > Aegilops > Aegilops sharonensis. The sequence goes on from LR880969.1 coordinate 778,792,050, forward strand.
TCCTGACGCGGACGACAAAGGAGCCTTTGCCATCAGCGGCGGACGGCAAAGAAAGCCGGCAGCAATAAATTCGCTGTTAGTCCGTTAGGTGGCTAACATCAGTCTTTGCCGTCCGTGGCTAACGGCAAAGAGCATCAAGCCTTTGTCGTCAGCCACTTTAGGCAAACTGACCAAATGGGTCAGCTGCCAGGAAGCACAGGTGGTTGCCACGTGGCTTCTTTGCCGTCCGCCACGGACGGCAAAGAGCCCGTTGCTGTCGGTGGCAGACGACAAAGAGCCTACATTGCCTCTTTTTTCTGTTTTTCTCATACCCAACCATTTTCACAACAAATAGATGATACATATATATTTTTCACATGGCAAGTTCACAGCTAACATATGAGATATCCAACACATATAATTTCATCATAGATGCATAGTTCCATCAACCATACATAGCAAGTTCCACATACATGCATCCAACCATACATATTACAATAGTGTCATCCTACCATACATGCATGCATAGTTCATCGATACAAAAGAAACATAGTTCATCCAAACAAGCACTCCATCTATGCAAGCTTCCGTGAAGCGAATGAATTCTGCAAAATGGGAAATAAGAAAGTTAGAAGAAGAAGATTAGAAGAAGAAGAAGAAGAAGAAGAAGAAGATGAAGAAGAAGAATATATAACATTTATGAGCTAATTTAGGTGAAATTGATCATTTGTGAGCTAACTTAGGTGAAATGGATCGTTTATGAGCTAACCTAGGTGAAATGGATCACTTATGAGCTAACTTAGGTAAAATGCATCATTTTAGAGCTAACCTAGGTAAGATGGATCATTTTGGAGCTAACCTAGGTAAAATGAGTCATTTTAGAGCTAACTTGGGTAAAATGGATCATTTATGAGCTAAGTAAGGTAAAATTGGTCATTTTAGAGCTAACTTAGGTAAAATGGATCGTTTATGAGCTAACTAAGGTAAAATGGATCATTTTAGAACTAACTTAGGTAAAATGGATCGTTTATGAGCTAACTAAGCTAATTATGCCATTTTTGACATAAGTAAGCTAAGTACATGTCATTATTGAGCAAACCTAGTTAACTAAGCATATTAGATCTAACTTTGGTCATTTTGGAGGAAACAAAGCTAAGTATAGATTGTTTTAGAGCTAACTTAGGTAAAAGGGATGGTTTTGGAGGTCAGTAAGCTTATTAAGTCATTTTGGAGGAAATAAAGCTAAGTCTAGGTCTTTATGCATTTGTTAAGCAAAATACTAGAGAAACTTACCGTGATCATGGAGGTGTGGGAGCGGGCCGGCTCGTGCCGATAGTTGGAGAAGGATCGTGCGATGCTTGTCTGGAGTTACGCTGCACCAAAGATCATTTCCAATGTCTCGTTAGCATGATGACACTCAAATGTTAAGACTAGCAAGTAGTGTCCATTCAAATTAAACTCACCGTCGTCCCAGGAGCAATCTCTGGCATCGGCGGTGCGGTCTGACCAGACTTCTCGCACACAGACTGCACATTTGGTTTTGACGACTCAGTCATACTAGTTAGTAATGAGACAAACACTACATGAATGTTTTGGCTAATCAGCAGAAGAAACTTACCACAAGGAGCTCGTACATTGCCCTTGCCTGCATGTCATTCTGTGCCCTCTCCTCCTCCAACACCTTTGTCGTCCTCTCCTCCAACTCCCGCTGCCTCTCCGCCGCCTCCGACAGAAGTTTCTTCGTTCTATCTCTCCCACTCTGTATAGTAGCCTGCAACACCACTCCTCGTTAGCATTTGTAATCATTTATGGAAGCGCACACAATGTAATGGAGAAAGATAGCTGAGTACGTATAACTAACGTTGTAGTCGAGTTGGACTGGCCATTCACGAGGCCTTATCTCAGGAGCGGATCTCGACTAGCGTGCCTTGATCTCCGGGAGAGTGCTAGGACAATGGATAAGTCCATCTCCAATGGCTATCGAGCCATGGGACCTCCCGCCACCAGCTATCATCACCAACTCTGGATCAATGGGACCCTGGCTCGGGTTAAAGTTCTCCCCTTTCCTCGCCTTCCCTTGATCTCTATATTTCACGAGCTTGTCGTGGGAGGAGATGTTGGTGAAGTTGTTTGCATCATCGAGGTCAGACGGAGAGAATGCCTTGACTTTCTTGTAAGAGGCAGTATGGGCCATGGCATAGAGGTCGTACACCTCTGGCACCTTATCCGCCTTATTGTAGCGTGCCTGAAAGAGAGAAACAACGTAAATTAGTAATTAAAGGGCTCAAGCTAGCATGATGAATGAATTGCATGAATCATGAAGCAAACCACATACCAAGTTCCGCCCGAACTGATATAAGTTGGAGCTGCCTTGATGGTGTGGCACACTGTCGGGGATATACCCCGCGGTATGACCCGGCTGGATGTATAACCCAGCCGGACTTGGCGACTCACTAATGACCCGCCCTGACTGGACGACACACTAAGTGACCCGCCCGATCCTGGCGACTTATTGGTGACCTGGCAAGCGGATCAGAGGAGCGACAAGACCCGGGGGCCCAAGGCCCAGAAGGCCGGCTTACGTTATGGTAGGCCGGCTTAAGAGGAAAGGCGTGAGGAATATCTCCCTTACAAGGAATCAAGAACCAGACTTGTATCCGGCTTGTAATAGAAGATAGGCTAGTCCTAATCCTATTTGGACTCCACATGTAACCCGCCCCTCTAACTTATATAAGGAGGGGCAGGGCTCCCCAAAGGGGGACAGAAGAGGCAACAAGAAACAATATCTAGGGCTAGACACAAAGAGGAGAGCCGGCTTACGGCGACTCCCTCATGAGCATAACGAGACCTAGCCACAAACAGCATGTAGGGTTATTACTGGATGATGTTTCCCGGGGCCCGAAGCTATCTAAATCCTTGTCTTGCGTGTTGCGTCTCTCGTCTCGATCAACCCCTCTCAAGCTACCACATAGATGTGTTGGCCTCGCGACTAAGTCCTAACACTAAGGACATCTGCCGTGACAAATCCACGACACACACCTTCCATTTGGGCACGTTTGTCCTTGGCCGCGTTGTGGACGGTTAGCCATTGTTTTGAGCACCACTCATTGACCAACACCTCCCAACAATCCATCCGATCCGCACACCATCTCGGAGGCGCCTAAGTTAGACAATAGAAACTTGAGCGCTACGGCTATGAATTACTAAATGAAGGAAGTAAGTACAAGGCCTTAAGAATTACCTTCATGTACTGCTCCTTACTCAGGAACTTCTCGCGGCACGCCGACTTGGGCTTCTTGATACCACGCAAGGCGTAGTAGTCTCGAACAACCTGCACCCGAGCCTCGTGCCATAAGTTCTGTAGTAGGCGCTTGCAGACGTTCTCGATAACATTTGCCGCCTCCTCCTCGTATCCCTTCTCACACCTATAGAATGCCTGCAATCAAATGAGACAATATTTATTAGTACAATTAATAACTAGCTAGTTGAAGATTTTTAATTGTGTAAAGGAGAAATTACCCAGAACTTTCTGATCACCATGTTGCAACGCCCTCGATGCGGCTATATCTCCCACGTGTCGAAGCACGACTTAGAGGCATAACCACATTGAAAGCAATGTCGCAAGTGAGGTAATCTTCACACAACCCATGTAATACATCAGGGAAAGAGATACATAGTTGGCTTACAGTCGCCACTTCACACAATACATAAATAAAGCATTTCATCATCCAACATTACACTCAAGGTCCGACTACGGAACCAAAATGAAAGAAGACTACCCCAAATGCTACACAGATCCCCGATCGTCCCAACTGGGCTCCACTACTGATCATCAGGAAAAGACACATAGTAACGACCACGTTCCTCGTCGAACTCCTACTTGAGCTCGGTTG
>LR880969.1:778836981-778848248 GCA_904067115.1 Aegilops sharonensis
CTCAATGCCCGACCACAGCAGAAGATAGAGAGAAAATGAAAGATGTTCCCTATGCTTCAGCCATAGGCTCTATCATGTATGCAATGCTGTGTACCAGACCTGACGTATGCTTAGCAATAAGCTTGGTAGGAAGGTAGCAAAGTAATCCAGGAGTGGATCACTGGACAGCGGTCAAGAACATCCTGAAATACCTGAAAAGGACTAAGGATATGTTTCTCGTATATGGAGGTGACAAAGAGCTAGTCGTAAATGGTTACGTCGATGCAAGCTTTGACACTGATCCGGACGATTCTAAATCGCAAACCGGATACGTGTTTTTATTAAACGGTGGAGTTGTAAGTTGGTGCAGTTCTAAACAAAGTGTCATGGCGGGATCTACATGTGAAGCGGAGTACATAGCTGCTTCTGAAGCAGCGAATGAAGGAGTCTGGATGAAGGAGTTCATTTCCGATCTAGGTGTCATACCTAGTGCATCGGGACCGATGAAGATCTTCTGTGACAACACTGGTGCAATTGCCTTGGCAAAGGAATCCAGATTTCACAAGAGGACCAAGCACATCAAGAGACGCTTCAATTCCATTCGGGACCAAGTCCAAGTGGGAGACATAGAGATTTGCAAGATACATATAGATCTGAATGTTGCAGACCCGTTGATTAAGCCCCTCTCACGAGCAAAACATGATCAGCACCAAGACTCCATGGGTGTCAGAATCATTACTATGTAATCTAGATTATTGACTCTAGTGCAAGTGGGAGACTGAAGGAAATATGCCCTAGAGGCAATAATAAAGTTATTATTTATTTCCTCGTATCATGATAAATGTTTATTATTCATGCTAGAATTATATTAATCGGAAACATAATACATGTGTGAATACATAGACAAAACTATAGTCACTAGTATGCCTCTACTTGACTAGCTCATTAATCAAAGATGGTTATGTTTCCTAACCATAGACATGTGTTGTCATTTGATTAGTGGGATCACATCATTAGGAGAATGATGTGATTGACATGACCCATTCCGTTAGCCTAGCACTTGATCGTTTAAGTATACTGCTATTGCTTTCTTCATGACTTATACAAAGTTCCTGCAACTATGAGATTGTGCAACTCCCGTTTGCCGGAAGAACACTTTGTGTGCTACCAAACGTCACAACGTAACTGGGTGATTATAATGGTGCTCTACAGGTGTTTCCGAAGGTACATGTTGGGTTGGCATAATTTGAGATTAGGTTTTGTCACTCCGGTTGTCGGAGAGGTATCTCTAGGCCCTCTCGGTAATACTCATCACCTAAGCCTTGCAAGCATGTAACTAATGAGTTAGTTATGAGATGATGTATTACGGAACGAGTAAAGGACTTGCCGGTAACGAGATTGAACTAGGTATTGGATACCGACGATCAAATCTCGGGCAAGTAACATACCGATGACAAAGGGAACAACGTATGTTGTTATGCGGTTTGACCGATAAAGATCTTCGTGGAATATGTAGGAACCAATATGGACATCCAGGTCCCGCTATTGGTTATTGACCGAGAATGGTTCTAGGTCATGTCTACATAGTTCTCGTACCTGTAGGGTCCGCACGCTTAACGTTACGATGCCAGTTTTATTATGAGTTTATAAGTTTTGATGTATCGAAGTTTGTTCGGAGTCCCGGATGTGTTCACGGACATGACGAGGAGTCTCGAAATGGTCGAGACATAAAGATTGGTATATTGGAAGCCTATGTTTGGACATCGGAATGGTTCCGGGTGAAATCGGCATTTTACCGGAGTACCGGGAGGTTACCGGAACCCCCCCGGGGGGTTATTGGGCCTACATGGGCCTCGAGGGAGAAGAGATAAGGAGGCAGGAGGGTGTCGGGGAGAACTGATCGTGTCCCACGAGCACCTACGGGACCTGGGCCCCTTGTGGTTCGGAGGGGGGCGGAGATTGCACAAAGTGCGGATCGAGGCGATGCACACGAGCGGATTTACCCAGCTTCGGAGCTCTCCGGAGAGATAATACTCCTACTGCTGCTTTGTGGATTATCTTGTGTTCTTGCTAGGGAGCAATGGGAGCTACAAGACCTAGCCTGAGTGTGGTTTCGTATGAATGTGATGAACTAAGCCGGAGCTAGGCCGGACTGAACCCGAACCCCTTCTACGTTGCACTTGGGCCTCCTTTTATAGACTCAAGGGGTTACCACATGTGGCAAGTAGACAAGGGTAAGATGGTAAAAACATGGGTTGGTACACCGCTTTGTACAGTGTACAGTAATCTATACCTAACTCTGACGGCAAGGGACAAGAGACATCAATGCCCGTCTCAGTCGCCCGAACAGTGTAACAGGGACCGTCAAGTGCGCCTCCGTTTGCCACGATGGTAGCCTGTCAGCGCCGCTTATCGCTGCTCCCCGCTGGCTGCACAGCCCGTCGACACGCGTGCTTGAGAGAGCCCCGTGGTGACACGTTGGCGGGTGAGCTGGAGCGGAGATGAAGAGAGGTTGCCCGCCCCGGCAAGCGCCTCGCCGCGGCAGGAACCTTGTCGCGCTTGGGGGCTCGGCGCCCACCAAGCCTTCCCGGCAAGCTCCTCTTGCTGGGGCCTAGCTTCCTTCGCGCCCTGAGTGGCCTTCCCGGCAAGCTCCTCTTGCCGGGGTCTTGGTTACTTTGTTCTTGAATGGCTCCAAAGGAGCCGCTGATGATCTTGGCGGTCATCAGGCCAGCCCTGCCGTAGGGCGCTGCAACAGTCCGTGCACGAGTTCGGGATACTAGGGTACCCCTACTCTAGTACACCGACAGGAGCCCCCGGGCCTGGGCCACACACGGCGCCAAGCTCTGTTGGGCCAGGCCCAAAACAGTGCACGGGCACGCGTGGTCTTGATTACGCTGTTATTTGCCTTGGACCCACCACGTCTCCCACGAACGGCACGCACCGGACGTGGCGTCGTGGGGGAGGTCGTGGGGCTTTCTTTAATGGAAAAAATCGGAACGCCCGTCCCCTCTCCCCTTTATAAGCGGGGGAATAGAGGCAGGACGCCCACTTGCCCTTGCTGTCACATCGGAAACCCCCGTCGCTTTCCCCTTCCTTCTCGAGCCCAAAGAGAGCGACGCTCCGCCCCCTCCATTGCCACCGGTGCCACCAACGTCGTCGGCTTCCTCCACCACCACTCCCTATGGCTCCGAAGGCCGATAAGGGAAAAGCATTGTTGAGGAAATCGTTAACTGGTAGCTGCTCAGTTGGCTGGCGAGTAGGGGATTAATAGGCTAATCGGCAAGTTAATCGGCCATTTAATAAATTAATCGGACGATTTATCGATTTATCGGCTAATCGGTGACCCTATGAGTAGGGATTAATCGGGAAGTTAACTGGTTAATCAGACGAATTCTTGAACAGGGGGGAAAAGGCGTGAAATCGGCCGAGGCGCAGCGGCTCGCGGCGCTGCAGAAGGAACGGGCCCTCTTCGATCCCCTGCTCAACAGGAAGGAGTTGCGGGAGTTGTACTACCTCTTCTGGTCGACGGTGACCCGGGCGCATCCGCGCACGAGGGTCATCTCCGCCGCCACATCTGCTAAGGTCTCCATCGGGTACCCCTTCTTCGCGATTTTCTTCTGGTGCGGGCTCTGCCCGCCCTTTTCTGAATTCTTTTGCGATGTCATGAACACATATGGCCTCCGCCTCCTTGCCTTCACCCCCAACGCCATCCTTACCATGGCCATTTTCGCACTTCTCTGCGAGAACTTTGTCGGGGTCCACCCAAACGTCGCACTCTTCCGCCACTACTTCTCACCCCGCATAGAGAGAGGAGAGCCGCTTGCCGGAGGAATTGCATGGACCTCTAGGATCGACAAGAAGGAAGCGTATCTTGACGGAGAGTTGCGCAGCAAGTGGGAGGAGTGGAGGGCTGACTGGTGCTGGATCTTAGAGGAGGAGCCACAGCCTTTTACTGCCCTGCGCAAGACCCCCATAGTTCACGGCAACAATTGGAGCAACTTGGCGCCGGAGGACGACAAGTTGAAGATTGCCACGACTAGGATTTTGCGTCTCCGGCAAGCAGGGCTTACCGTAGGAGCAGTTGGCGCGGACTTCCTTCGCCGCTGCATTGCGCCCTTGCAGGAGAAAGGGAGGCCTGCTTGGGAATTCCAGAACGCGGTGGATATCATGAGGCTGCGCCCAGGTCTGAATTGGAATTTCACTACCTTGGAGCTTGACGGCATGCTGCGGGAGCTGTTCAAGCCTGAAGCGGATAACCCTGGATGGTGAATGTTGCCGAGGGGAGTTGTGCCCTTGTGCAACAACTCGTCGCTTGATAGCATCCGCGCGATAATGCCGTTGTGCGATTCCCATGGGATCGTTCCAACTTGGCAGGAGCCCGCCGATGACATATTGCAGCAGTTTTTCGACAACTTGGTTGAAGTGCCGATCCGCGCCGACGAGAATAGGCGGCTCACCTGCGACACCACTGCTCAGGAGACGGCGCGCATCGCCACAAGGTTGGAGGAGGCTGCAGAGGCTGCTGCCGCCGGCGCGTTTGGGTTCACTGTCGAGGAGGCAGAGAGGGCCGAGGCGGCAAGCCTTGCCGACCAAGAAGAGTTCGTCGGTGAGGAGGAGCAGACCGAGCCCGACAACGACCCAAGTGAGCCTGCCGGGGGCGCCTCTCCTCCGCCGTCAAGTAGCTTGCCGCAGGAGGAGCTCGCTGCCCCGCCAAGGAGATGTCTCCGGAAGACCGAAGAAGTGGCGGGGGAGCATACGGTCCAACAGCCGCCTCGCCACCCGACGCGCTCCACCGCGACAAGTACTGTTGCCGCGGGAGCGCCTCATTCCGCCACGGCGACGGGTGCAGGGCCTTCTGGAGTCGCGGCCCCTGCACCCGCCAAGCGTCAGAGGGAGTCTTCTCCCCCAATCCGTCGCACCGGAGCAGAGTTTGATCTCTCCGCCCTCAGCTCCAAGGAAGAAGAGGAAGAGTAAGATCTTGTCGCTGCTATTTGTAATCTCCAAATTTATTTCTTTATCTTATATCTGACTGGTTCCACTCTGAACTTTCTTCTTCAGGACGTTGGCTCAGAGAGCGCCGAAGAGGGCCAAGACGCCGGTGGTTGTCGTCTCAGATGACTCCCCTGTAGCAACAGGGGGCGCGTCCGGGACTCCCTTGCCGGATCCGGCAACCCTTCAACAGAGCAGCCCCCAGCACAGCCCCCAGCGTAAGTGTCTGGTATGCTTCTCATGGTTAGGCGCGCTTGGGTGCTTTTCCGCTACTGATATCTGGTTTGTTGGATTTTGTAGGAGCAGAGCAACCACATCATGGAGCACCGGAGGCTACTCCTGAGGTCCAGCCTCATCAGGAGGCCCCGGAGGTCACTCCCGAAATTCTGCTTGCTTCAACTACGCCACCAAGGGAGAATTCTCCGCCAAGGGAGTGCTCTCCGGCAAGGGAGGCCTCTCCGACAAGGGGAGCTTCCCCGACGAGGGCTGGTGCCGACGACCCTCCGGTGGTGGAAACCACGACAACAGACCCCACTGCAGGTAGTCTTCTTGTTTGATAGTTTCCCTTGGGTTCTTTTCTCCCGTTTTTCTCTTTCGAATATCTGCTTGATTTGTGCTTTTCTTCTTCTGACCATCAGATCCATCTGCCGGAGATCCGATGGAAACTGAGGCCGCCGGCGAGGGAGACGCTCGCGGCGACAACGTCGACGCCGCCAACATGGAGGAGGAGGACGGCGCTGACGGGCCCGCCGCGAGGAGGCTGCCGGGGCCACTGGCACAGAGGCTGGGGAGGAATCTGGCGATCACACTGACGGCCCGGAGGCCGCAGGAGCGCCAGGCGCTGCGCCGACCGCCGATCCCCCCGTCACCGATGCCGCACCAGACTTCGAGGAGCCCCAGCCCGGCGCCTACCTGAAGGCAGGCGAGGGTGTCTTCATCAAGCTCCCATGGGCATCAAGCTCCAGGGCACCGGCCGAAGGGGAGACCTTCGATGCGGAACTGCTTGCCTCCGCCGGGCTGTCGCTGGTTGATGTCCCGAGCAGCAGCAGTGGTGATCCCGAGGAGGAGCAGCTGCTAAGGAGGTTGCTGTCGCTCTACCGCGCCCGACAAGCCAAACTGGAGTCCAGGGAGGCGCTTGTCGCGAGGGCGGGAGCTGATTTGGAGAAACGTGCGGAAGAGCTCCGACGCGCCAACAAAGAGACTCTCCGGGACATACCAGAGGCACGGGAGCAGCTTGCTGAGGAGCGCACGGCCTTCATCTTGGAGAAAGGCGAGGTTGAGGAGCAGCAGAGGCTCGCCGGCGAGAAGCTCTCCGCTCGAGAAGGTGAGCTGGCGCAGCGGAAGATCAACCTCGACAGCTTTGAGGAAGATCTCGCCGTGCGCGAGCAAACGATTGGCGGGCCGCTTCAGGAGGCAAAGGATGCTGCTGCGGCTGCCGAGGCCGCCAAGAGGGAATTGGAGACGAGGGTGGCTCAGCTAGAGTCCACCCTCCAGAAGAGTGCCGAGGAGGTCGCCGGGTTGAAGCGCGAGCGTGAGAAAGACGCTTACACCCTCGGCGAGCTACAAGGCCGTTTTGCTGAAAAGATCAAAGAGCTCGATGCCGCCAAGGACTCCAAGGCGGATCTGGAGCTGAAATTGACCACCTTGACGGAGACGTTGAATGGCGCCAAGGCGCGGGAAACGGGCCTGCTGGAAAAGATCAAGGCCACCAAGGAATTGCTGTCAATGCTGTGACCACCCAGAATAATCTTCGAGACAGCATAATGCATTGGACAGAAGGTCTTGTGGACACCGCCGCCGGCATCCATAAGGAGCTGATGGAGTTGGGAATGACAGATCTTGGATATTCCACCGACGAAAACCTCCAACCCAGCGTCAAGCTCAGCTTATTCTTCAAAGGCGTGTTGGCGGGTATCCAGCGGCTCCGGGAAGAGGTTCCGAAGCAACTGGCAGAGGAATCACGCCAAGTCTGTGCCGAGGCTCTCCAGAAGGTGTTGATGAAGGTGGCCTTCCGCAACCCAGGCTTCGACTTCACCAAAGCCCTCAAGTCCCTGCCTCCATCCGCCGATGTTGAAGCGCTCAAGGCCCTTGTCGCACCCATTGTGGACAGGGTGAGCGGAGTTAAGAGGCTCGAGGGCGACCGCGTGGATTAGGCCGCCAAGTCTATCTTTCTCTTGTCGCTGTAGATCATGTTTAGGGAAAAAGTGTATTAGATCTACGACAAGTTATTATGTAATATACACTATCTTAGGCAATCGAATGCACTGTTATTTCCTTTACTCGATTTCTTCCCTTGTATGTTACCGCCCTACACTTTCCAGGGAAACTTGCCGGTGCAGGCACCCTTGTCGCAAGCGCCGAGTGCGGAACTTCAGTAGCCTGCTGGCGGGGCCGCTACCGACAAGCAACCTTGTCGCGGACTAGCCGCAGCTCACTTAAGTTGTTGAGCGGACTCGAAACAAAGTAAGGGCACGACCAGTCACGATTTGGTTCCTCCGCGCACAGGTTTTCCATACAAAGTACTATCGTTCGAGGAAGATAACCTAAAAATTTAAAACTGGTCATTTAAACTTAGCAACTTAGCTTTTCTGTTGTCCATTTTCCGGCAAGGCGACAGTTCCTCGAGCGACGCTTGGCGGCCCACACCATTATCTCCTCCTCCCCCCCTGGTTAACTTGTGGGTGGATGAACCTTCTCCTTGTTTGAGAAGAAAGAAGAGAAAATAAAGTTATGGAGCCTAATGGCTCATTATCGCTTACCGGGTGCGGGTGCTGCACAAGATGTTAGTAAACACATGCATATATGATTATGAAAGCATGTATTGACAAAATGTGCGCAACACATAGGCTTTACTGATGCACGGGGTCTGCGCCCGGCTTTGTACAAAGGATTACATGCAACAGCGGCAAGACTTGTACAAAAGGGTGGTTGCCGGAACGGGTTCCGGCAACCGCGCCTCATGGGTAAAACTTGCAAAGATGCTCTATATTCCAGGAATTGCTCACCGGAAGACCATCTTCGGTCTCAAGGCGGACAGCGCCGGGCCTAGTGACTCGTTTCACCCGATAAGGGCCTTCCCACTTCGGCGTCAACTTGTTGGAATTCTTGGCGGATTGAACGCGCCGAAGAACAAGGTCGCCTTCCTCGAAGCTTCTGGCATTAACTTTGCGGCTATGGTAGCGACGCAAAGCTTGCTGGTAACGAGCAGCTCGTACAGCAGCCTGAAGACGATCTTCCTCGAGGAGCAGCGCGTCATCTTGTCGCAGCTGCTCTTTCTCAAGCTCATCATAAGCGAGCACTCGAGGTGACCCGTACACGAGTTCCGTGGGGAGAACTGCCTCTACTCCGTAGACTAGAGCAAAGGGTGTCTGGCCAGTGGCTCGATTTGGCGTCGTCCTGATCGACCAAAGAACCACCGGCAGCTCCTCGATCCAGTTCCTTCCGCACTTGTGCAGCCTGTCGAAAGTTCTGGTCTTGAGTCCTCGCAACACTTCAGCGTTGGCTCTCTCTGCTTGACCGTTGCTTCTCGGATGAGCAACAGAAGCAAAGCAGAGCTTTGCGCCAAGATCTTGGGCGTACTGCATGAAGGTGCGGCTCGTGAACTGTGTGCCGTTGTCGGTGATGATCCGGTTAGGAATCCCAAAACGGCAAACAATTGACCTGAAGAACTTGACGGCTGACTGTGCTGTCACCTTCCTCACTAGTTCCACTTCCGGCCACTTTGTGAACTTGTCGATTGCGACGTACAAGTATTCAAAGCCCCCGACAGCTCGGGGGAAGGGGCCGAGGATGTCGAGCCCCCAGACCGAAAAGGGCCAGGATAAAGGGATCGCCTGGAGAGCTTGAGCTGGTTGGTGTATCTGTTTTGAATGGAACTGGCACGCTTCACACTTGGTTACTTGTGCAGTTGCATCCTGGAGGGCTTCTGGCCAGAAGAAACCTTGCCGGAAAGCTTTGCCGGCAAGTGCTCTTGCGCCAATGTGGTGACCACATATGCCCCCATGTATCTCCGCCAACAGCTTCTGTCCATCTTCCCGGCAAATACACTTCAATTTCACTCCATTGAGTCTTCTTCTGTACAGGATGTTGTCAACAAACTGGTACATACTTGACTGCCGGGCTACTTTTTCCGCTTCTTCTTGCTCTTCGGGAAGTTCTCCTGTCTGAAGGAAATGGACGATTTGCTGTGCCCATGTTGGAGCCTGTGGCTCGACAACAAGGACTAAAGGCTCATCTATCACTGCGGGAACATCAGCTTCTACGGCAAGGACCTGTGGGTCCGCCAGAGCTTGATGATCCCCGGCAAGCTTGCCGGAGCTAAACTTGTCGGGAGCGTTTGCTTCAACGATACAAACTGCATGGTTTGTCGGAGCATACTGCTCCTCAGTGATACTTGCGTTGGTTTTAGGGACCTTCTTGGCGGCGGCTTCAGAGAGCTCTGCCGGAAAGTAGTCGCCGGAAACCAATTTTCTCTTCTTGCTCTGTCCTGTTGATGGTGTTACGGTTGGCTGAGTTAGCTTGAGCACAAAAATCCCTGGTTCCACAGGTAACTTAAGTGCGGCACATTTGGAGAGGCCATCAGCTATATCATTCTGTGCTCTTGGAACGTGTTCCATTTGCAAGCCTTCAAAGCGCTCTTCCAGCTTCCTCACTTCATCGACGTACGTTTCCATCAACGGACTCTGATAATATTTATTTACTTGGCGGACGACAAGTTGCGAGTCCCCTCTGACAATGAGCTTCTTGATCCCAAGGTCCACCGCAATCCTGAGACCGGCAAGCAAGCCTTCATACTCAGCAGTATTATTTGTTGCTTGTTCCTTGGGAAAGTGCATCTGCACTATGTACTTGAGGTGCTCTCCGGTGGGTGCGATGAGCAGCACGCCGGCACCAGCGCCTTGCAGCGAGAAGGCACCGTCAAAGTACATCAACCATTCTTTATTTGCCTCCTTGACGGGGATGCTCGTCTCCGGAATCTCTTCATCTTGCGTTGGCGTCCACTCCGCTATGAATTCTGCCAATGCCCTGCTCTGGATAGTTGAAGTGCTTTCGAACTTGAGACCAAAGCTTGACAGTTCCAGTGCCCACTCGACAATCCTGCCTGTTGCTTCTGGATTTTGCAATATCCTCTTCAGCGGAAAGCGAGTGACAACTGTTATCTCGTCTGCTTGGAAGTAATGGCGCAGCTTTCGTGCGGCCATGAGGAGGCCGAAAAGCAGCTTTTGCACACCAGAGTACCTTGATCTAGCCCCCTGCAGAAGGGAACTGACAAAGTAGACTGGGCGTTGCACCATCTTTTTCTGTATCTTGTCGCAACTCTGCGCTGATCTGTTCTTGTCGGGACCAGAGCTTGACGGCGAAGCCCCTTTCTTGTCGCTGGATGCGCTTGCCTCGGTTGCCGGCTCATCATCTGCCTCCCTCTCCGCTACTAACGCAGCACTAACCACTTGATTGGTTGCCGCTATATACAGCAGCAACTTCTCTTGTGGCCTAGGTGCGACAAGTATTGGAGCGGAGGACAGGTATCTCTTCAAGTCCTGCAGTGCAGCCTCCGCTTCGGGAGTCCATTTCATTGGACCTGCCTTTTTCAAAATCTTGAAAAACGGCAGCGCGCGTTCAACAGACTTAGAGATGAACCTGCTGAGAGCAGCCACGCAACCGGCAAGCCTCCTGACATCCTTGACGCGCTTTGGTGCTTCGATCTGCTCAATGGCCTTGATCTTGTCAGGATTGGCTTCAATTCCCCGCTGAGACACAAAGAACCCGAGAAGCTTGCCGGAAGGGACTCCAAACACGCACTTCTCGGGGTTGAGCTTGAGGTTGATCTTGCGCAGATTTGCAAACGTCTCATCCAAATCCTGAACCAGAGTCGCTCTGTCTTTGCTCTTGACCACTATGTCATCCATGTAAGCTTCTACATTTCTGTGTATCTGTGGTCCAAAGGCATCATGGACTACCCTTGCAAAGGTTGAACCAGCATTCTTCAAACTGAAAGGCATCCGTATAAAGCAGTACGTGCCACATGGTGTAATGAATGCGGTTTTCTCTTCATCCTCTTCTGCCATGAAGATCTGATGATATCCTGAATATGCATCAAGAAACGAAAGCAGATCACATCCAGCCGTGGAGTCAACAATCTGGTCGATACACGGCAAGGGAAATGGGTCTTTGGGACAAGCTTTATTAACATCAGTGAAGTCAATACAAAGTCTCCATTTCCCATTAGCCTTGCGTACAACTACCGGATTGGCCAACCACGTGGGGTGGAGGACTCCTCTGACAAGCCCTGCTGCTTCTAA
>LR880969.1:778848573-778868108 GCA_904067115.1 Aegilops sharonensis
CGTGCCACATGGTGTAATGAATGCGGTTTTCTCTTCATCCTCTTCTGCCATGAAGATCTGATGATATCCTGAATATGCATCAAGAAACGAAAGCAGATCACATCCAGCCGTGGAGTCAACAATCTGGTCGATACACGGCAAGGGAAATGGGTCTTTGGGACAAGCTTTATTAACATCAGTGAAGTCAATACAAAGTCTCCATTTCCCATTAGCCTTGCGTACAACTACCGGATTGGCCAACCACGTGGGGTGGAGGACTCCTCTGACAAGCCCTGCTGCTTCTAATTTCTTGATTTCTTCTGCTATGAACTCTTGGCGCTCCACTGCCTGTTTCCTAACTCTTTGCTTGACGGGCCGCGCGTGAGGACAGACAGCTAGGTGGTGCTCAATTACTTTCCTGGGAACACCGGGGATGTCAGATGGATGCCATGCGAACACATCGACATTCGCCCGCAGGAAAGCAACGAGCTCGCCTTCCTATTTAGGGTCAAGCGTGGCACTGATGGTGAAGGTACCACCAGTGCCGTCCTCCTTTGCGGGCACCTTCTTGGTCTTTGGCGGAGCTGCCATCGTCTTGTTGCACTTGTCGGTGGAGCTCGATGGTGCGTCCTCGACGGTAGCGCAGCACTCCGAAGAGGTGCGCTTGCCGGAGTGGGCAACAGAGCTCTTGCTGGACCTGGTGGTCTTCTTCTTCCCCCCGGGAGCTTCAACGGTAAGTGGTTTGCTATCTGTCGCGGCTGCTGCATCCCGGTAAATCTTGTCGGCGCAGATAAGTGCATCTTTCTTGTCGCCATGGACAGAAATGACGCTTATCGGGCCGGGCATCTTGAGTAGGTTGTAAGCATAATGAGAGGCGGCCATGAACTTGGCGAGTGCTGGACGGCCAAGTATGCCATTGTAGGGCAATGGGAAATCGGCGACGTAAAACGTGACCCTCTCAGTTCTGAAGTTGAGCTCGCTGCCGAATGTTACCGGCAACGTGATCTTTCCTTTGGGCTTGCTCCTTCCTGGGTTGATTCCTTGGAAAGTACCAGTTTCTTCGAGCTCGTTGTCAGGGATTTGAAGTTTCTGGAGCACTGCAGAGGAGATCAAATTCAGGCCGGCCCCGCCGTCAACCAGCATCTTTGTGACTTTGAGGTTGCGGATGGTTGGTGAGACCAACATCGGCAGGCACCCGACTACAGTGATGCGATCAGGGTGATCCTCAATGTCAAAGATGATGGGCGTGCTGGACCATTTTAGAGGTTTGCGTGACTCTATGGGTGGTTCTGCTGCATTGACCTCACGCATCCATTGCTTGAGTTGGCGGTGCGAGGTATGCAGAGACGCACCACCGTCGACGCAAAGGACCTCCGTTGCCTTTTGAAACTCCTGCTCATCAGCTTCATTGTCTTCATCGTCCTCGTCATCTTCATCTTCATCTTCTTCCTTGTCGCGGCCATGGGGAGGTCTATCTCCTTGCCGCTGCTTGGCTTTGCCGCGGCGCCCTCCCCGACCGGGTCTCTTCTTACTTGCTGCACCTGCACCTTCTTGGGCCTTCTCCTTGTCTCTCCGCTCGTACTCAGCTCTCTGTAGCTCAACAAGCTGCTCGACTTTCTTGCAGCTTTGGAGATCGTGGCCCTTGGTGCGGTGGATTTTACAGTACTGCTTGTTGGAGCTGTCAGGCTTGTCGGCGGCGGCCACAGCTTGGCGGTCGGCGTCAACGGCATCCTCCTTGCCGGAACCACCAGCCTTGGCTTTGTTGGTGGCACCATCCTTGCCGGACTGCTCGACAGCTAGTACTTCTTGGTTTTTCTTCCTCCTGTTGTTCCGCCGCCGGCTATTTCTTGCCGGGGCGATCCCCTCACTGTCAGACTCTGCTCCCACATTCTCTCCTGGGAGTCTTCTTCCTTCTTCAGCGCGTGCACACTTGTCGGCCAGGGCGTAGAGCTCGCTGACGTCTTTCACTTTGCACATCGCCATCTCCTCCCTCATCCTGCGATTTCGTACATTCTGATGGAATGCACTGATCACTGCAGCAGGGTGGACGTCTGGGATGTTGTAGTGCACTCGACTGAATCTATGGATGAATTTGCGCAGAGACTCCCCCTCCTTCTGGGCAAGCAGGTGGAGATCACTCTCCTGGCCATGAGGCTTGTGGCCACCTGTGAAGGCGCCAACAAACTGGTGGCACAAATCTGCCCAAGAAGAAATAGAGCCATCCAGCAAGTGCATGAGCCAAGATCTGACGTTTGGCTTGAGCACCAAGGGAAAGTAGTTGGCGAGGATCTTGTCGTCTCGTCCCCCCGCGTCTTGCACCGCGATGGTGTAGATGCTGAGGAACTCCGATGGGTGTGTCCTGCCGTCATACTTCTCCGGCACGTCTGGTTTGAAGTTTTTCTTGTCGGGCCACCGGACTTGCCGCAGCTCACGAGTGAACGCAGGGCAACCTACCGCGTACGGCAAGTCGCCTGGTTCCCCTGGCGCATGCATATCGACAGTGGGCCCGGCGCGTTGGTCAGATCGACGGCGCGCTTCTCTTCGGCGCTCAATACGGGTTCGAGCGTCTTCTTCTTGCCGTTCTTGAAGAACTTGGCGTTTGTCGCGACGAGCTCGCGGATCCGACGATGCTGTGGAGTCGCTGTCGAGGTGGATCCGGTGAGTCGGCGATCTTGGCCTTCGGGAAGGGGAGTGTACGGTGGGCGCACCCCCGCAAGTCTCGTCGCCATCGGCTCGCGCCTTGTTGCCTCGTCGCGGCTGCGAAGCACTCGGTTGCCGCGGGACGTCGCCGTTGGCGAAGCCGATGAGACTCTGAATTGTGGCCCTCCATTCGTCGACCTTATCGGCCGTTGGAGGGTAATCTAGAAGTAACTGAGCTCTTGCCAAGGCTTCCGCTGGTGTGGTTGGCGGAAACGGCGTACGGAGCAAAGAACGGGATGTGCTCGGACTCCTAACCAAGTTAGGAGGGGCAGCATCCCAGCCAAGCGACCGTACTCCACTCGTTCCGGCATGCTGAGGAGCATGCGGGTCTCGAGGGCCTCGGGATCCTCCAGCTTGGCCTTGATCCAACGAGCGTATGGTGCCGCGAGTATCATGACGCTGTCGGTCCCGCGCCTCCTGCGAAGGACGCGGTGCAGATTCGGACGCCGACGCCTGTGCTGCCTTGTCCTTGGACCTGGCGGCATCGTGGGCTCTCTCGACGACGCCGGTTCCTCCGCCAGCGTTTCCCCCACCACCTGACGGCTCCGGTGGTGGTGGGTTCGACGCAGACGGCTCTGCTGCTGCCGAAGACTTCTTCTTCGGTGCCATGTTGACGAAGATGTCGATGAAGTTGCTCGTGTGACCGCCGGATCGGGTTCACACAGCCTCGACGCACCCCTACCTGGCGCGCCAAAGATGTCGGGGGAGAACTGATCGTGTCCCACGAGCACCTACGGGACCTGGGCCCCTTGTGGTTCAGAGGGGGGCGGAGATTGCACAAAGAGCGGATCGAGGCGATGCACACGAGCGGATTTACCCAGCTTCGGAGCTCTCCGGAGAGATAATACTCCTACTGCTGCTTTGTGGATTATCTTGTGTTCTTGCTAGGGAGCAATGGGAGCTACAAGACCTAGCCTGAGTGTGGTTTCGTATGAATGTGATGAACTAAGCCGGAGCTAGGCCGGACCGAACCCGAACCCCTTCTACGTTGCACTTGGGCCTCCTTTTATAGACTCAAGGGGTTACCACATGTGGCAAGTAGACAAGGGTAAGATGGTAAAAACATCGGTTGGTACACCGCTTTGTACAGTGTACAGTAATCTATACCTAACTCTGACGGCAAGGGACAAGAGTCATCAATGCCCGTCTCAGTCGCCCGAACAGTGTAACAGGGACTGTCAAGTGCGCCTCCGTTTGCCATGATGGTAGCCTGTCAGCGCCGCTTATCGCTGCTCCCCGCTGGCTGCACAGCCCGTCGACACGCGTGCTTGAGAGAGCCCCGTGGTGACACGTTGGCGGGTGAGCTGGAGCGGAGATGAAGAGAGGTTGCCCGCCCCGGCAAGCGCCTTGCCGCGGCAGGAACCTTGTCGCGCTTGGGGGCTCGGCGCCCACCAAGCCTACCCGAGAAGCTCCTCTTGCCGGGGCCTTGCTTCCTTCGCGCCCTGAGTGGCCTTCCCGGCAAGCTCCTCTTGCCGGGGTCTTGATTACTTTGTTCTTGAATGGCTCAAAAGGAGCCGCTGATGATCTTGGCGGTCATCAGGCCAGCCCTGCCGTAGGGCGCTGCAACAGTCCGTGCACGAGTTCGGGATACTAGGGTACCCCTACTCTAGTACACCGACAGAGGGGGCCGCGGGCCCCTCCCCTTCCTAGTCCGAATAGGACAAGGGAAGGTGGGCGGCGCCCCCCTTTCCTTCTCCTCTTCCTCCTCTTTCCCCCCTTCTCCTACTCCTACTTGGAAAGAGGGAGTCCTACTCCCGGTGGGAGTAGGACTCCCCCCTTGGCGCGCCCTCCTTGGCCGGCGGCCTCCTCCCCCCTGGCTCCTTTATATACGGGGGCAGGGGGCACCCCATAGACACACAAGTTGATCTACGGATCGTTCCTTAGCCGTGTGCGGTGCCCCCCTCCACCATATTCCACCTCGGTCATATCGTCGCGGAGTTTAGGTGAAGCCCTGCGCCGGTAGAACATCATCATCGTCACCACGCCGTCGTGCTGACAGAACTCATCTCCGGAGCTCGACTGGATCGGAGGCCGGAGATCGTCATCGAGCTGAACGTGTGCTGAACTCGGAGGCTCCGTACGTTCGGTGCTTGGATCGGTCGGATCGTGAAGACGTACGACTACATCAACCGCGTTGTGCTAACGCTTCCACTTACGGTCTACGAGGGTACGTGGACGAACACTCTTCTCTCTCGTTGCTATGCCATCACCATGATCTTGCGTGTGCGTAGGAATTTTTTTGAAATTACTACGTTCCCCAACATCATTCCGTTTGGACTCCGTTTGATATTCTTTTTCTGCGAAACTCTGAAATAGGCAAAAACAACAATTCTGGGCTGGGCCTCCGGTTAGTAGGTTAGTCCTAAAATTAATATAAAAGTGTATAATAAAGCCCAATAATGTCCAAAACAGAATATACTATAGCATGAAGCAATCAAAAATTATAGATACGTTGGAGACGTATCACGTAGCCACTGAAATATTTCAGTAACGCACTTTCAGTAGAGAGATGTAGACATTGAAATATTTCAGTAGTGCCTGTCGGTGATCTTGCATCAAAATATTTAGGGCTTCCTAATGATTCTAGAAAAAAACTAGACATAAGCAGTGAAATAATTTTAGTAGGGATGTTGGCTTACTCATGTTGTCGTGCTGTACAACCTTTTGCTTCACTTCTTGTAAGTGCTTATTGCATGTGCTATGGCCTACATGCTGTTTACTCTCATCACAGCAGTGATTTTTCATCTTGCAAAGGTCTTAATAATTCAACATTGACTTCTATGAACTTTGTATTCAAATTTGTATCCTCCTACAGTTGTTGTGATAGATTTCCTTGGCATCTTCAAATTACCGTCCTATCATTTTTCCAATACCAACTGTATTCAATCTAAAATTTTCAGTTACTTATATGCTACAAGTGGAATCATGGATAGGTTGCTGAAGATGCTGCGCCTCACAATAAAAGTCCCTTGCTCAATCTCAACATCAGAAGTTGTTTTGCATTTCTAGTTGTCTCAGTATTTCATGTGATGTATTTGAATACCAGAAGTTGTTATGCATTAGAAGTTCACTCAGATAATCATAGTACCTGCAATCTGTGATTTGTGTTATCTGTTTTGTATGTGTGGGATCAAAATCTAATACGGTTCTGATTCCTGTTTTCATGGCCTTGATGCTAAGTTAAGTACATGCTAGTCAGAGTGATCAGAGGGAAGGGTGGCGCTGGTGGCAAATATTTTAGGGTTTTATCGTCGTGATAACCCTAGAAAAATAATAAAACATCCAAAATCAATGGAACTAGTCATGGATGCTCTCATGTTGGTACAAGGGTGTAGAAAGAATATAGGTCCATTTGAAGCATGTCGAGAAAAAACCGTCCTTCCAGATGGACCCTTACCTCCTACCCGAACGGCCGCCGGTGAAGGAGGTGAATTTTTGGCCATGTTAAGAATGACACCAAATTTTTCCTTGTTGTGGGCATGGCCACCCCAGTGGATCGACAACGTGCGCTTGTCGCATCACCTCCGAGAAGTATTTTAAGCACTTAATCGTACTAGAAAATCCATACAAATCCATACAAGAATGATACAAAGAAGTAGAAAATTTTTGGGTCCATTTACATCATGTCCGGCAAGTTTGTTTGTATGTGTTCTCCGTGTGTGTGAATGACATGTGGGATCCACATGTAAAAACCCCGTAGGCAAAAAAGAGGGAACTAAACTGCACGACGGAGTTTCGAACCAAGGGCATTAGTATGTGATCGTGAGGGTGTTACCGCTAAGCTTATGATGCATTTTGATACAAATTATGTGCCGTCAGATTTAAGAAATTCATTTACCGTATCTATCATGTGTAACCACTGCTGGTGTCCACGTGTCAGCAGTTTGAAGGGCGGCGCGGGGAAAACCGCACGCGAGGTGCACGGTGCAGGGCAAACCCCACGCGTCCTCATTGTGGAAGTAGGTGAGACAAATCACCCCCCTCGACCCCTCGGTAACTCCAAGAGGCATCCGCATTCATTTTCTTCCACAAATCGGGTAGAAAACCCTCGTCCTCTCCCACTCCAGCCATACCACCTCGTCCTCTCCCAAACCCTCCTCCCTTCCTCACCACTCCACTCCTCTCCTCTCCTCCCTTCCAACACGTCCCTCGTCCTCTCGTCGACCACCGATGAAAGCGCGGCCGTGAAGATGCGGCGGCCGATCCGGAGGCAACCATCGGTGGGGAGCAGTCTGCTGCCGTGGGTGCCGCAGCGGTTGCAGCGACTGAGTCCGCCGTAGCGGCGACGGGGCGGTGCAACAACTGTTGTTCCTCCTCCCGCTGTCATCCCAGCCGGCGAGCTACCCGAAGGCGAGCCTGTGCAAGAGAAGGTCAATGAAGATCTGGATGAGCAGAAGGCGAGGCTGAAGCGCGAGCTCTATGACAAAATCGAGGAGTTCTACGAGGGGAACGACGTGGAGGAGATAGAGTTCGAGATGGTTGTGGATCCCAGGAAGGGCAGCGACTTCGACAAGGACGTCATCGATGAGCTATCTGAGGTACTAATCTGATTTTATCATATTTATATTTCCTGTAAGTACTCCTTTTTTTCATGGCATTGGGGTTTTTCTTATTAATTACATGAGCATCAATTTCATATGGGCGTGCTAGTTGAAAGGGTCTAGCTTAGATTTTCTTGCATAATGAATGGTGGTTTTTGAATCTGAATCATTTTCTTCACGTATTGATGAGGTATTTCTACTCATGCACTGGCCCAGCCATAATGTTTGCGTACATGTAGGATTGTAGGGATATAGCATATATTTTCGTGTTAATTATCCTTTTGCCCTTAGTGGTGTCCATCTGCTCAGTTTTGCCCTCAGATGCAAATTGTGCTCAGTTTTGCCCCTAGTCCGTGCGCACCGACTCGTTCTGTGAACTTTGGCGTCTCCGTCAGGTCAACGTTTTGACTCGGCCATTACAGGTGGGACCAGGCGGCAGAGGCGGCCAATTTTATTCAGACCATTGCACACGTGGCTTGCGGGACCCAGCAGAGAGCCATTGAGCATAGAGCCGTTGCGGGTGTGCTATATAAGCAGGCGACAGCGGCGGTGACCACGGCGACAGAGAGCACGGCGCTAACCACGGCGAGAGAGCGAGAGCACGACGGCGGTGGGAAGCTAGCTGTGGAGGGCACGGCGGCGTTGAGATCCCGTTCGGCTCCGAGCTCCATGTCTGCCGCAAGCTCCCGCGCCACCTCGCGGATGCAGAGCCGAGCGCGTGTGGATATGCCTGTCCTCGTCTGCCCGCGGTGCCGGGCGAGCGTTGATCGGAGGATTTCTCACACACCGAGGAACCAGAATCATCTGTTCTACGTGTGCAACGAGAATGGGGTAAGAATCGGGGCAATTGCACCATTTTCGTGGTCGGGATCTTTGACCAATCGGTTGATCTGTTCCGTGTTCATGCAGGTGACATGCTTCTTTGTTTGGGTCGATGCTCTGGCCAAGACTCTGATAAATGAACTGCAAGAAGAGCATGAAGAATGGTTGCGCATGCTGCCCCAAACCGCAGTGGCCGCAGCACGAGCTCCGGAAGAAGAGATGGAGGGCGAAGCACGCACTGACAGAGAGTTAGCTGTTGAGCTTAGGATGTTTAAGAAGAAGGTTAGGAAGCTTGAAGATCAAGCACTACCAATACCCATTTGCAAATACTTTTGGGCATTTGTAGGTATGGTAATCGCACTGGTTGTAATGTTGAAAATGTATGGAAAGGCATGAATTATGGAGGAATTTGTAATCTTGAAATTGTATGAGAAATTCACCTACTTTAAATGTTGGTCAAAGTTGTTTAAATGTTGAGAAAAAGAGAAGAAGTTACCAACATTTAAATATGTTGAAAAAAGGAGAAGAAATGAGGAATTCAGAAACTTTTGATCAATGAAATGCAGCTAATGAATTATTCCAGAGCCAAACAATTAAGGTTAGAATTTTTTTGGAGCTCTTAAATATTTAATAGCAATTTAAGTAATCCAATTCAAATTCAAATACACCGTGATTTAAATCAAAGACCAAAATGTCATGGAAAATGTGCCTCAGCTCTGGTAGATGTTTACACCTAGTTCCAAAATAAATGAACATTTTTTAAGGGCATTACATTGAGTAAAAACTAATTTGTCTAAAAAAATGAAGGTGGAAAATGCACAAAAAATTGGAGCGGCTGGGACTCGAACCCAAGATCGCGTGGGTTTGTGGTGTTTAGGGCTGCGCTGGTAACCGCTAGGACAGATGGCAAGAGTTTGACATGGATAGGGAAGGAATGTATACATAGTGAGACTGTGAAATTTGTCAAAAAAATAGTGAGACCGTGAATGTTTGCACACGCGTGAGAGTGGTTTTCCTTTGTTTTGCACTAAAATTTTGGAGGGTTGGAAGGTTGAAAACGTATGTTTGCACTGCCCCCGTGGTTTTGGTTAGAGTGGCACTTGGTTTAGTGTTAGAGTGGCACTTGGTTTAGGATTTAAACGGAATAAATTTGCATGTTAGTTCATGACTTATTTTTTGAATAAAACGGAGGGCTTCTCACCCCTCCGATTTTCATTAATGAAAACCACAAGTTCTCTAGATTCATGATTTGGTTTAGGGAAGAAATTATATGCTTGGGCACGAACATTTTTTAACACACATAATAAACCCTAATAAATAACTTAGATAAGAAGCAACACAAGTACCATCACAATAAGGGTTCAAAGTTCCATTACAATAACTTAGATAAGCGGCCAAAGTTCACGGACAGTTCACGGACACATGATGAAACATGACACGACACGACACGACATAGAAAAGCAACAAATAAAAAACGAAACAGTCTTCATCTTGATCTCCTCCTTCCACTTTTGGCCGCGCGCGCCCCTTCAACACCGTCTTCATCTTCACATCTCCTCCTCGTCGTCGTAGGGAAGGGAGTGCATCCCGGCTGGAGTGGGCAAGATGTTCTCGTAGTTGGTGTAGATGTTGTAGACGCTGAAGAAGATGGCCTCGCAGCCGCACCAAAAGACTTGGCCGAGGAGCTCGCGCGCGTCAAACGGGTTGCTGAAGGTGACCGTGAGCAGTAGGAGGATGCCGCCGCGTTCACGAACCTCGCTGAGGGTGAACATCCTCGACGAGCCCCATGGGAGGTGGGCATAGCCGGCTCTGAGGAAGGCGCGGGTGAGTTCGACGGAACCCCTCCACCTTGAAAAAGCCCACACGCGGAGATCCCTCTCCACAAGCATGCCCGGTGGGTAGCGCAGCTCCGGCACGACAAGCGGACAGCTGAAGGTCGGCCCGTTGAACTGCATGGTCTCGCTTGGGGAGGGGTCGGTAGATTGGGTGTTTGAAGTTGGAGAGAATGGATCAGATCTGGCTTATGGGTGGGAGAGGAAGATAGGTACCCCATTTATAGGCCTGTGGGTGGGAGAGGAAGAGAGAAAGGATGAGAATGGTGCATGTGTGAATCCGAACGCGTGTGTGTATCCGTTACACTTTGCACTCTTAAATTTTTGCACAAAAACGATGCAGGCATGGGGCGCGTGCGTGCATTTGAATCACTGCATAGCTCTTTGACCGGACGGTGCACCCGACTCGTTGAACCACCTAGCTGGCCTCGCTAGCCTAGCGCGCCTAGCATGCCTCGCTCACCTCGCTCGCATGCATGCACGTCGCAGCCTCCCGCGCATGCAAACCCACGTCGCAGCCTATGCACGTCGCCGCCTCCCATGCATGCATGCAAGGCCTGGAAAGGCTGAGACGGGCTATTTACTGCGGTCTCAGGCCCAGACAACGAGACGGCCCAACGGTCCATCCAGCGCGCCCGATATTTGTTTTAAAAAAAGAATCTCCCAGCCAATCAGATTGCATCTCGCGGATCGCCCCCCTCCTCCCCGTAGATTCCTTCTAGAAGGGTCATATCGACGGCCCTTGTTCAACGCTAGGGTTAGATGAACGGTCCTGGTTCAGCGCTAGGGTTAGCGGGGTTTGGGAGGGGTTTGGTGCAGTCAAAGCTATGTTTGACCAGATTTCAAATGAGCATAATAAATTAAATAAAAATCAGAAAAATAAAAAACCTGCGCACATAGTCTTCTCATGCCATATACTAACGATTTAAGTTGATAAACAAGGTTTACATACATTTAAACGATAAGTTCATGTGTATTGTACGATATCTCAAGTATCTCAAACTCTTTTGTATGAAGTGAAGAGAAGTGTTTTGGGGAAATAAACATGAAAATTTCAAAAAAAACTCACCACAGCTTCATTTTAGAGTGACTAAGAAAGATCTAGGCTTAGTTTTTCATTTTGATGTTTTACACTTGTTTAAATCTTGGTCAAAGTTAAGTTTGACCAGAATTCAAATGAGCAAAACAAATTTTAAAAAAAATCAAAAAATGGAAAAACCAGCGCACATAGTCTGTATATATAGAATATATGTTTAGGAAAGTTATTTGGCTGATTTAGACAAGGTCGAAAAAAACCTTGCTTAGAAATGAGGCCGTTTACCCTACCTTTGGACCCCTCATTTTAGCACATTTTTCATGAAAATTTCAAAAACCTCACCACAACTTCATTTTGGATTGACTAAGAAGGATCCAGGCTTAGTTCTTCATTTTGATGTTTTAGACTTGTTTAAATCTTGGTCAAAGTTAGGTTGGACCAGAATTCAAATGAACAAAACAAAATTCAAAAAATCAAAAAAAGGAAAAACCATGTGCTCATTCAAACATCATCCAACAGATTTAAACATCATGTCAAACATAGTTCTAACATAGGTCCAACATCATCCAACAGAAATACAACATTATTCATAATGTTTCATAATTATTCACATATAGCGTTCGGGCTTTTGTCTGTTCCTTGAGCTTCTTGCCATCACTTTGCTCCTCGTGCACCTTGTGCTCATTGCTTCTTCTCTTCTCCTCTTGGTTGTTGGTACCTTGTGCGTCTTCTTCAAACCTATCATAGAGCTGTTAAAAACATAAAGGGTAATGAGATCATGTCAAGTGACCCATAAATGTACAGTAGTATTTGACCCTTGCAAGATTTACATACCTAGCAGAACTCCGAACAACAGAAGGTTGGTCACCATTTGGAGCCTCACTTGGATCATCATTTGGAGCCTCACTTGGATCATCATTTGGAGCCTCACTTGGATCACCATGATCATCATTTGGAGCCTCACTTGGATCACCATGATCACTATTTGGAGCCTCACTTGGATCATCATCAAAATCATGCGGCTGTTGACCATCATCATTTCGAACCTCGTCAAAATCCTCATCTGATGCAACCGGCTGTTGTCCATCATTTTCATCATCTGTTGAGGCAACCGGCTGTTGACCAACATTTTCATCGAAGCTTTCATCGAAACTCTCTCCGAACGCTGGATCTACTGTGTTATCACAATACTTACCTAAATGACCAGACCCACCACATCTTGTGCACTTACGCTTCCTCGCTCCAAGTCCAGCTCCTTCGCTGCGAGGTCTGATTCGACTCTTCCTTGGTCTACCTGCTGCTCTCTTCATAACTGGAGCGCAAAGCTTGAATCCAGGGTCCACCATGTCCATTGTTGTTTTCCCATCATAGCAGGCAAGGCATAAGCATATGTGGCTTTGAACCTTGCAACAGAGTAGTAATCATGCACATACTATTGAATGTTCCCTGCTGGACCTGGGAGAGAAGTGATGAAAAACAAGGCATGAATGCATGGCAACCCAGTTATCTGCCATTGCCTACAACTGCAAGTTCTAGCTTCTAAATCCACTGGATATCTCCATTCCCTCTTCTCCTTATCCAAATATGATATCTCTGCTGTGGTACCCGAGCAAAGAGTCATGTTCATTTCCAAGCCTGTTGTTTTCTGCATGAGTTCATTCATCACGGCAGGGATGATAATGTGGCCCATGAATTTTGCCTCGGCTATTCCTGCACGATAATGAAATTTCTGCATGTATTCTATTCTTATCCTGTCTAGCAAATCCACCACATAATGACCCTTTAGTTTCTGGATCGTTGAGTTGAAAGACTCTGCAAGATTATTGTGCACATAGTCAACTTTGCTTAGTTCACTGAATTGGCTTCTGGCCCATAACTTGGAGTGGTGTGTTTCCAAGTATTCTTTCACTTTGGGATTCATGTATAACTGCCTCAAGTGGTAGTTGTGCTTCTTCACACTGCAAATCAAAGATGCTGGCCATAAATTGTTGGTATACACCTTTCCTTTGAATTCCTTCATGAAATTTGCAGCAAGGTGACGCATGCATTCCCTATGCTCTACTCCAGGGAACACATTGTCCACGGCCACTTCTAAACCTTTGCAGGCATCTGTATGAATGACCAACCCATTGGGATGTGCAATAGCCCGGCGCAGATTATGTAAAAACCAAGTCCAGCTCTCCTCAGACTCTGTCTCCAGCACACCGTAGGCAACTGGAAATACAAAACTGTGTGCATCAACTGCACAAGCTGCTACTAACTGTCCTTTAAACCTCCATGTGAGAAAAGTGGCATCAATAGCCAAATAAGGCCTGCAACCTGCCAAAAAACCCCGACGACAAGCCTCAAAGCAGACAAAACCCCTCCTAAAGCATTCCTTGGTCTTTGTCACTCCCCTGAATGTGTACTCCACGGTGTGGTGATCAATATCTACAATACTACCTGGGCTTGTCCTCTCCACTTCACCTTTGAATGAATACAACAATTGAAAACTTTCCTGCCAGTTACCATAAATAGAATCCATAGCATGTTGTTTACCATTGAACAACCTCATGTATGGTAAATCTATATTGAATTTATCTTTGATGTTCTTCTGCAATTCCTTTGGACCCACTTGCTGGTTTTCTTTCACCCACTTCTTTACTTCTTCTGCCACCCATCTTGGCTTGGCTCTACTAATTGTATCCTTCCTAAGGGTTGATTCTTGGCATGTGTGCTTAAAAGGGTTCACTTTGACCTGAACATTAGTGCTATTTCGCATTTTAGATGCGAGCAGCCTCCATGGACAACCCTCAGTCGGACAGTGCACTCTGTAACGTACTTGATCGCTCTTGTCAACTTTGAAAGTATGTTCTACCTTGATGCAGTATGTCACAAGTGCATTTCTACACTCATTCATGGATGCAAAAACTGTACCTTCTTCCAAATGAGGGTTCAAAGGGTCCCATTCAACAGCTGCAAGGTCTTCGTCCTCACCCACCGCGTCATGATCCACACGGACTGCATTGTGAGCCTCATCTTCGTTATCAGCCCGAGGTGCCTGTCGTAGATTCCGAATAACATCAGAATATAACTTCTCTTCATCAACCCCAGAATTGTAGTCATCAGGCTCCACTTTCAAGGGGGGCCCTACTGCTGTTGCCCACACTTGTCGAGCCACCACGTTGTCGTGCACCAACTGAACTGTTCTGGCTAGAGATGCCATTACGACGACTTGGTTCTCCCCGAGATGTTGCACCCGTCATCCTAGGTCCAAATGCCTGCTCAAGCACATCAACTTGCAGCCTCACATGAAAATTATCTTTCTCTTTATGCCTAACAAACATGGTAGCTAGCTCTTCATCATTACTAACTGTCACCAATTTCTTTTCCCCATCATAGTATTTGTATTCCACTTCATCAAGCAAACCCCAAGGATATTGGCTACAAATTACCTCCCCAAATTGTCTGAAACTCCAATTACTAGCCATTGGCAACCGATAATCAAAACCTCCTTGGTATTTCTTCTGATCCTTTGCATCAAACATGTACCGGTCCCTTCTAATGTGCATCAAGAAAGCAAACCGCAACTCCATCCTAACCGGCGAAAAATAGAGACGCAATCAGCACACTAATTGGGCAAACCTACTCGAATCGAGTGTTCAAATGCACAACTAAGCTCAATCTAAACAGGAGGCGAGACTTACCCCTCGGGAACCAAGCCGTGGACGCTGCGGATCTCCGACCCGATGCCTGCCTCGCCAAATACGCCGGGGTCGCCGCTGCTCTCCATTTCGCCCTAGGGTTCTTCCTCCTAGTTCAAATAGCTCCAGCATCCCCCCACCTTTGAGCGCTCCGGCCGGGCGCACGGAAGGAGGCCGCGCCACGGGTCGAGCAGGTGGCGGGCGCCCCACCCGTGGCGTTGCAGGAAGGTGGCGAGCGTCGCAGGTAGCCGTGGAGCGTAGGCGCAGAAAGGTAGCGGTGGAGTAGGCGTGCAGCTGGTGGCGGGGCAGGTGCTGGCTGCGGCGCAAGTGCCGGCGGCGGCGCAGGTCAGCCGGCCGGCGGGGAAGCGGATGGGCAGAGTGAGCTACGAATGATTTGGGGATTTAGTTGCACGGGCCTACATGTCAGCTCCGGACCCACATCCACGCGGTCCCACGTGTAATCTCCGGACCCACAACCACTAACGCTGGCGGATGGAATGGACTCAAATATGGCCGTTTGGCCTCGTCATAGTAGCTGTGCATGGACTAGGGGCAAAACTGAGCACAATTTGCATCTGAGGGCAAAACTGAGCACAGAGACAACACTGAGGGCAAAAGGATAATTAACCCTATATTTTCTTGTTGGATGGTGGTTTTAGAATCTGATTCATTTTCTGATTCGAATAGACAGAAGAAAAAAACCACTAGTATAGCTAAAACAGAGATTCATTATCTGATTCCATCATGGCATGCTTTATTGATTAAGCAAACTTACATCGTTCACAAGGGATACATGAATGAAAGAAGTGGGGTAATCAACCCAAATACAAGATAGATGATTCACATAGCTATTTCTAGTGATCTCATGTGCGACACCATTGGCTTCCCGAGGACAGTGAGAAAATGCGGCAGTTCCTATCTCCAGAACTAGATCAAAACAATCAGCAATAATACGTGATCCTTTGTTCCACCATGTGTTACCTTGAGTAAAAGCTTGAACAACTTGTAAGCAATCCCATTCTACAATAATTTGATGATAGCCTACATGTGCTACCAAAGATAGGCCTTCTTTCATTGCCACCGACTCCATCAAGCAGGCA
The DNA here is from genome assembly GCA_904067115.1 of Aegilops sharonensis. Lineage (NCBI taxonomy): Eukaryota > Viridiplantae > Streptophyta > Magnoliopsida > Poales > Poaceae > Aegilops > Aegilops sharonensis. Next base: position 778,864,267 of record LR880969.1, read on the forward strand.
GATGATGCATTTGGAATATAATGGTAATTTACTGCATTGACACAAAGTTGCCATACTGATCTCTTAAAACACCACCCGTTGACTCATCTCCTTCTTAACTATCATATGATGCATCTACATTCAGTTTTAATTGGTAAGAATCCTGTTCCGACCACTTGATTATTTCTTTGACAACCCCTGTTTGCATGACAACATTTCCTTTTTCTAGCAATTGGTCTGCCTTGTTGCATGAGGACGGAACCAATGCCTTGACCTGATGCATCTATTTAAAAAGTAAATGGTAGGCTCAAATAAGGAAAACCATAACAAGAGCAGTGACCAGACAATTCTTCAATGCTGTGAAGGCCTCAATTTGAGCATCTGACCACTGGAATGAATGTTTTTTAGACAACATGCCCAAATACCCAACTTGTATTTGTAAAACTAGAATTCAATTTCTGAATCTTTTTTTAGACCAAAATCTTTTTTAGCATATATTTGTAAAGCTTGAATTCAATTTCTGATTCCAATAAATAGATAAAAAAACACTTTGTTTTGCATGACAACATTTCCTTTTCCAAGTTAAGTTCCTCCAAAGTATTTTCCTCACCGGTATCATCAGAGTCACAAGATAAGGGATAAAGATAGTAGCCCATAGCTCCTTTATCAATTTCCTTCTAAAACTTATCAGGGCCTAACAATGTTGGAGAATTAGTATTGCTGCTCTCAGAAAGAATAATGGTTTCTTGATTCCAGTAGAAGAATACCCCCTTGTGTGTAACATGGAGGAGTATAATGAAGCCTTTTTTCCGATTCCAATTAGAATTACACCCGTAACAAGTATCAAGTATCATTAAACCAAGCCACATCATGAATTCTTTCATGTGTTAATTATGTACTTCTTGTGCACTAATCTATCAATGCAACTATTCCACCGCCCATATTTATGCATGTCAAATTATTTGGGTCAATTATGTATGTGCATATACGCCTTATTTCCAGCAAATAGATAGTTGTCATGTTACACGTCTGTACTTTTCAAACATTCTAATTAAGAGCAATGTAGCAGAATAGATTAACTGAGTTCTTCTTTGTGTACTAATTCACAGGAGGATGACGATGATGTGGGGTATGACATGGACAGCAGGCACAGCAAGAGCCGCTACATCATGAGGTAGCTGATTGCTGGAAAATTCAAGTACCGTTTCTATGGCAAGATTGGCTGCCCCTTCTGTGGCAAGGCGATAAAGGGCGGCATAGATGGCTTGATGCGGCATGCCGTCACCACTGGCAACTCCTACAGTAGGAAGCAAAAGGCCAGTACTCTGGCCAAACATGCGGCCCACGGGCGCGCTTCCTAAAGATTGTCAAAGTCAATGAGCCCTACTACATCCCGCCGCGCCGCCGCTGAACAAGGGAGACAAGTGATGTGCCGCTAGACTGCTACTGCTGCCCCAGGACCGCCGTGTCCTTTTATGTTATCGGTATTCGCTGGTCGACTCTAAAACTTATTGTCTATGGTGTGTAAGAACTTATGTCCTATGGTCTGTGGTGGGTGTGAACTTATGGTGTGCGGTGGTTAATCTGCTGTTTATCTAAGTGTTTTCTGCTAACCTGCTTAAGTGGCCTAAGTTGTTATTAGTACTATTTTGCTGATGCATGTTAGGAATTGTACAATGGTAGATGCTAAGGGTGGTGCTTAGAAAAATAAACCGGGTTTTTACGAAGCACCATTGCCTATTTGTACAGGACAGGCGCCTAGTTATGCGTCTACCCTGTACAAATAAGCACCGGTGCTTAAGAAAAGTCTGGTTTATCTCTCTAAACACCTCGCCTATCACCTTGCATTGTACAAGGCCATAGCAACTCAAGTATCATACGGTGGTCTATGTTATGTTAGCTGTGTTAATTTTGCCGTCCTAGAATCGTACGGTGATGCATGCTAGGAACTCTACTACTACGACTATGGTAGTTATAGCTTGGCATGATTACGTTCAGTTTATAAATCAGGATGTTCCAGCCATATCTATGACCAGTTACAACTGAACTATGCATTAGTTTTTGCCAAAAGTAAAGCATGCAAATGATTGCCAATTCTACCTATTGCCAATTGAAGCTTTGTACTGAGGATGCATTAGTTATTGCAATAAGTAGAGGACGCTCATGTTTCCCAAAAGTGCATGTTTCCACTTTTTGGTAAGAACTGAACATGTATCAAATTATGCCAAAAGTAGAGCATGAGCATGAACATGTATCAATTGCTGCTTCCTATTTGTGTTTGAATGGGCTCAACATATCTGCTGATGGTTTAGGGTCTCTGCGTGATCGTGGTGATAACTCTTGATGTTCCAACCATATCTATGACCAGTTATAACTCAACTATGCATTAGTTTTGCCAAAAGTAAAGCATGCAGATGATTGCCAATACAACCGTATTGCCAAATCAATTTTTGTACCGAGGATGCATTAGTTATAGCAGTAAGTAGAGGATGCTCATGATTGCCAAAGGTACATATATCCACTTTATGATAAGAACTCAACATGTATCAAATGATGCTAAAAGTAGAGCATGAGCAAGATCAAGTATCAATTGATGCTACCTATTTGTGTTTGAATGGGCTCAAAATAGCTGCTCATGGCTCTGCATGACCGTGATGATAACAAAAACATTTTTTTGCCTATGGTCTTGCTGTCAAATTTCAGTTTGAGTTCTTTGAGGCTTTTCTCTGTTACAAAGACTTTTATCTGAAACTGACATTGCTGGCTTGTATGCAATGATGCAAACCGGGTCAATTAATCTGAAGACAATAATTAAAAGATGTATAACAAAATTAGCAGTCAACTAATATAAAAATAAATAAGTGGGTCATTTAACATATGATCCACTTATGACTTTAAGCACACAACCTAGTTGGTCGTGAATAAAATAAGCGCAGGTTAACAAGGGTATCCAGTTGCTTAACCACGTGAAGTTGTGGAAAACCTATGAGGGTTCAACTACTAAAGGAGCGGCCGACAACGATTAAAAAAGCTACGATCAGGAAATACCTTCTCTCGGAGACGGCGGCGCCGAGTTGATGGCCGCGGATAGTGCGTCGCAAACTAGAAGTGCCCCTATAGCGCGGTAAACGGCGGCAAGGATAAACGAAGGGGCGGCGAGAAGAACACTGAAGTCCGACCCCTCATGGATGTGGGCGGTGGCCGGCGACTCCTGTAATCCGTGTGAGCCCGGCGTCTCCGATCTGATCTTGCCGCGGTCGTGGGAGCTGCGGATGGCACGGCCGGGTGGTTAGAATGAGGCGCTGTAATCGCGGGATTTAGGGAGGGGTGGGCCGCGTGAGTTATGTGAGATTTCAATAATACCACAATGATATCCCAAAAAATCTAAAAAATATTGTCCTTGTTTTTAAAGTATTAAAAATGGTTTTTTTCGTGTCGCATATGCCCGAAAAATGCCATACGTGACAAAGCTTGCAATAAATGTTGAAAATGGTCCACATTGTACTAATGACCGAAAAAATCCCGCATGTGACGAACCTTTCAAAATTTGTTGAAGATGGTTGAAACATGGAAAGTATCCCTAACATGGCCATGACTTGTCATCATACAGGTGAGAAACCGAGCTAGTGCTCTCGGGGTGGTGACAGGCTATCCCCGAAAAGCGCGTTTCAGAGACCCTACTTGCGTATACATGCAATAATGATCCCAATTTTGCTGCATCGCATCCCATGACCACATAGAGCATGCATGCATAATATGCTTTTCACGTTGGGCAAAATTTGGAATGTTTTCACATATGCGGAACGAAAATGACCAGTAAACGGCTCTCGGGAGGTCTACCCCCCCCCCCCCACACACACACA
>LR880969.1:778870791-778884698 GCA_904067115.1 Aegilops sharonensis
ACATGCTAGGCACATCTATTTAAGCATGTAGAACAAATTTGTGGTGATTTGGAGGTGGTGGAAAAAATCACATTTTCTACAAAAACTTGCTTAAGTGAGACCAAATGGTCCCTCTGTTTTAGCGTGATTTTTTCGACCTTCTCTAAAGTATCTCCAATTTTGCACACTTGATATGTTGCACAAACAAAGCTAGGTTTTCAATGTTTTATAATTTTTTAATTTGTTTTGAATTTATTCTGCCCTGTAGACTGACTGATCAAAACAACGGTCTACACCTTAAGCGGGCATTGTAGGATACATTTTTTCCAAATTTCTTTCATAGACATGTTTGGCTCATCTATTTGAGCATGTAGAACAAATTTGAGGTGATTTGCAGGTGGTGAAAAAAATCACCTTTTCTCGACCACATCTAAATCACCTCAGTTTTTGCACACATGATCTGTAAATAACAATGTTTGTCACATGTATGTGACAATGTAAAACAAATTTGGTTTGATTTGGAGATGGTCTACAAATTAACTGCAATATTTCAAATTTATTTTAAAATTAAAATTCAATGATGCAAGGTTTTACATGTTTTTCAATTGTTTCAAACTTAAACTTTTTACACATGTCCAAGAAAGCCAATGTGGTAAGGTTTTAAATGTTTTTAATTGTTATCAAACTTAAAATTTTCACATAAGACACGTGTACCTAAAAGAGGAAGTGTTATTTTAGTATAAGTCAACATGTCACATAGGCAAAAAAAAGATTTTATAGAAAAAAATCCCACCTACCTAACATGATATTTCGCACACCACGGCCCGCATACGACTACAAACCTAGTGATATGTGTAGGGTAACGCAGCAGAAAACAAAAATTTTCCGACCTACGCACCAGCCCAGGACCACTATGGTGACTGCATACATGGTTTGATCTTTTTCGTTACGGACTCGTAGCGCAGCGGAAGTAGAGTCGATGACGAACGGCGGTGTAGATCCCCGCAGCTAGGATTTACAACCTCCCAACCGCGAGGTTGTATACCCTCATCCGCCCCACGGACAGCCCTCCGGGAGGCGGTCGGACAGTCCCTCGGACAGTGTCGCGGACAGCCCTTCGGGAGGACCCTCAAAACTCGGACGGTCACTCGGACAGCCCTTCGGGAGGATTCACAGAACTCAGACCGTCACTTGGACAGCCCTTCGGGAGGCACTCTCAAAACAGCCCCTCGGGCAAAAGGATCGAAACTACGACCTCTCTACGGGGTTGCACACATACGGTGTCATCTATCCGGCAGGGCTTCGCCGTCCAGAACTAGTTCCTGCCGGAACCCAGACAGCCTTACGGCTCTACGAAACTCTTTTCGTGGGAAGGAGAGAAGAATCCAGATAATGCATCACATGTGTATGAGAGCAAGGGATGATCCTTTAGGCAGCCCCCTCCACCCCTATTTATAGGCCAAGCCCAAGGGTGGCTTCTCCAAGAAGCCAAGGGGGGAAATACCAAAAAGGCCCTAAAGGTGGCTTCTCCAAGAAGCCAAGCAAAAAGCACTTTCACTATTCATGATGACATTTTTCAGCGTCCGTTCGAACTGAAAATATTTATGTGGGCTCAGAACATTTCCAGTACCCACTAAAACTATTTTCAATGCGTTCCGAAACAATTTCAGTTTAGTGATTTTCATCTGCGGAAAGCAAAAAAGAATGCGTTTTCACTATTCATGAAGACAATTTTTCGCGTCCATTAAATCTGAAAATATTTCCTTGGGTCTTAGAATAATTCCAGTACCCACTAAAATGATTATGGATTCGTTCCGAAACAATTTCAGATAAGTAAATTTCATCTGCGAAAAACAACCAAAGCGGTACCGGCAGCTCCGGAACATTTCCGGTTTTTATCCCAAAAAATTCCAAAAAGCTTCCAGAATGATTCTGGCATCCTCCAAGAATTATCACGCATGTGCCGAAACCAATTCGACATAATGGTATATCTTGAAACAACTTTTCGGTATCATCGAAACTTATCCGATGACCTCTCTCTGCGGTACGATTCCGCTGTCTGATGAGGACATGAGTACCTTGGATACGAACAAAAATATTGCATAAACTTTTCCGGTGTCCGAAACTTTTTCGGTGATTTTCTCTCAGACTCCTTGTCTAGTATTCAACAGATAGATGACCCTTAAGCGTGTGACCCTATAGGTTCGGTGAAGTATAGACATGACCGGAACCCTTTCCAATCAATGATCAACATCGGAGCCGTGGACACCCATATTGACCCCTATACCCACACGAATGAATATTCGAGTGAACCTCCAGTTGCCGTGTGCTATTCTTGTTGCTTCGCGATATGTTACAAATACCCGAGGTGAGACATGTTGGCATTCCCGTGGATCAACAACTTGTCCACTATGCTAGTTACCTCGTTACCGATATTGTTCTCTTTTCTCGTTTCTGTGTTCCGGCATCCCTGTGATCAAATCACAAAGTGTCTGGCCAGACGATGATGGATACCGTAACACCGAGAGGTCCCAGAGATATCTCTCCATCGACAGAGGAGCAAATCCCAATCTTGAGCTATTAAGTTACTTGACATACTTTTCCATGAACCCGTAAGCCGCCGTAATAGCCACCCATTTATGGATGACACTTAACAAACCCCAAAGTTCATGAAGCAAGCATGAAGAAACTCTATACTCTCATGGTCTAAGGAATCATGCAAACGTTAACCATCTCTGTGTTATTTACCATTAACTTCTGACGAATGTATCTCATAGCATAACATCGATTCGGGTCGATTCAACACAAATGTTCTTTTAACATTGTGCCCTCAAAGTTGTTGGCATTGACATGCCCATGATCAGGAAAACAGAACCATCATGCAACACTTGAGCTAGTCTTAGAGGCTAGACTAAGAATACTTCCTACCGTTTTTTATTCCACACATGCATATGAGTCTTCCTCCAAGCCTCGTGGATATGCAGACTCGAGAATCATTGCAGTTATAGCATGGAATATAAACATAATTATGAACTCGGAGATAAATAATATCATTTATTATTGCCTCTTGGGCATATCTCCTACAGACTCCCACTTGCACTAGAGTCAATAATCTAGTTAATGCTAATGCACTTTACACCTATGGCATACTGGTGTAAAAAATGCTTCACATGTGGTATAGCCTGATGTCCATCGGATCTGACAATTTTAGCTCCGTGTGTATCTCTGCATATCCTCGCATTTTCATGCTTTCACAAAATTCATATTTTGTGTGGACTTGGCATTGTATGTATGTGAATCATAGATCGAACCTGGATTCCTCAGACTGAGTTATGGAGAAACTACCTGCAGTAGTGTCCCATTGACAAAAGCCATCTTGGAACCATACTAAGTTCATGAATGAACTATATGATTCAACATCTTCTTTTGTCGCTTCTAAAGCATCAACATACTTAGTCATTTGTTATAGAATTCGCCACAGTATCCTGTTGGGAACAATTTCCAACTACCGTGCCACCATATTGTGTATTACACAAAACCCTTAACTTAAATCGAAAATCGCATGGAGAAGATGAAGACTGTATCGATGTAACATTTTACAACGAACTCTTCATGATCTCTGCTTGCGAGAAAACATATCATCAGTACTTACTCTAGTACTCAATGACATCTTTCACTGTTGTCCCACAATCAGTACTTTGATCACTTTAGTATCCATACTCACAACACATTTGGAGTATCGGACATATCTGGTTGTTTGACATACCATGGAATACATGATTAATCCAAACACAAAAGTGTGTGGAATCTGCATCATGTATTTTGCTCATCAGTGTTTTGGGACACCGAGTCTTGCAAAAAAACTCTTCCATGTGACTCCGGCAAGAATCACTCCTTGGCGGTTTTAAATGCTAAAAGGTTTTAGCACCTTGTCAATATGTATTCATTGCTTAGCCATATTAGGTAAATCTATCTCCATAGATCATCATGCCTAAAATTGAGGCTATTTAGCCTAAGTACTTCATCAAAAACAATTTCAAATGAAGTCCTAATTCGTGTCAAGAAATTTATTTCCAATTAACAATGTGTCAAGCACACAAGGTTTTTAGAAATATTATTAAGCTCCCACTTACTTTCTTGAATTACAAGCATCTTCGTTACTCATTAATGAAGTCAAACCCCTTTAACCATTTCATCAAAGCATGAAGATTCCAACTCCATTTTGCTCTCTTCTGTCCATCGCTGGAACTCTAAAGTTTGCACCCTTACTAGCATCCTCTGGATAGACAAAATGCCTTGGACTATAACACATGCAAGTCCTTGGTTTCATTTCCATCAGATGGAAATCCTATTGTCATCCATGTTTCATATCTCATGATTGAAATATGTATTAATTGCTAGTTCAACCCGAACCGAATTTAAGCATCGCGACGATGAAAACAACCTCATTGTAGTCAACTCTTGAACTTGTTATTTCAACAAGTCAAGCTTTTATGGATAGACCATTTTTATCCATATCAGTTTTAAGTTCCATAAATATTCGTTAGACTGTAAGTCTTCCGAAAGGTGTATCAAGGTTTTAATCTTGAATCACTTATATGGAAACTAACTCGGGTTCTATTGGCATTTAGCCAATTCCGAAGTCAGGGCCCATCAACGCTTCCTTGTGTATCTTAGGTATAATGTTGTCTAACAACAATATCTCGTTTGCGCACCTGAGAGGTTTGCACGAGCCTTGCCTACGTGGTTCAGCTACAAGTTCGACCGAAGTTCATACATTTTATTGTAGAGACTTCCGTATCAGTCGCAGTAGGAAACTCTGGAATTACGTCCAAGGTCTCTTTCCTTTTATCTGATGACAAAGATACTGTTTGTCTCGTCGAGTTGCACTATTCTCCCACTCACCTTTTTGGAAGAACCGTTCTCTTTAAAAGCACACCGTTTCGCGGCAAAACTATTTGCCTCGGTATAGTGAGGGAGAATACCCAACATTTTGGTATAACCTACAAAATAGCACATGTCTGATTTGGAATAGGTTTGTAACCTTTTACACAAGCCCCATATTCCAAATGTTAAGAAAAGATATAACATGGTTGGGCATACCATACCATGGCTTCATTTCAACAGACCCGATGTAGCTCTTTTCAGTGTAAAAGCCGCAGTCTCTAAAGCATTACTCTTTAAAAGTGATAATGGCAAATTTATTTATGTCATCTTTGATCTTACCATGTCATAAATGGTTTGATTACATCTTCACAGACATTCCACTCATAGTGGTGTTCCGGGAGTTGTAAGTTATGAAACTCTTTTCACAACTCATCAGACATTCGCTAAACTTGTAACTCAGATATTCCTTTCTGCAATCAAATTGTAGAAACATAATTTCCTTGTTACAATAACTTCTACTTCATTTTTGAAAACCGTTCGAATGATTTCAAAAGATCCAGACTTACGTCTCATCAAGCAAATATCCATATATCTACTTGAGTCATTTCTGAAGATATATAAATCCACTACTTGCAACAACATTTATTGAACTACACACATCAAAATGTATGATCACGAATAAGTTTGTTGATCATTCCTTATGGCCTGTGAATGGTATTTCAGTCACTTCACTTTTCGGAGGAAAGTTGCAAGTGTCAGATGATTCAAAATCAAAAAGACTCCAAAATCCATCATAATGGAATTTTCCATGCGAGTTTCTCCAATGTGACCAAATGTAGTGCCACAATTGTGTGGTATTATTTTAGTCTTGCGACGTTTAGCGTCAGTGTTACGGATGTATCATATTACCATCAATATTCATAACATACATCCCACCTTGGATGGAAGCATGGCCCTTCATGTTATTCATAATACTTAACAACAATTGTTGTTTTTATGAACAACTCTTTTGCAACAAACATTGTGCAATGGGCTAGAGTGTATGAAACTCTAAAATGAATTATGAAAGTAAACCTAGAGGTATTGTATTATTATCAATATTCATAACATACATCTCATTCATAATGAAAGTATGGCCCTTGTGTTATTCATAACATCGAACATAAAAAGTTCTCTTATGAACAACCTTCTTGCAAGATACCTTATGCAATGGGCTAGAGTTTGTAAAACTCTAAATGAATTATGAAAATAAATACAGATGGCAATACACTGATGGAAGGTATAGTAACATTTACTATGTTCCCTGTGTATACCTTAACCTCATTTCTGGCTAGTCTTTTTAGGCCATAGTCGCTCTTACATTAATTCGCAATAGAATGCAGTCGAGCGGGTATCTTTGTGATTAACTCACAATACCCAAGAATTAGTGATTAACATGTTTAACCATAATTCCCAAGAACTATATCTTTGACCAGCCTACTATACATCAAAAACTTGTATGACATTCATACATGAGCTGGATATTCCAGTCATCTTTCTTTCTGCCTTTACACTTCTAACAGTTTAACTTCTAGTATTTCTCCTACTCGCAAAAGAAGCACCCAACTTAAGAGTGGCGTTAGCCCCGGACTTCCTAGGCGTGTAAGTGATACTAACACCCTTTGGAAACTTCCTTTCTCTTTAAGTTCTTGTTTTATTCACCTTTCATTATATGATAGGCGTTCTTCTGGATCCCTTTCCCAACAGTCAAATGCATAGTAAACACTTTTACTAATACTTGCAAACAAACATTGCTTTGTTTGTATCTGAAAATAATTTTCAGTTCCATGAATATCATATAACTATCCCAACTTTCGAGTTTTGGGTTTCATGGAAGCAAACATATTCCACTTGACCGTAACAGAATTCTAGCTTTTGGATCGAAGGACGAGAGTCACATGATCCATAGCATTAGCGGGAGGATACAGAAAGCATGCGATAGGACAAAGTCCTTCTCGGCACTGTTGAGGACAATCCTCATATTACGTTACCAATCGTAAAGTTTTAACTAGATATTTAACAGCTATTCAATTTTAACAGGAAAGTGGAATCGCGAGCCATTATTCTACAACTATTTTACAAAAAACACTTAGACAGTGTTCATAATTATTTGCACTGGGAATTAAACATGTTAATTCAACAGTGCACTCCCACTCAAATCAATATCTCTCATAATTAATTTTGAGTGATACAAGATCCAGACTTCAATTCATCGCCATAGAATCATCATCTCATAACGGGAATTTTAATCGGTAGGCCAACTTGCCGATCACATCTCTATGTGACTCTTGCTCATCTTTCGATGTGTGTGTTCCGAGCTCAGGACGATCCTGCCATGAACGTCAAGACAACCAAGTGATCTTGCTGCGAGGTCTGACCTCACCCGCCTCACACTTCTCTAATCGTTCGTACCCATGCATCCATGGCGCACCCCAAAAATATAGGTGCCGTGACGGTGCTACACTTGGGAGAACACTAACCACTTGATATTTTAGTGAGAGATCACCCTAATAAAAAGCGACTACCGTGCAATCAAGAAGGGTGCATCATAAGGGATAAACATCTCAGGCAATTCATAATAGCGTGATATGGTATAGCCCTTTCTGACGGAGAAGTCTTTCATTTCTTCGTCTTCGGCATTCTTGTCGGTGTTCACCTTCACGAAGATTGCCACCACCTTGTCGATGCTCCAGATAATATTGCTATCTCTATAGCTAATAAAATAAGTGCATTACTTAAGGTTGACACGGAGGTCATTAAAGTGACAATCATATGGCTCCATCCATCATGCCGAATCATGACACGCAGGTCATGTTAATAACATCATATAGTCATCTCATACATAATCAAATTGAATATGAGCATTGCTATACCACATAACATGCATATCCTGCAAAACCAAGTTAGACGCCTCTAATCGGTTTATGCAAAAATTTATTTTACGTGGCTTCTAAGGTTTTGACTTAAACCGCAGCTACCAACGTTTTATCATCAAGTATGATTATTCAAGTTGCTAGATTAACATCTCGGGGTATATGAAACACGAGATAATTAAATCTTGAGCCCCATACTAAACTTCGTCATACACATGACCCCCGTGCAGATCATATCTGCAATGCCCTTTCATCTACGAATTTCATCTTTCTTTTGACTATGGCAGAACCCAAAGAACAGATAGCACTTCCATGATCAATCAGGATCACAGATTGCCAGAACTTTGTCAAATTCCACCATGCTGTCTCGAGACTGAGCAAACGCAAATTTTAGGGAAGCAACAAGAACGTCGGGTAACAGATTTCATCTGTCACCCGCATAAATAATTTTTAGCAATAGATCTCATCTACTACCTAATTATATTATGCAATACCCATACATCTCCATGTATTCTAGATCGAAACCTGCATCTACGCATAGCGTGGCTCTTGATGCCACTGTAGGGTAACGCAACAGAAAACAAAAAATTTCCGACCTACGCACCAGCCCAGGACCACTATGGTGACTGCATACATGGTTTGATCTTTTTTCGTTACCGACTCGTAGCACAGCGGAAGTAGAGTCGATGACGAACGGCGGTGCAGATCCCCGCAGCTAGGATTTACAACCTCCCAACCGCGAGGATGTATACCCTCATCCGCCCCACGGACAGCCCTCCGGGAGGCGGTCGGACAGTCCCTCGGACAGTGTCGCGGACAGCCCTTCGGGAGGACCCTCAAAACTCGGACGGTCACTTGGACAGCCCTTCGGGAGGATTCACAGAACTCGGACCGTCACTTGGACAGCCCTTCGGGAGGCACTCTCAAAACAGCCCCTCGGGCAAAAGGATCGAAACTACGACCTCTCTACGGGGTTGCACACATACGGTGTCATTTATCCGGCAGGGCTTCGCCGTTCAGAACTAGTTCCTGCCGGAACCCAGACAGCCTTACGGCTTTAAGAAACTCTTTTCGTGGGAGGGAGAGAAGAAGCCAGATAATGCATGGCATGTGTATGAGAGCAAGGGATGATCCTTTAGGCAGCCCCCTCTACCCCTATTTATAGGCCAAGCCCAAGGGTGGCTTCTCCAAGAAGCCAAGGGGGGAAATACCAAAAAGGCCGTAAAGGTGGCTTCTCCAAGAAGCCAAGCAAAAAGCACTTTCACTATTCATGATGACATTTTTCAGCGTTCGTTCGAACTGAAAATATTTATGTGGGCTCAGAACATTTCCAGTACCCACTAAAACAATGCATTCCGAAACAATTTCAGTTTAGTGATTTTCATCTGCGAAAAGCAAACAAGAATGCATTTTCACTATTCATGAAGACAATTTTTCGCGTCCATTAAATCCGAAAATATTTCTGTGGGTCTTAGAATAATTCCAGTACCCACTAAAATGATTTGGATTCGTTCTGAAACAATTTCAGATAAGTAAATTTCATCTGCGAAAAACAACCAAAGCGATACCGGCAGCTCCGGAACATTTCCGGTTATTATCCCAAAAAATTCCAAAAAGCTTCTAGAATGATTCTGGCATCCTCCAAGAATTATCAGGAATGTGCCGAAACCAATTTGACTTAACGGTATATCCCGAAACAACTTTTCGGTATCATCGAAACTTATCCGATGACCTTTCTCTGCGGTACGATTCCGCTGTCAGAAACTTTTCCGGTGTCCGAAACTTTTTCGGTGATTTTCTCTCAGACTCCTTGTCTAGTATTCAACAGATAGATGACCCTTAAGCGTGTAACCCTATAGGTTCGGTGAAGTATAGACATGACCGGAACCCTTTCCAATCAATGATCAACATCGGAGCCGTGGACACCCATATTGACCCCTCTACCCACACGAATGAATATTCGAGTGAACCTCCAGTTGCCGTGTGCTATTCTTGTTGCTTCGCGATATGTTACAAATACCCGAGGTGAGACATGTTGGCATTCCCGTGGATCAACAACTTGTCCACTATGCTAGTTACCTCGTTACCGGTATTGTTCTCTTTTCTCGTTTCTGTGTTCCGGCATCCCTGTGATCAAATCGCAAAGTGTCTGGTCAGACGATGATGGATACTGTAACACCGAGAGGGCCCAGAGATATATCTCCATCGTTGGAGGAGCAAATCCCAATCTTGAGCTATTAAGTTACTTGACATACTTTTCCATGAACCCGTAAGCCGCTGTAATAGCCACCCATTTACGGATGACACTTAACAAACCCCAAAGTTCATGAAGCAAGCATGAAGAAACTCGATACTCTCATGGTCTAAGGAATCATGCAAACGTTAACCATCTCTGTGTTATTTACCATTAACTTCTGACGAATATATCTCATAGCATAACATCAATTCGGGTCGATTCAACACAAATGTTCTTTTAACATTGTGCCCTCAAAGTTGCTAGCATTGACATGCCCATGATCAGGAAAACAGAACCATCATGCAACACTTGAGCTAGTCTTAGAGGCTAGACTAAGAATACTTCTTACCGTTTTTTATTCCACACGTGCATATGAGTCTTCCTCCGAGCCTCGTGGATATGCAGACTCGAGAATCATTGCAGTTATAGCATGGAACATAAACATAATTATGAACTCGGAGATAAATAATATCATTTATTATTGCCTCTAGGGCATATCTCCTACAATATGGGCCAGGATGCAGGCCCGTGGTGGGACTAAACTCACACCCAGCAGTGCGCAGAGCGCGGTTGCCACGGCGGATTGCAACTGCGCCCCACCACCACTACCCCCACGTCCTACACGAACCACCTCCCCCACGTCCCCATCCCAGGCGTGAAAAAGCCCCAAATCGACTACATCACTGCCTCATTCCGAGAACCTCCATTGCCGCTTCCATCTCTTCTACAAACAACCCACAAACATCACTCTTCGAAGCCCGCAGTCGCAGAAGGAGGGCAATGGTGGAGGAAGTGTCTGCCAAGCATCATTGTGGCCAGACGTCCGACCAGAGCGGCAACGTCGACGTCGTTCGCGTTCCCGGTTAGAAGCGCGAGTACACCGTAACCCTTAAAGGGGTTGAGCTCCACGGCAAGGAGATGATGGAGGTCGTCTGCACCAGCGAACCAGACAAGGCCGACGAGATGATCTTTAGGATCAGGAGGAGCGCATGCGGCTCGTATCCCCACATCATCGGCGTTGATGTTGAGTTTACCAGAGATGATGAACCTCTTCAGATGGCAGCAGTTCTGTAGTTCAGCGTGGAGGGTCTCTTCCTCATGTACCACATCGTTGCGGCCACAAAATGGTGAAAAATCCTACTCATTCACCCTC
The DNA here is from genome assembly GCA_904067115.1 of Aegilops sharonensis. Taxonomy (NCBI): domain Eukaryota; kingdom Viridiplantae; phylum Streptophyta; class Magnoliopsida; order Poales; family Poaceae; genus Aegilops; species Aegilops sharonensis. Next base: position 778,881,959 of record LR880969.1, read on the forward strand.
TTCCATTCATCAATACTGCTCCCTCGAAATTTCATTAGACTAGTTTCATACTGGATGTACTAGTGTAGTTTGTGAAAATGGATGCACTAGTGCAGTTCCTCAAAGTAGATGCACTAGAATATATTTTGAACCTGATGCACTTGAATATTATCTGAAATTGTTGCACAAGATTAACTTGTGAGCTTGATGTACCAGTGTAGTTTCTCATCTTGATTCATTAGTGTAGTTTCTGAACTTGATGTAGTGAAGTAGTTTCTGAACTTGGTCTGGTGTTATTTTCACCACCAGAAAAACTTAAGAACTTGGTGAAGAAGAGGTATATGTTATTTTATTCAACAAAATAAAACTAAACTGGCACTAAGAAAGCAAATAGATCATTGACTCAACTATATATTCCAAAAAGAAAAATAACATGTTGTACTTGATTTTAATTCCAGAACTTTGTGTACTAGTTTCTGAACTACATTCATCCATGACTTATACTTTATAAACATCTACTCCATGTATTATTCACTCGTAAACCGTAAAAAACAGATGATTAAATCTTGAAAAATAAACACTAGTACTCCATGTTCATCACTTGTCTCTCCCCTAGCAGGCCAAAGCGCCTCAAAGAGTTCCTACAGGAGGAGAAGTTGTTCACCTTTGCCGGTTTCAGCATTAAAAATGACAGGGACAAGTTGAAGATGTCTGGTTTGGAGATAAACCCCAACAAGCACATCGACATTCAGCGCAACTGGAGTGTTCCATACAACGGAAAACCGTATGAATCCTTGGATGATGTTGCAGCCAGCGTCATCCACCCATTCTACAGCAAGATGAAGAACAAGATCGACAAGCAGGCAGACCATGAACTGTGGGGGGGTCAGCTCACTGCCAGATTACCTCATCGAGTACGGAGCAATAGATGTGTATGCCACCTACAAGGTGTGGAAGATAATCGACAACATCAAAAGAGGTCTGGATATTTCAAAAGAGCAGGAAGAGGACCCCTACTACCACTGCCACTATGCGGGATGAGGAGACATCAAAATCTGCCTTCGTGTTGCTTGCGCTTGTGCTTGTCCTTTATCTTGTTGTTTGAAATTTGTAGTTTGCTTTTCTTGGGTTAAACCAGCTTGTTTATGTCATGTGTGTCAGAGTTGAACCAGTTTGTTTATGTCCTGTTTGTCAGGGTTGAACAAGTTTGCTTATGTAATCAAGTACATAATTTGCTTATCTCGTTAAATAAGTTTGCTAGCTTCCTATTTTGTTTATCCATCAAAACAAAAATTCAAGTAAATTGTGAATGGAACTCTGTGGCTGCTCTTCAATACTCCTTCCGTAAACTAATATAAAAGCATTTAGATCATTATTTTAGTAATCTAAACGCTCTTATATTAGTTTACAGAGGGAGTACTAGTTATCAAAGGAACTAATCACAGAAGGTTGTGCCATGTGTAGTTTGGATTCCGAATTGTATGGAAAAGAAAACAATAAGTACAATTAGAGCTAAACTCCATTAACCGAACCTACGAAAAAGGTCCCCAACGCCCCCAACTTTATACTATAAAGCAACAGCACCAAGCATCCAACAACATTTCAAGGCAGATTCAAGTTCAAGCAAGTCACAAATAATCGCTGGGGCAACAGCAAAACAAGCCCCAAACATAACAAGTTCATTTCACATCGATACATGGCCCATTTACTGAACCTATATATATGATTACCTTCACGTTCTAACTTGATTATATATTTAATGCAGGATCTATTTAGAGGCTGGCGAGGCCAACAATTCGTCCGACGGTGTGCGCAGAGGTGTAAAATCCTACTTGGTATTCACCATATTTTTCATTATGTTGCATCAGATGTAGCTAGTTACGTTCACTTAGCAGTTTTAATTGCAAATTTATGGGGTAAATTCCTATCGTCTTCCCAGGCAGTTCCACCCGAAGGGAACACTTCTCTACGGCCACACGGTTCTCATTCAAACGCCGCTCTGGGCTACACAGAGAACTACACACGCAGAGGTTTCTCCTATAGGATCCCTAGCATAAGAACTCGTCCCATAAATTCATAAATAAAAGCACTAAGTGAAACCAAGAAACTACATCATTTCAACAACATAATTTACATATGGTTTTCCCTTTCGGGATGGCCCGAAGGGATTACACACAACTAGGAAATTACCTTCAAACTCTTGGCGAACTAAGCGCCTTCTTGGCTATTCTACTAGTAGTGGTGGTGGCTAGACTATGAAGGAAGTGGTGCTCTGGTGAAGAGTGATGCTCTGAGTGCTTCGTGCTCTCCCTTCTCTTGTGTGTTGTGTTCCCTCTTCTTGAGCCCAGCGTCTCCTTTTATAGCCGCGAGGGGTGGCTGCAAGGGAGGCCTTCGGGAGCCTTCCTTCACTTATTTTACACACGGTAGTATGCACACGTGTCCTACTAGGGTACACACGTGTCCTTCTAATAATATAGAAAAATGTGAGAGAGTGCCGACAAGCTTCAATCTTCAGGAATATTTGCTTTCTTCACGTGGCATTGTCTCTCGGTGGATAATTGGCTGGCTCTTCTTTTCTTCTTTGCTTGCCAGCGATGCACTTCTTCATGCCTTCAGATAGGTAGCTCTTCCTTAGGAATCCTTGTGTCAGTGTATGCGTACATACATGCCAAGGCTGCTTAAATATTCAACACTGCTTATTCATTTAATTTAAATTTAATTTAACTTGTTTAAATATTAGACATTGCTTATTTTTTTTCTC
>LR880969.1:778912547-778925519 GCA_904067115.1 Aegilops sharonensis
TTTAGGGGTTTCATATTGTGTTAGCGAGCTAATAGAGAGAAGTGACCTCTCTTTTTCCGTGCTTCGTCGACTCTAGCTACTACACATATAGAGAGAACTCGACGCTAGCTAGTAAGCAAATAAAGGAAACCATTAATTACACAAGACTGTCATGAGCATATATAGAGAGAAGTGACATCTCTTTCTTCGTGCTTGGTCGAACAACAAGTTTTCGTATATCTATCCGACGCTGCTACATATGTACAATATATAACATCCCTTACAACAATTTCAATTTCACATGGTATTCTCCTTGTTCAGGTATAACGTGGTCAAGAAAGAATCCCGCCAATTCCTCTTGAATTGCTCGTATGCGATCATGTGGTAGGAGTTCATCCCGCATCTGCCAGATCTAATATAAAAAAGGGGTCAATACATATATATGAATGAAACTCAACACAATTGATGGTAATATATAAAATAAAATTGTGAATATTGTTTATGTACTTCAAATTGTTTCTCAGAGGAGGCCCGTTCAGAGGTATAGTAGCGAATGAACTCGCATACGTAGTATCCACATAAATGAGTGTTGGGTGCCTGCAACAAGCACTTTACGAGAATAGAGTTCAATCAAACTGATAAGCAAGCATGATAATGGTATTGATGAAACTAGAATCAATGAGAGATGCGCGAAACTAGCTAGTACTACTTACTTTGGGGTGTGTAAATTGCAGCTCCTTCTAATTCAGACCCGGAACCTTAGCGGTGAACATTTTCAACCCTGGCAGGCAAAGAAGAATGATTACTTGATATCAGGAAATGAACGAAAGTTGCCGATATGGTCCCAGTATTGATTGAACGTACTTCTGGAGCATTGCAGTCATGTCCGCATAATACTTGGGATCTTTACAGGAGCGGGTCTAAGACAATTACTAATGCCCCGTGAAGGTTAATGGATAGCAGAATATAGTGGAAGCTGCGCACACATAACTCATCAATTACATTACTTAACCACGAGTAAGCGGAACCGAATATGTAGAAGACAGTAACACCCACTTGAAGTTGTAAGGAAAGAGTATTTACCTTTTGTTTTGATGTGTAAGGAACGTTTGTAGTAAGTTGTTCTCGGTATCTTCAGCGGGCTTTTGTACCGACCATTCATTTACGGTATTTTGGCTAATGAACCCAACGTCGAAGATTCCTATTTTTTTGCATTCGACCATCTTCAATCTGCATAATATAGTGAGGATAATTATATATATATGTAATGAACGAGCTGAGCTAGAGACTTAATTATAGAAGTAATACTTACAGACAGTAGCAAGTCATGAGTTGTTTGTCGAGGGCCTTTTGAGTGTATAATTGAAATAACTCCATAAATTCAACAGGCAGCAGGTCGACTCCAGGGAAGTCATGCTCTTTTTTAATTCCGACTAAGAAATGTCTTTCCCAGACTTCCTGTAGGTTTCCATGTACCAGTCATTCAATTTTTGCATCATCGTTGTTAGATGAGGATGATCAGGTTTGACGAGAGGCTTCCCATGCTCGTATCTAAAGACGTCTACTACCTCAGCCGTTTCAAACTGTACATCATCGGGCAGGTAATCATCAAGAGTGGTACCGGGCAGTAGCATCGGATGATTAGCAATATCGCTAGACACCTTGAGCGGGGGGTGGGGGGGGGACGATTGCTTCTCCTGTTCGCCGAGCTGGGGAATTGTTTTCCCACTTCTTTGTTTTTCGCTCTTGCAGCACTGGAAGTACTTCCCGACTGCTGCGCTTTAGCATGTGTCTTAGTAATTATGCGATCATAGTTGGAATCCAGCGGAGGCGGTGGTGGTCGCTTCAGGGCATTGATAGTGCGCTTCACTTTCACCGGATCTACCTTCTCCTTCGGAGGTGGAATTTTCTTTGCAAAATGGTCCCTTAGTTGGGCACGACATATGTCCTCTTTTTCCTGCTCGGTCCTCTCATATGGTAACTTTTCCAGAGGCTTGAGAGATGGACCGTATCTGAATAGGCTCCCGCCTTTGCTTGTACTGCTAGCCGCCGGAGCGGCAGCGTCTCTCTTCTGTCATTGCTGATGAGGCGAGGAAATCTGACGCGCCGAAGGAGCCGGAGCGACGGTGTTTGTCTTCCGCCATTGCTGACGAGGCTGAGGAGGAGGCGGACTGCTCCGACGCGCCGGAGTAGGCGAAGGAGGAGGTGGAGTGCCCTCGCGTGTCGGAGGAGCCGGAGAAGGAGGCGGAGTTCCCTGATCACTCGCCGGAGGAGGAGGAGGAGGAGGAGGCGGAGTGCCCTGACTCGCCGGAGGAGGAGCAGGAGGCAGAGGCGTCCAGTTTGGAAGCTTGATGTACTCCTTCTGCCATAGACATGTACTCCTCAGAGCATGAACCAGTCGATTCTACCCTTCACCTGTAGAGTGGTTAAGCTCGAGCTCCTCAAATCCCTCCATTACTTCATCCACCATCACAACAACATAGGCATGTGGAATCGGACGACAGTGAAAAGTTTTGTTGGGTTGAGGAGGTGCAACAGAGTCGACAGACGCCTTGAAAGTGAGGTTCCGGCATTTCGTCATAAGCTCGCAATGTTGAGCCTCCGTGATAGTATCCACGGGGTAGCTAGGAGACGTGAAGTCAGGCTGAACGGGCTCCGTGAAAGCCACGCTGCTTCTCCGCTGAGATGGCGGGGTAGCTTCTGGGGTAGCTTTGTTCCACTAACATGGTTGGTCGGCAGCTTGCTTGCTCTCAGCTTCCTGTAGCTTTTGTAGTCTTGCATTGAGCTTCTACATGTCGCTCAGCTCCTCTTTCCTCTTTCTCTCCCGGCTTTTGTAACCGCCTGCGTCGGGAAACCCAAACTTCCACGGAATGGAGCCTGGTGTGCCTCATGTTCGTCCAGGGTGCTCAGCATTCCTTAGGGCCTCAGTCAGCTCGTCCTTCTCTCTGTCAGGAATGAGCGTCCCTTCCTGTGCTGCAGTGATATACTTCTGAAGCTTCGTGACGGGTATTGCAAGTTGTCGAGGCAAGGTTTAAAGATGCTCACCGCCGTGCATGAGTAATTCCATCATAGGATTGCTAGATGGTGATGGGTTGGATGAGATTTATCATGTAATCGAGTTAGTTTTGTTAGGGTTTGATCCCTAGTATCCATTATGTTCCGAGACTGATGTTGCTATGACTTTGCTATGCTTAATGCTTGTCACTAGGGCTCGAGTGCCATGATTTTAGATCTGAACCTATTATGTTTTCATGAATATATGTGAGTTCTTGATCCTATCTTGCAAGTCTATAGTCACCTATTATGTGTTATGATCCGTTAACCCCGAAGTGACAATAATCGGGATACTTACCGGTGATGACCGTAGTTTGAGGAGTTCATGTATTCACTAAGTGTTAATGCTTTGGTCCTCTACTCTATTAAAAGGAGGCCTTAATATCCCTTAGTTTTCGATAGGACCCCACTGCCATGGGAGGGTAGGACAAAAGATGTCATGCAAGTTCTTTTCATAAGCACGTATGACTATATTCGGAATACATGCCAACATTATATTGATGAACTGGAGCTAGTTCTGTGTCACCCTATGTTATAACTATTGCATGAGGAATCGCATCCGACATAATTATCCATCACTGATCCATTGCCTATGAGCTTTTCATATATTGATCTTTGCTTACTTACTTTTCTGTTGCTGTTGAGGATATAACCACTGAGTGCAAACCGCCCAGGAGGGGCCGGTTCATGCTCAGCTATACTGAAGTCCATGAAGACAAGAAGATGGCTCTTTATTGATAAAGTTTAGAGGCCCAGAGCCCGTAGGCGGATTAGGGCCCATAGTGGTAAACCGCCATAATTGTATACTTGTATTGTAAGTTAGGGAAAGGGAGAGACCGAGCCGAACACTTGTATGAGTCGGCCTCGGGACTCTGTAAACTGGCCGGGCGTCAACTTGTGTATATAAAGGGACGACCCGGCGGCGGTTCAGGGACAACAGACAACAACTCGAGACTCAAGAAGCGTATTTTCTCCCTGGTCATCGAAACCACAATAATTCCATCACAACTAGACGTAGGCTTTTACCTTCATCGAAGGGGCCGAACTAGTATAAACTCTCATGTCCCTTGTCCGGTTTAACCCCTTCATGCTAATCTCGTTGCATGGCTCCACGACGAAGTCCTTCCGCTAGGACATCTGACGTGATATTTCCACGACAGTTGGCGCCCACCGTGGGGCTATCGCATGATGGTTTCGAGTTCTTGAAGAGAAGCTTTGAAGGACTCAAGGGGTACGTGGTCGGCCGGATGACCAAGAGTCGTCGCGGCAAGCTCTACATCGACGACGCAGGCTGGGGCCCCGAGGCCGGCTCAATCGAGTACGGGTACCGGGTCCCCTTTGGCGGAATTCACGTTTTCATTGGCAAGATCGTCCAACCGGGCCCTGAGCCGGACATCTCCACCGACCTCCTCGAGACGGCTCAGCGTGCAAGTCCCTTCCGGGTTCGGCCTGCCGTGAAGCGTGCGTTCATAGGATTCATCCATGGAGCAAAATCTGAACCGGTGTCCGATGGTGAGACGGCCATCTACTCAGATGGTGAATCATCCACTGGTGAAACCGAGTCGTTATACCAACTGCACGATGGCCGGTTTGAGGGATATTCCGATGGTAACAGTATTCCGGGTCCCCTTGAACCGCCAAACCGGGTTGCGATCTTCATGGCCGGTACACAGCCCACCGTGCAATCTTCATCTACAGCAGCAATGGTCTCCGGATCGGCAGCCGCCGCAGGAGGCCCGGCACGCCGACCGGCTCAAGTTCTGGCCGGTTTACTGGACACCTGGACGACCTTGTTGACCACAGTGGTGACTCCGGAGACTCAAGATCAGCATAATGCGGATGTTGCAAAGTTAAAGGATCAGATAGTTCAGGCCAAAGCGGACTTGGCCGCTGAGGAGGCCAGGATGGATGAAGAACGGGCCGCTTTAGATGCCCGATTGCAAGAAATCCAAGCACAGAATTACCGGCTTACGTTGGACCAGAACGCATCAAACGAAGTTATGAGAAGGAAGTACCGGTCTCGACTACCGCAAATTTACGAGGGTCTAAATCTCTTCAGCACACCAGGAGTCGGGTCTAGCAATCCGGCAGGAGTAAACTAGACCGAGGCACCTGGGGCGGCCCCGGATCAGCCACGGGCGATGGACCCGCCTCGACGGACAGATAACCCACCACAGTATGTAGCAACACTGCTGGGTCACTTTTCCAGCCCCTTGGATAATATGATTGTGGCAGCGTCACGTTTGGCGGCTATTCCAATGGAGGGTGATTCATTAGCAGCGATAGAGACTCGACGGGCCAGGGATCTTCTTCAAACCGCCGTTGTTCAGCAACAGGCTTATTCCTACAGCCGAGACATAATACATTCAACCCCCCGTCCGAGCAAGAGTTATAGCAGGCACATAGACGAGCCGGCTGTGTCGAGCAGCACGCGGCGTCGTGATGCGCCTTGAGGGGCTAATCCAGCGAACGGCGGTCGGAATGCTCAGGACATGGTGGATAATGGTAGAGCGTGAAGGGAGGCCGCTTTAGCGGCACAGTACGCGGGTCATCATCAACCCGCCCCGGTTCAGCCAGTGGCGTTAGTAGAACGAGGGACCGGCTCACCTTCAGCTCCTGGGGAGTACCGTGCCTCATCCCGGCTCTCCGGAATGTGCGGTTGCCCAAAGATTTCAAAGGTCTGCGCAAGGTGCCTAACTATACCGCTGATCAGCCCCCCGAGGCATGGGTGGAGAGTTATGAGATGGCAATGGAGATGCTAGATGTGGATGAAGCGGCTTGTGCAAAATACTTCACCATGATGCTAGAAGGAACGGCTCGCACTTGGCTGAAGAGCCTGCCTGCTAACTCGATTAATTCATGGGATGAGTTGAAGGCCAAGTTCATAGCAAACTTCAAGGATACGTGCAAACAACCTATGTTCATTGTGGATCTAGATGCCTATGTCCAAGGAGAGAACGAGTCAACAACTCATTGGGTGCGCCGGGTTTCAGAAGTTTTGCATTCGTCGGACCGCATCAATGCTGACACGACGATCGTAACATTGGAGCGTAATTGCCAGTTTAAGTCATTGAAAATGAAGTTGGGACGGCTCAAGCGTCATTGCAATGATATGGGAACACTCATGGCAGCTTTGGTTAAGTATGCTGATTCTGATAATACCAAAGACCCTGATTCTGATGAAGAGAAACAGGAGAAGGGAAAGAAGAATGCCGGTTCAAAGGGACAGCATAACCAGGCGGGCCAAGGAAACAATGGTAAGCGTAAAGCGGACAATTCCGATTTTGTGGCTAACACCAATGTGCAAGGTAATATGCAGCGTCGTAAGGGTAAACCGCCCCAGCGCGGTGGAGGTGAATCTGGAACGCCTGTTAAACCAGCCCTGCCCAAAGCACGGGACAAAGGAGGCTCCGGCCACACACCTTTGGAAGGATTGCCACATCACGAGGGAGTTCAAATATTCTGATCTTTTTCAGTATGATTAGGGTCCATCTGGTGGTTCCGGTCCAGGATTCCATGGGCCGGGTTACGGCGGTGGCGGTTCAAGCTCAGAGTTTTAGAATAATCTGGGCAATCAGAACAACCAAGGTGGTAACCATCAACAGGGTAATCAGGGGAGTCAACAGCAGTCGGGTTATCAGAGCAACCCAAAGCAGTTAAATGGTGGACAGTATCATGTCTTCACCACTAGCTTGTGCAAGCGCGATCAGAAGCTCCATAAAAGGGCAGTGAACTCGGTTGAACCGGCAGTGCCCCGTTATCTACGTTGGTCTGAGCAGCCTATTGTCTAGAGCAGGGAGGATCACCCGCCCCGGGTTGACAATCTGGGTCACCTAGCTTTGGTGGTTGCACCTCAGGTGGGAGGTTATAAGTTTACCAAGGTACTCATGGATGGAGGGATCAGTATTAATATCTTGTACTATGAAACCTTCCAATGTATGGGGTTGACAGATAAGAATCTTAGACCGTCAAACACTGTTTTTCACGAAGTGGTGCCTGGTAAATCGGCTTACCCAGTTGGTAAGATAGCTCTGGAAGTGGTTTTTGCAGATGATCACGATTCAAGGTCCGAGACGCTGACCTTTGAAGTGCTCAAAATCAAAAGTCCGTACCATGCTTTATCCGGGCGGCCGGTTTATGCTAATTCATGGCAAGGCTGTGTTATGTTTATCTGCAGCTCAAGATGCCGGGTCACAAAGGGACCATTACGGTTCATGGCAGCCATAAAATTGCTCTGGAGTGTGAGGAAGGTGATGCAGCATATGCTGAATCGGTTTGTGCAACGGAGGAGTTAAAGTTCTATAAGGACAATGTTGATCCGGCAGACATGACTTCCTTGAAGAAGCCCTTGACAGAACATGATCCGACCCTGAAGTTCAAATTGGCTGATGAAACTAAACTTGTTGATTTCGTTCCTGGCGATTCATCCAAACAGTTTAGTATCAGCACAAATCTGAATCCGAAATAGGAAAGCGCGCTCATCGAGTTCATCCATGAGAACCGGGACATTTTTGCATGGAAGCCTTCTGACATGCCAGGTGTACCGAGGGAACTCGCTGAGCACACTCTCAATATTGATCCCAAGTTTAAACCAGTCAAACAGTTCCTTCGCCGCTTCAATGAGGAACAACGCAAGGCCATTGGAGAAGAGGTGGCCCGGTTGTTGGCTGTTGGTTTTATCATTAAAGTGTTTCACCCAGCGTGGTTGGCTAATCCGGTGCTGGTCCTTAAGAAAAATGGCACTTGGCGTATGTGTGTGGATTACACAGATTTGAACAAAGCTTGCCCGGCTGATCCCTTTGTCCTCCCTCGTATTGATCAAATCATTGATGCTACGGTGGGTTGTGAGCGTTTGAGTTTTTTGGATGCTTATTCTGGTTATCAACAGATCAAGATGGCAGTTAAGGACCAGGAGACGACAACTTTCATTACTCCCTTTGGAGCCTTCTGCTATGTGTCTATGCCCTTTGGGCTCAAGAGTGCCCAGGCGACTTATCAATGTTGTGTGCAGAATTGTCTTCATACTCAGATTGGGAGCAACGTTCATGCTTATGTAGATGACATTGTGGTAAAATCCAGGAAGAAGGAGACATTGATAGAGGACCTCAAGGAAACCTTTAACAATCTTCGGGTTTATAAAATGATGCTCAATCCGGACATGTGTGTTTTTGGTGTTCCGGCAGGCAAGCTCTTAGGCTTGCTGGTATCTAACAGAGGCATTGAGGCTAATCCGAAAAAGATCAAGGCAATTACATCCTTGGCTAACCAGTGTGTATCAATGATGTTCAGCGACTGGCAGGTCGTATTGCGGCTTTGAGACGGTTTATCAGCCGTTTGGGAGAGAAGGCAATTCCTCTGTATCAGATGTTGAAGAAAACAGACAAGTTTGTCTGGAGTGACGTGGCTAATGCGGCGTTTGAGGACTTAAAGCGACAATTAGTTGAACCGCCAGCTCTTGCTGCTCCGGTTGATAAGGAGCCACTGCTGTTATATGTGGCTGCTAATGCTCGGGCTGTCAGTGTCGCCATTGTGGTGGAGCATAAGGAGGCTGGGAAGGAATATCCAGTTCAAAGACCGGTTTACTATATCAGTGAAGTGCTCATTGAGTCAAAGCAAAGATATCCGCATTGGCAGAAGCTGGTGTATGGGGTGTTTATGGCAAGTCGGAAGCTTAAACAATACTTTCAAGGTCATCCCATCACGGTGGTCAGTTCTGCTCCTTTGGGGGATATAATCCAGAACAGGGAGGCAACTGGTCGGGTTGCTAAGTGGGCTATCGAACTTGGGCCACACGGTTTGAAGTATATGCCTCGCACAGCCATCAAGTCCCAGGCTCTTGTGGATTTCATCAATGACTGGACCCAGTTGCAGGCACCAGAAGACAAACCGGACAGTACATACTGGACTATTCACTTTGACGGGTCCAGGCAATTGGAGGCCTCGGGGGCTGGAGTTGTCCTTACTTCCCCTCAAGGTGATAAAATTCATTATGTTCTTCGCTTAATTTTCCCTTGTACTAACAATGCAGCTGAATATGAGGCTTTACTCCATGGTCTTCGAGTGGCTAAGGAGATGAACTTAAGCCGTGTACGATGTTTTGGTGATTCAGATCTGGTAGCCCAGCAAGTTTCAGATACTTGGGACTCCAAGGATCCGCTCATGGCCGCTTACCGGCGCGAGGTGGATATTGTGGCTAGTCACTTTAAGGGATACCAAGTGGAGCACATTGACCGGAACAAAAACGAGGCAGCTGACGCTTTAAGCCGGCTAGGATCTCAGCGTAAACTGGTGTCGCCCAATACCTTTTTGGACGTCTTGCATAACCCGTCGGTTCAACTGCCTATAGAGGAGGACCTCGCTATTCCTGATCCGGAGGCACAGTTGGTGGACGCTTTACATATCATTCCAGATTGGACGGTTCCATACTTGGCATATATGAATCAGGGCGAGTTACCAGATGATGAAATTTTGGCCAGACAGATAGTCCGGCGGTCCAAGTCCATGGTTGTTCACAACGGTGATTTACACCACTGCAGTGTTTCTGGTGCGTTCCAGCGCTATGTTTCTCCTGAAGAAGGCCGTTAGATTTTACGTGAGATCCACGAAGGAGACTGTGGTCATCACGCCGGTTCAAAATCCTTGGTTGCCAAAGATTTTCGTCATGGCTTCTTTTGGTTGACGGCTCACGCTGATGCTGAGGACTTGGTCAGACGGTGCGACGGCTGTCAGAAATTCTCAAGGCGAGCTCACGTTCCGGCTCAGGAACTACAGATGATTCCTATCACCTGGCCGTTTGCAACTTGGGGGCTTGACATGGTAGGGCCTTTCAAGCGATCAAAAGATAAAAAGACCCACCTGTTGGTGGCGGTTGACAAGTTCACTAAATGGGTTGAAGCGGAGCCAGTAAGCAAGTGTGATGCAGCCACGGCGGTTCAGTTCATCAAAAAGGTGATCTTCCTTTTTGGTTTTCCACATAGCATTATCATAGATAATGGCACGAACCTATCTAAAGGCGAGATGGAGAATTTTTGTCAACGAGAGCACATCCGGCTTGATGTAGCATTTGTGGCTCATCCCCAATCCAATGGTCAAGCTGAGCGAGCTAATCAGGAAATTCTAAAGGGTATAAAGCCCCGGCTTATGGTCCCTTCGAAGCGGACACTGGCTTGCTGGGTGGAAGAACTACCATCTGTGTTATGGAGCATAAACACCACCCCAAACCGGTCTACAGGTTATACGCCTTTCTTCATGGTTTACGGAGCAGAGGCAGTACTCCCCAGTGATATTCGTCATGACTCACCTCGAGTTGCCAATTATGTTGAAGTGGACAACGAGCAAGCACGTCAAGAAGCACTGGACCTGTTAGATGAGAAGCGAGATATGGCTTTGGCTCGTTCGGCGGTTTACCAGCAAGACCTGCATCGTTATCACAGCTGTCGGGTTAAAACAAGAACCTTTCAAGAAAGCGACTTAGTGCTCCGGCTCATCCAGGATCAGACCGATATGCACAAGTTATCCCCACCTTGGGAAGGGCCCTTTGTGGTCATCAAGAATCTGCACAACGGATCATACTACCTCATTGACGTTCGAGAAGACTCACGTACTTCTGAGGAGGAGACCCGGCGGCCGTGGAACATAGCTCTCCTTTGGCCTTACTTCACTTGAGTTATAGGCTCTTCTTATGTACATATTATGACAATGTATATATTATGATCAATATAATAAACCGGCATCCTTGCTACAAGCAGGGCCTCTGCCGTTTTCCCAATATTTCTTGGTTACAAGGGGGCTTCTGCTTCCAGAGCGATGACCCGTTTTGTCCATTAAACCGGCTATTACGCCATCATACAGCTTGGGAGCTTCACACCCAAGGGGCCAAAGAGAGATCTGTTGCTATAAGCACGACTCAAACATAGCCACCCATTGAGCACAGCTCACAAAGTTACTTGGGGTCTCTTTGTGTAAAGTAACAAAGAGTTTGAAAGGACCCTTGTAATCGGGTATCGACCCACGGATGGAAGCCTGGTGTATTCACCTAAAACCCCAGGTTAACCTGCCTTCATCAAGTAAACCACTCCTATCCAGGTAATCCTGGCATGACCCGCCGAACGTTTGACAGTTAATCTCATTGAGACCTTGAACTTGTCAAAGTTAAAACGACGATTGGTTAGTTGGAGGCCCATCTTAAAAGGCTTTGTCAAATGGTTTAACTCAGCGGCCTGGCAGCCCATGAAAAGACTCAAATTTGGGCCTGGCAGCCCTCGAAAAGCCTCAACTACAAGTTTTTATTTGCTTTGTTATTTACAAGTTTTATCTTTATTGATCAACTTTTCAAGCAAACCGGCGTCTTTCGACCCGGCCAGACTATATGTGTTCATCTCCACCCGGTGTTTCTTAACCCGTTGTGGCTTACAGTTGTCAGCTGTTAAAGCATATAACTAATGGTGAACCCGCATCTTTCAATTCGGTCGGGCTTTGACTACATGTCGCCCGTATGATCTTCCGGTGTTTAGCACAACCCGGTTTTACTTCATACATACCAGCACTGCATGGTGGAAGTTGGGTATTCACCCTTACTACAAATAAGTTGGTAAACCAACAACATAATTTCATATCACATGTATGATTTATTTTTGCTATTTTTACAACCTTGGTTGTCTACCAGGTTGTGTGTTGGGCATTTTGACCCGTCCAGCGGTAAACCACCCGGACAGATCTTTTTATCCACACACAGGGATTGCATAATATTATGAAGGTATATACGCCAGCACTGAAATTCTCATGGCAGATCAAACAAAGTCATATCTCAGTGCACGATGGCAGCAGATCAAAGTATTTCAACTAGCCTATTACAAGGCGCTTTAAAGCCCAAAATAAGGGATTGTTCTTTACACAGAACACAGTTTATGAAACATCAACCCGATTGCTGGATCAAGACTCATCACCATGTTGATGTGAATTTGATGGATCATCTGGCGTCGGTTCAGCCTCCTCCTCCCCATCTAGTGGCTGGAAGTCAACGGTGGTCCAGTCAATCCGGGTTAAAGCTTGATAGATAGACTCTTCACTTATAAGTTCGGACGGATCAACGTCAGGAGCGTAAGTGTGCTTACGGATTGGCGGGATAAGATTTTGTATTTCCTTCACGACAGTGTCAATCCGTTGGTTGTTGGCATCATAGAAGGACCGGTGAACAGTCAAGTGAGCTTCTTCCGCCAATTGACTTGCCAGAGGACGCATCTCCTTTGTCAGAACTTTGAGGTCATGGCATTCTTGTTCACCAGGAAAGCCCTTGGAAATATCAACCGGATCCAGGTCAGCTATCCATGCTTTGGCTCGAGTAAGTGCCAACAAAGCGCCAGCCCTGGCAGTGGATCGCTTCATCTCTTCGATCTGCGCCGGCGTCATGGATAACCTTGCTAGAGTGTCCTTGATCAATGTTGGGGCCGGTTTGTTGTATGAAACCACACAGATAACCCGTTGGGCACCGGTATACAGTTGTTCTATCAAAGTATATGCTGCCTTCAGCTTCATCCGCATGTCAGAGCCCAGATGAGCAATACGGCCACCTACAACGGTTTAAGATTTTGATGTTAAACCAGCAAATTTCAAAGATGGTCATTCAAGAAATCTTGGCAAGAGTACTTACCAAATATTGCAGAGGTCATGGCATTCACTTGGCGCTTCAACCCAGTTAGCTCTTCCGCCACCGGTTTAAGAGCTGACTCGGCGTCTTCAGCCCGCTTCAACAATGCATTCTTTTCAGTCTCCCAGTTGGCACGCTCAGTCTTGAAATTGTCCTTCAGTTGTTCCATGGCTGTTAAAGCGCCTTTCAGCTCCTCTTTGGCTTTGGAAGTCTCTGATTGCTGGGACTTGATATTCTCTTGAAGGTCAGCAATTTGGGAGTCTTTGTTGTTTATATTGGCCTGCAAAAGGTTA
>LR880969.1:778925712-778939296 GCA_904067115.1 Aegilops sharonensis
AAATTTCAAAGATGGTCATTCAAGAAATCTTGGCAAGAGTACTTACCAAATATTGCAGAGGTCATGGCATTCACTTGGCGCTTCAACCCAGTTAGCTCTTCCGCCACCGGTTTAAGAGCTGACTCGGCGTCTTCAGCCCGCTTCAACAATGCATTCTTTTCAGTCTCCCAGTTGGCACGCTCAGTCTTGAAATTGTCCTTCAGTTGTTCCATGGCTGTTAAAGCGCCTTTCAGCTCCTCTTTGGCTTTGGAAGTCTCTGATTGCTGGGACTTGATATTCTCTTGAAGGTCAGCAATTTGGGAGTCTTTGTTGTTTATATTGGCCTGCAAAAGGTTAGATGGTGAGGATATTCTTTTTCAAAGTCCCAAGCATATAGCTAGTTATACACTTGGCACTTGGGGGCTAATGCGGATTGCTTCTTTACTGCTGATTGATTGAAGTCCCAAGGATCAATAAAAGAATTAATCTTGGCACTTGGGGGCTAATGTGTATTTGATCAAAAAATACACAGGCAAGGGAATTAACATAATGCAGTCTGGAACCTCAAAGTCCCGGTTTGTCTTCAAGAGACAAACCGGCCCTTCGGGGCTACTCAGCTGAAGTTCTCTTTTTTTTAAAGTCCCGGTTTGTCTTCAAGAGACAAACCGGCCCTTGGGGGCTACAATGGAGATATACAGAATAAGCAAGATTGAAGTGTTTGGAAAGTTACCTCATAGCTCTCCTTCATCATGTTCACCAAACCGGCCTCATAATCTCAGCTTGTGTACAGGCGGTTCAGGAATCCGGAATGAAGCTCCTCGGCAGAAAGGTTGACATAACTGGACAAATCGGTCTTCCCTTTCCTCTTGCCCATAGCAGCAAATTCCTCCTTGGCAGTATGTTTTGATAAAGCAACTGGATTGCCTGGGGCGGTATAAGCAGTGCCAGTGAAAATAACATCATCGCCACCTTTTGACGGACTTGGCGGATTGACGGTATCCCTGGTTGGGCTCGGCGGATTAGCAGCTGGGCTCGGCGGATCAGCAGATGGGCTTGGAGGCGTAGCATGCGGACTTGATGGATCAACATGCGTAGCCGGGTCAGCTTCCGGCGGATGAGCATCAGTGGCTGGATCCTGTGGGGCAGAGTCATCCATGACAACATCAGTGTCTCGACCGACATCTTCTGGAGTCTTTTCCGGTTCAACTTCATCAGTGGGGCCACTGTTCTTGGATTTTTTACTCAGACGGGCCTTGGTGCTACAACATCAAAGCAAGGATTAGTATGGTAAACAGACACAGGAAGAAAAAAGCTGAAAGGCAGTATACTTACCCAGCGACGGTCTTGATTGGAGGCAATTGTGTGGTTGATGAGTCGCCAGATGAAGAATTAGAAGTTACCTGATAATTTGAATCATACGGATTAAGTGGGTATCGGAAGCAACCCGCCAAGGGACAAGGCTTATTAAGAGAGGAAGAGACCTCTGGACGACGTTTCCGGGGTGGAGTGTCCGGTAAGCCGGAGGAAGTTACCTGTTGGCTGCTATGCCGGGTTGTGCGACGGCCCTCAACTTGCTGAGTCTTCAAAGAAAATTTTGGATCCAAATAAGCAAGAGGGTGAGAGCGTTTTACTTTCCGAACTGCATGGCGAAATTTTTGAACCGGCACATGACCTGAACCGGAGGAAAGGGAGATTACCTCAACATGATCAACGCGACTGGCTTCCGCATCATCCTGCCAACAATCATTGTTAATAAGATGTACAAAAAATAATCCAAGGGAGTCAAGTTCTACCTCTTGGTCTGATTCTTCAATATCTTCGGGCGGATCAGTAGATTCGCCGGTCTTCTTCTTGGCCGCTTTCTTTATAACTTTGCTCTTGGCACGAGGAGCCCTTGCCGGTTTGTATGAAGCTTTCCTTTTCCAGAAGGAGCTATTGGCCTATAAATTAAAATAAAGGTTTATTAGAACAATGTTAAAGGGGAGGCGGATCAAGAAAGTACAAGGTTAAAATCTTTACCGTTGGCGGTTTGTTGGAGGTGTAAAAAGGTGCCAGCCCAGTTTGGCTGCATGCAGCGATCGGTTCATCTAGCATCTTCTTCACAGATTCAGTGACTTGATCATCAGTCATTTCTATCTCAGTAAAACGTTGAGGATCCTTGGCATTGTCGGTATACTCGTGCATCAATCCGGAGCGGCGGCTTAAAGGAAGGACATGCCAAGCAACCCAGCAGCGAACGAGGTCAACACCAGTCAAACCGTTAGCTAGGAGAGCCCGAAGCTTGGCGAGTTGAGGTGCATAAGCCTATCGTTCCTTGGCGGTGAGCCGTTGAGGCATTGGATGGCCGTTGCTAAGCCGGTGAGCTCGGTAACCCGGCAAAGGATTTTCTCCAGCAGGGGCAGTGTTTGGCAATAGAACTAGGATAGATTCCAGTCTTTCGGATGGCTGTGGTGTTTGGCATGAGGAAAATCAACTTCTTTCCTCTTCTATATCGACACACCACCAAGTTCAGTATTGGGGCCGTCAGAGAACTCAGTTCGGTGGTTTAAGTGGAAGAAATCCCGGAAGAGCTCAACTGTTGGTTCCTCTTGAAGGTAAACTTCGCAGAACACTTGGAAGTTGCATATGTTGGACACAGAATTTGGTCCAATGTCCTGAGGATGGAGTTGAAAACTAGCAAGGACATCCCGGAAGAACTTTGATCCGGGAGGGCTGAATCCCCGCTGTCGGTGTCAAAACCGGCGGATCTCGGGTAGGGGGTCCCGAACTGTGCGTCTAGGCGGATGGTAATAGGAGACAAGGGACACGATGTTTTACCCAGGTTCGGGCCCTCTTGATGGAGGTAAAACCCTACGTCCTGCTTGATTAATATTGATGATATGGGTAGTACAAGAGTGGATCTACCACGAGATCAAGGAGGCTAAACCCTAGAAGCTAGCCTATGGTATGATTGTTGTAATGGAGGTTATGTCCTACGGACTAAAGCCCTCCGGTTTATATAGACACCGGAGAGGGCTAGGGTTACACAGAGTCGGTTACAATAGTAGGAGATCTACATATCCGTATCGCCAAGCTTGCCTTCCACGCCAAGGAAAGTCCCATCCGGACACGGGACGGAGTCTTCAATCTTGTATCTTCGTAGTCTTGGAGTCCGGCGGACGATGATAGTCCGGCTGTCCGGACACCCCCTAGTCCAGGACTCCCTCAGTAGCCCCTGAACCAGGCTTCAATGACGATAAGTCCGGCGCGCATAATGTTCGGCATTGCAAGGCGGGTTCCTCCCTTAAATAATCCAGAGAAGATCATGAACACCAGGATAGTGTCCGGCTCTGCAAAAAAAATTCCACATTCCACCGTAGAGAGAATAAAATGCACACAAGTTCAATCTGCTGACGTATTTTGCGGCATGACGTCATACCACTACCAAGCCTTTTCTTGAATCGTTTTTTATTTTACCGCCTCAGCGCGTTTAGCGAAGCGGTTTCCTTGGCACGTCTTGTCGAAGCAGAGATCGTGTTCCCCTTATTCCGGGATCCTCATCAATACGGACGTGGGTAACCCAACTGCGCCCGTCACCACGCCTCCTCCATCGAAGGCGAATCCCGAACGGTCACGGAGACGGCTCTTGGTATTTTCCCTCTTTATAAGAGGACCAAGGCTCGTTCTTTTTCTTCAATCTTTCCACCGAATCCCCTCGCTCCAAGTTCCAACACCCAGAGCCCCAGATTCGAGCGCTTCGGACCTTCAAAATGTCCGGCTCCGACCTTCAGGGCCGGTGGATGCCCTCCTCCGTTACGGAGGAGGACGTGCTAAAGCTGCGAGAAGCCAAGTACCTGTCATACGAGATTTTGCACAGGTTGCCCGCCGAAGGGCAGGCCATCCCCACCCCCGAGCCCGGCGAGTATGTCGTCTTTGTATCCCACCTCCGTCGGGGTTTAGGCTTCCCGACGGATCCTTTTGTGAGAGGGCTCATGTTTTACTATGGGTTGGAATTCCACGACTTGGCTCCGGAGTTCATCCTCCAAATCTCCGCATTCATCGTTGTCTGCGAAGCCTTCCTCCGCGTCACCCCCCACTTCGGCCTGTGGCTGAAGACCTTCAATATGGAGCCGAAGATGATCGGGGGGCGTCAAGAAGAGTGCGGCGGGGCGGCCATAAGCAGGAGGGCCGATGCCCCGTGGCCCGAGGGCTCCTTCCAAGAGGAGCTCGGCTTGTGGCAGCAGGAGTGGTTCTATATCACCGCTCCAAAGGGCAGCAGGCAGAAGCCGCCGCCTCCATTCCGCTCGGGACCTCCAAGACGGTTGATGTCGTGGGTCAACCAAGGGCTCAATTGGGGGCCGTCAAAAGACATGCCCCTATTGCAGGTCCGGATTCGAGACCTCCAGGCGAGGGAGATCGATCTGGTCGTGGTGATGCAGGTTATGCTCATTAGGCGTCTCCTGCCCTGCAAACGCCGTCCTCTCCGGTTATGGGAGTTCAATCCGGAGGGACCACGGATTCTCCAACACTTCATGGGTACGACACCCATGGAGATGTACAAGTTGTTCTTCGGACCGCAGGTGGCGTGTCCGGAATCGACCGAGGATGCAGGCCTAAGCTGCAATCGCCCGGATACTCAGGTAAGTAGCTCAGTGTCCGGACGTACCGTTTGTTTGCTTTTCTATAATTCACCTTTTAACCCGTTATCCTTCAACAGGAGTGGATAGCGCAGGCAAAGCTGATACGATGTCCAGCCCCCTCCCAGAGACCGCACCGGAGCCCGTGCTGGTCAGAATGTTGGAGGTCGCGCCTTTAGAAGAAGGCGAAGGGGAAAACAGAGGAGCTAACACCTCGCCCAAGGGGGCGCTTGAAGAAGGGGGGATCGAGAATCCCTCCCTCCAGGGGGAGAATAGGACCGCCTCCGAAGACCCGGAGGCCAAAGTCTCTAAGCGGGGGAAGAAATCTTCATCGGGGGGTCCTGCGTCCGGGGAGACCCCGGTCGTACAATCTTCTCCAAAGAATCAGCCCTCCAGCGAGCCGTGAGTAGAAAAAGGGGAGTTCATCAATAAGAAAGCATCCCTATTTGTGCTTCTGAGGATAACCGAAATTTTTACCTTGTAGTTCGGATCTGCAACCTTCTCAGATGAGCTCGTCTTCGGGGGATCTTCGTCCGGAGATGATGGAGAGCGATACGCCTCCGTCCGCTGCGCCGTCGGATAGGGCGGGCGAGCCTGAAGTGTCGCCACGGAGGGTATCCCTGAGTCCGGCAGGGCCGAAGAGTTCGGCGCCGACTAGTGTTCGGCCGGGGGAGCTGAAGGGTCTGCTTGAGAAGGCGTCCATCTCAGAAGATCACCGTGCATTGATGAGCATGGTGATTGGAAGGATTTCGTCCGCCAAAAGCGGATTGCGTAATGCCGTCCGGAGTTTGCTGGCAGGGTTGGAGGTACGTAAAAAACGACGCACCTCTTTTTTTTGACAGTTTTGCACATGAAGGTGCGCCCTGTATAGATAGTAGCCCCTGAGACTCGGTAGGTTGTCGAAAGCGACAGCGTGCCGAGGATCAAAATCGCAGGTATTGAGTGTCGCCTTTCCTATGTAGGTGGCGGATAGTCCGGGGGCTAGCCGGACTGATGGAGTTGCGGAATTAATGCGGCAACTCGATGTGGCGGATGCAGACATCGCGCTAGTCAACCAGCGACTTGACGAGTCGCAAGGTAAATGAATTCTCCGCAGTCACCTATTTAAGGGAGCCGAAGCCCACCTCTTACAATATTTATGTTGTGACGCAGATGGTGTTGCTGCTGTGGAGAGCCTTCGGGCCGAACTTGCTCAAGCCAAGGAGCAAGCCAGAAGGAGTGATGCGGCTGCCTCGAGGGCGGCCGAGGAGTTAAAAGCCGAAAGGGCTGTGTCGGTGTCAAAACCGGCGGACCTCGGGTAGGGGGTCCCGAATTGTGCGTCTAGGCGGATGGTAACAAGAGACAAGGGACACGATGTTTTACCCAGGTTCGGGCCCTCTCGATGGAGGTAAAACCCTACGTCCTGCTTGATTAATATTGATGATATGGGTAGTACAAGAGTGGATCTACCACGAGATCAAGGAGGCTAAACCCTAGAAGCTAGCCTATGGTATGATTGTTGTAATGTATGTTGTGTCCTACGGACTAAAGCCCTCCGGTTTATATAGACACCGGAGAGGGCTAGGGTTACACAGAGTCGGTTACAATGGTAGGAGATCTACATATCTGTATCGCCAAGCTTGCCTTCCACGCCAAGGAAAGTCCCATCCGGACACGGGACGGAGTCTTCAATCTTGTATCTTCGTAGTCTTGGAGTCCGGCGGACGATGATAGTCCGGCTGTCCGGACACCCCCTAGTCCAGGACTCCCTCAGTAGCCCCTGAACCAGGCTTCAATGACGATAAGTCCGGCGCGCATAATGTTCGGCATTGCAAGGCGGGTCCCTCCTTTGAATAATCCAGAGAAGATCATGAACACCAGGATAGTGTCCGGCTCTGCAAAACAAATTCCACATTCCACCGTAGAAAGAATAATATATACACAAGTTCAATATGCTGACGTATTTTGCGGCATGACATCACACCACCACCAAGCCTTTACTTGAATCGTTTTTTATTATACCGTCTCAGCGCGTTTATCGAAGCGGTTTCCTTGGCACGTCTTGTCAAAGCAGAGATCGTGTTCCCCTTATTCCGGGATTCTCATCAATACGGACGTGGGTAACCCAACCGCGCCATTGATGGTGGCGCTTGGGAGATAAGCGAGTTTTACCAGGCCGGTGGGGGACGCATAGTCTTCGCCCGCCTATATATAAGGGATAAGGATTCACCTTTTCACCCACGCCTTCTTCCTCCTTTGCTTATCCACCTCCGCGCACTCGAGCTCCAGCGCCCAAGTTCGCGCATCTCGTCTCAACCTTCTCCGACCATGTACGGAGCGGGAGGCAAATGGTTGGCTTCCACCGTTAAGGAGGAGCACATCACCAAGCTGCGCAGCGCCGGATACCTTTCCGGCGACATCGCGCACCGGCTGCCCGACGAGGGGCAGCTCATCCCCACCCCCGGGCCCCATGAGAGGGTCGTTTTCCTTCCCCACTTCCTCCGCGGACTGGGCTTTCCACTTCACCCCTTTGTCCGGGGGCTCATGTTCTACTACGGCCTGGATTTCCATGATCTGGCGCCGAACTTCATCCTCAACATCTCGGCGTTTATCGTCGTGTGCGAGGCCCTCCTCTGCATCCGGCCCCACTTCGGCTTGTGGCTCAAGACCTTCAACGTCAAGCCGAAGGTAGTGAAGGGCACGCAGGCGGAGTGCAGAGGCGCCATGTTGGGCAAGATGCCCAACGTCCTCTGGTTCGAAGGGGCCTTCGTGGAATCCGTCAAGGGGTGGCAATCGGGGTGGTTCTATATCACCGAGCCGCGCGACCCTACGTGGGCGGCGACCCCCCGAGTTTAGATCTGGTATCCCTACGCAGCTCACCTCCTGGAAAGAGAAGGGCTTGCTGTGGGGTAATTCGAAGGAGCTGACGGGACTCCAAGCCTGTATCTAGAAGCTGGTGAACAAGAAGCTCAGGCTTGTTGACGTGGTCCAAGTCATGCTCGTCCGCCGGATTCTCCCATGCCAAGAACGGGCATTCGATCTGTGGGAGTTCGATCCGGAACAGCACCAGGCGCTGAGCGGGCTCTTCGACACGACATACGAAGGCGCCTGGAGGGTGCTGTTTAAGGGCGCCGAAGCCCCCGCATCCGCGACGGAAGATCGCGGATTTCACTCGCAGCGTCCAGCTGACGAGGTAAGTGATTCTACCCCTTTACGGGACACTTGTTGTTTATAGTTTGATTCTAAGCGGGTTTTAATCTCCCTTTTCCCTTGACAGGAATGGATGAGGAAGGCCGAGCAGCTCATCTGCCCGGCGCCCATGCCAGAAGACCTAGTGGATGCCCGTCTAGCGGGGCTGCTGGTTCCGGCGCCGCATGTGGTGCCGGAGAAGAAGGCCAAGAAGGTGGCCACGGGCACTCGAAAGAGTTCCCGTTTTCAGGTGTCCGACGACTCCGAGGCGGATTCCTCCCCCAAAGATGAGGAGGAGGAAGACTCTCTCCCAGAGGAGGGAGAGAGGAAGAGGAAGGCTTCCCCAACAGGGGAGGCCGAAGGGTCTAAGAGGGGGAGAACTATTCCCCCGGACAGCGCTGCCGACACCAACGTTGGCGGCGAAGAGTGGCCTTTAAGGGCCAGGCCTCCGGCGAGATCGTAAGTATCCGGATTCCTGAATGATTTGTAATTTCTCTTTTGCGTCACGTAGTTTCCTTCTAATGCCACATGCTATCTGTAGTCCGGCCGATGATGATCTCCCCACTTCATCGAGTGGGTCGTTGGTGCCGTCGGACGTGGATTCCATCCCGACTGCCTCCACCCCTCGCGCCGATGAGGACGCCGAGGTGGGATCCCAGAAAGGGACCCATCAGGAGGAGGCTCTGGAGGCGCCGCAAGGCAGCCTCCCGGACTTTGCGCCGGACTCTGCACCGGAACCTGCAGTGGTTCCGGAGTCCGGCAAGCGGCCCCTTCGCAAGAAGGGCAAGACCGTGACGCCGGCGGCCTCCGTCCAACCGGAGGCGCCGGACAACTTGTTGGAGGCGCTCAAAGGCGCTTACATCGAGGAAGAACACCGCACTATCATGAGTGCGGTGATTCAGAAGGTTTAGCTCGCCAAGAGCAGGCTGACCGAAGCCTGCAGCAGCCTTCTAACAGGCTTTGAGGTAAGAAGTTTTAAAATTATGTAATGTAATACCGCATAGACAGTAGCCCCTGATGCTCGGTTCAGTGTTCGGAAAGAAAAGCCGGACTGAGGATCTGAAAAGATATACGCAGGGTTGCTAATAGATTATGTCAATATGGGTTTGCAGGCTGCGCTGCTGACCTCCGCTGCACTGACTGCGGAGGTTGGTGCATTGAAGCAAGATCTCGAGCGGTCTGAGCGAGAGCTCGGCCATGCCAAGAGGCAGCTCGAGGACAAAGAAGGTGAGTAGCAGAAAAGGATTTCGGTTGCAATAAAATTAACAAGGATAATATGGGTACTGCAGGGGCCACGAACGAGGTGGCAGCCCTGAAGGAGGCTGTATCCGTGGCCAAATGCAATGCGGCCGCGGAACGGACAGAGCGAGAAAAACAGGAGGCACGGGTGGCGGAGGTGCGGCAAGAGCTCCAGGCTCTCATGGAGAAGCATGAGAGTTTGGAGCGCGACTCAAAGACTCGAGAGTCCGAGCTCGCCTCGGCCCTCGAAAGTTCCAAGTCCGCCAAGGCCGAGGCCCGTAAGGCCCTTCAGGGGGTTGAGGATATGAAGAAAATAGCGGCGGGTAAGGCATTTTTCATGCAAAGCAAGCATGTTAATGTAAACTACCTGACACTTACCCGAATTCGGAGCTCTCCAGGGGCGTTTGCAGATCTGCCTCGTAGTGTATCCGATGCTGCCGCATTCTACCGTGGCGAGGAGGGGAGCTCAACGGAGAAGGTCTTCTGGTCTCAGTACGCTGAGGCCGGCCATCCGGTGCCCCCTAGCGACCAGCTGAAGCAGCTGGTCGAGCTCCACAAGGTAGCTGAGGAGGCCATGAAGGGACTTATAGTCCGGCTGTGGCCTGGACAGGCCATGCCTGGGAGCTACTTCGGCCTCGTGCGGCGGCTGGTGGATGCGTGCCCCTGGGTGGATGTTATCAAGCGCTCCGCTTGTATTGAAGGTGCTCGTCGGGCCCTTGCCCGTGCAAAGGTGCACTGGGGCAGGTTGGATGCGGAGAGGCTTCTTACTGACCCGCCGCCAGCGGGCAAGGAGTATCGTACGTCCGAAATGTACTATAAGAGTGTCCTGAAGGGTGCCCGCAATATTGCGGATGAGTGCCCCAGAGATGTAATTATTGAGTAAAACTCGCTATGTATTATCCTGTGCGCTGAAAACTTTGTTCATATGCGCTATGCAACGCTTGTTTAATTTAAAGTATTACCTTCTGTGCGGCCGTTTATAAAATCTGAGAGATGGCAAGTCGTTGGCTTCAGCCCCCAAGCCATGAGTGTTGGGGTGTTCGGGATAAACTTGAGCACTCTTGTTCCCATTTTTGGGTCCATCTAGGGAGGCACTCAACACAACGAACAAGGCAACCGGACTTATAATGCTTGAACACTCTCACTTAGCCATAGAATTCTATAATTTTAAATTTCGGCGAAGCCCCTAGTATTCGGAAGACCGAATTTGGGGCACTATCCACGCCTTCGTCGGACATTATCCGGTACTTCGCTCGAAGCGGCATAAGTCTTTAGGGACCCGAAAAGACCTATCGAACAGTGACCGGTCTGTCGCCTTATCATGCCGGTCAGTTTTAGCTTTCTCCACTGAGGCGCTCGCCCGGCTCAACCGGGGCGCAATCGCAGTGGTTCTCCCAGTGCCACCTTAGCCGATAGAACGGAACGTAAGGTACCAAAACGTGGGAGCCGGGCAAACCCAACTATTGACCAAAGACATGATTCGGAGCCGATTCATATAATGCTATAAGTTCGGGGTGCCGCACTTGTGAAAGTGTTCGGACTTATCACACCATAATGCGGGGAACATAAGCCCCTGGTGTATTCGGCCGTACCAAAATATACGGGTGCAAGATGTCATTAGTGAACATATATGTAAAGTAATGCAATTATAGGCAAAAGAGCACTGCATTATTTATTCAGGGAATTCTGCTATGAGTGCGGAAGGATACAAATAGTGCGGTAAGCAAGGGATTGGACTAAATAAACATGTCCCCCTCCAGGGGTGGGCTGCGGACTGGTGTATGTAATGAATTTAATGCTCGTAATGGAGGCCACCTGAGTGTTCGTCGCAGCCTTCTTTCTTCCCTGGCTGTTGCATCGTGAATTCGGTGGGTTCGCCGCCGGACAGGGCCTCTGGTGAACGGAGTCCTGTGTATACAAAGAAGGAAAATGATAACAAAAAGAGTGACACACTTGTGAGCCCCTGGTGTGGTCGAGCCGCACTCTGGGTCTGTTGTGGTCGTGCCCCTTCCCCTAGGCCCATGGTATCTCCAGAGCGTAATGATGTACGCGGAGGGTTGGTCTTGCAATTATGCAAGGGCTGGGGTTGGGGCCGCATTGCTACGAGTGCTCGGATTGTGCCAGGTGGTCTTGGTCGATGTTGCTTCGGGCGCGTTTGGCTGTATCCGGCCGTTTATTGGCCGGACTCAAAAATTGCCTTAAAAGGCTGCTCTGTACTTCTGCCGCGAGAGCCGCTGTGTGTTCCTCCGTTCGGAGGGAGCGTTCCGTATTTCCGTTGACCGTGATGACTCCGCGAGGGCCTGGCATCTTGAGCTTGAGGTATGTGTAATGCGGCACCGCGTTGAACTTTGGAAACGCGGTTCGTCCGAGCAGAGTGTGATAGCCGCTGCGGAACGGGACTATGTCGAAGATTAACTCCTCGCTCCGGAAATTGTTCGGGGATCCGAAGACCACTTCCAGTGTGACTGAGCCTGTACAATTGGCCTCAACACCTGGTATGACGCCCTTAAAGGTCGTCTTTGTAGGTTTAATCCTTGAGGGGTCTATGCCCATCTTGCGCACTGTATCCTGATAAAGCAGGTTCAGGCTACTGCCGCCGTCCATAAGGCACTACTAGAAAAAGGGCTATAGATGGGATTGACACTAATGGCGCACCAGAAAGTTGGTGCGCCATTAGTATATACTAATGGCGCACCACCTTCTGATGCGCCATTAGAGTTGAAACTACTAATGGCGCACCATGCAAAGGGTGCGCCATTAGTATCAAATTTTTTTTTGAACTAGTGCGCCTGTCCAAACATACTAATGGCGCATCCTGCTTAAGTGCGCCATTAGTAGTTGTAACTACTAATGGCGCACCAGGCAGTGGGTGCGCCATTAGTATAGAATTTTTTTTTTTGAACTAGTGCGCCTGTCCAAACATACTAATGGCGCATCCCGGCGAAGTGCGCCATTAGTAGTTGTAACTACTAATGGCGTACCATGCAAGTGGTGCGCCATTAGTACCAAATTTTTTTTTTGAACTAGTGCGCCTGTCCAAACATACTAATGGCGCATCCAGATGAAGTGCGCCATTAGTAGTTGTAACTACTAATGGCGCACCGCGCCAAGGGTGCGCCATTAGTATTTTTTTTATTTTTGCAAATCTACTAATGGCGCACCGCCAGGAGGTGCGCCATTAGTTACCTGGATTATTAATGGCGCATTTAGTGCTGGTGCGCCATTAGTAAGTGGGCATCAACAAGATATTTTGGACAGCCTCTCCTACCCACACTCCCTTTCTCCTCACTTCATTCTCTCCACCTCCTCCTTGTCTCGGGTGCCTCCTCTTTTTCACCTCATTTCCACCATAGATTCATTCAAATTAAGTGGTTAAATTACCTTGTTTTAATAGGTAAGTAAGGCGGGAAGCTATATTTATGTTGTTCTCCCTACAACAATGTGCACATGCACTTTTTACGGCCTAGCTAGATCTATGTATGTTCGTGGTGTTGCATATGTTTGTGGTGTTGCATATGTGTTTGTGTTTGGAGGTGTACCGGTATTTGAAATGCGATAGTTGCCAATATTTTGCCGGAATGTTGATTCATTTCCGTTTCGGCGAGAATTTTGGCATTAAGCATTCTTTTTGGTCCTATTTTTAGGGAAAATCATGCCAAATTTTTGTTTGGTTCTAAAATATCGTTTTGCTCTACCCCGCAGGCGACCATGGTCCGCACGATGACCGAAGGCATCGTGAATAGGTTTTTGAGGTCCGCGAAGGCCGAGATGCTTCAAAAGAACGAGACGGAGATAAGATGTCCGTGTCGAAGATGCAAGCTGAAGAGCCTTATTGCGGACCCGGATTCCGGGCAGGTGCGGGACCACCTGCTCTTGCGTGGTTTCATGGATGGCTATCGGTGGCAAGGTGATGAAGATGACTACGAAGTCGTCCATGGGGGCCGGGCAAGAAATGAGGAAGGGCAGCAAGACAACCACCACGGCTCGGGCGGGCGAGAAGACGAAGAATCCACAGGAGATGATCACGACGGTGATGCTGTACACAGTCATCATGTAGAAGATGCAGGACATGATGATGAGGAAGATGCCGGAGCAGGCGACGGGCATGATCATGAAGATGATGATGCCGGCGGAGCAGACGACGCTGGACCATCGATGGGCTGGGTGCAGGACCCTCATATTCAAGAGCTGCTTCTCAAGCAGACGGATAACGCCAGAGCTGCCGCCCGAGAGAAAGCCAAGATGGATCAACTTGAGTTAGACGCGGTTACTCCATTGTATGAAGGATGCAGGCCCGAGGATACCCGCCAGAAAGTAACGCTCATGGCTCTGGAGATGAAGGTAAAACACAAAATGACCGACGCATGCTTCGACGAGAACATGTCATTCTGGCACGAACGTCTTCCCAAGGGGAACAAGTGCCCGACCAGTTTGGAGGAGGCGAAGAAAATCGTGTGTCCTCTCGATTTACCGCACGTGAAATACCATGTGTGCATGAACAATTGCATCATTTATCGGGACGAGCACGCGGAGTCTACCATATGTCCGGTGTGCGGCGTCACTCGATACAAGAAGAGGAAGA
>LR880969.1:778953742-778981219 GCA_904067115.1 Aegilops sharonensis
AAAGCATACTAATGGCGCATCACTGGTCAGTGCGCCATTAGTATGCCGCGGTTTACTAATGGCGCATCTCGTGGTCGTGCGCCATTAGTATGCCAAAGCACCTGGGTATACATGGCCCCTGGGAGGCATACTAATGGCGCACCGTAGCCTAAACTAATGGCGCACCAGTGGTGCGCCATTAGTATACCAGATACTAATGGCGCACCACTGGTGCGCCATTAGTAAAATTTACTAATGGCGTGCTAGTAATGGCGCACCAGTGATGCGCCATTAATGGCCAAATTAGGTGCGCCATTAGTAGCGGTTTTTCTAGTAGTGAGGACTCTTGTGAGGTGAAATCCATCGATGATTTGGGTCTAAAACCAATGCGGCGAATCCGCCATGGCGGATACTAGTCGGATGGTCTCTTCGACCGAAAGTGATCGGGCAAGAGGACCATGGATTGAACTTAGGGCGACTGGCTCCATCGCATATACGTCCCTTAGTGCACGCTTCCGCTCCCTTTTGGGTATATGGGTTGCGTATATCATGTTCATCGTCCGCCCTTGTGGTGGGAAACC
This sequence comes from Aegilops sharonensis, assembly GCA_904067115.1. NCBI lineage: Eukaryota > Viridiplantae > Streptophyta > Magnoliopsida > Poales > Poaceae > Aegilops > Aegilops sharonensis. Next base: position 778,954,303 of record LR880969.1, read on the forward strand.
CTTCTGTCCTCTATTTTTTGGCGGTCGGGTCTCCTCCTCGTCGTCGTTGTGCAGCCCCTTGTCATTGTTTTCGGCAATTAACTTGCCTGCCTGCTTGAATACCCAACAATCTCTGTTGGTTTGATTAGCTGGCTTTTCGGGGGTGCCATGTATCTGGCATAAGCGGTCGAGTATTCGGTCCAAATTGGACGGACCCAGAGTGGTTCTTTTGAATGGCTTCTTCCGCTGACCGGGTTTAGAGCCTCGGAATCCGGCATTGACTGCCGTATCCTCCTTGTCGTCGCCGTTAACGCGGCGTTTATTTTTGTATCGACGCGACCTGCCATTGTGGTCCTTAGTGTCCGGACTACCAGCATTTTTGCTGAGGTTGTTGCTGCGAGCTAGCCAGCTATCCTCTCCCGCACAGAAGCGGGTCATTAATGATGTGAGGGGTGCCATGGATTTCGGCTTTTCCTGTCCTAGGTGCCGGGCTAGCCACTCGTCGCGGATGTTATGCTTGAAGGCTGCGAGGGCCTCTGCATCCGGACAGTCGACGATTTGATTTTTCTTTGTTAAGAACCGCGTCCAGAATTGTGTGGCTGATTCGTCTGGCTACTGTATTATGTGGCTTAGGTCATCGGCGTGTGGTGGCCGCACATATGTGCCCTGGAAGTTGTTGAGGAATGCGGCTTCTAGGTCCTCCCAACAACCAATTGACTCTGCGGGCAGGCTGTTAAGCCAATGCCGAGCTGGTCCTTTAAGCTTGAGCGGGAGGTATTTGATGGCGTGGAGATCGTCACCGCGGGCCATATGGATGTGAAGGAGATAATCTTCGATCCAAACCGCGGGGTCTGTCGTGCCATCGTATGATTCGATGTTTACGGGTTTAAACCCTTCAGGGATTTGATGGTCCATTACTTCGTCAGTGAAGCATAGAGGGTGTGCGGCACCTCTGTATTGAGCAATATCACGACGTAGCTACAGGGAGTGTTGTCTGCTGTGTTCGGCCCGGCCGGAGTTATCGTATCCGGCTCGACGGTATTCGTCGTGGGTCGTGGGGTGCCCACGTGATCCATAGATAGATCTGGATTGTTTTGCCTTATCCTCCAATATGCCCCGCAAGTCCGGCGCGTTCCCTCGTGGCTTCGTACTTTTTGAGCGATGCCGGGGTACGGTCTTGATGGAAGGCTTTGATGCTTCTCTGTCGCGACCACGGGGTGGTCGGTCGGCCGTATTGTGCGCTGGTGATGATGGTATGTATGCTTCCTCCTCTAATCGGGGGAGCAACTTGCGTTTTGGGTAGCTCTTGGAGGGGCATTCGAGTTCATACTCTTCGGCCGCGAGGACCTCGGTCCATCTGTCGGCCAGCAGGTCTTGATCAGCTTGAAGCTGCTGCTGCTTTTTCTTTAGGATATTTGCCGTGGCCATTAGCCTACGCTTGAAAAGCTCTTGTTCGACGGGATCCTCGGGCACGACGAATTCGTCGTCGTTGAGGCTTGCCTCGTCTTCGGAGCGAGGTATGTAATTATCATCCTCGACCTCTTCATCTGCCGCTCTCTCGTGAGGGCTTGCTTCTGCATCCTCCTGTGCTGAATCTTGCTGGAGGGGATTGTCGTCGGCACTTTCTGGGGTGTTATTATCTCCTGTGCCGGAATCTCCATTCTTGCTGTGGCGGGATTTGGAGCGGCGCCGCTGACGTCGGCTCTTGGGCTGTTTCTTTGGGGAATCTGCCTCTGCTGCTTCTTCGCCGGCCCCCTCTTTTGGGGTGTCCACCATGTATATGTCATATGACGAGGTGGTCTTCCAGTGCCCTGTAGGCGCTAGTTCTTGTTCGTCTCCGGCATCGTCGTCCATACCGTCGATGTCTTCGGAGTCATAGTCTAGCATGTCGGTTAGATCGTCGACAGTGGCTACAAAGTGGGAGGTGGGTGGGCTTTGAATTTCTTCGTCGTCCGCTTCCCAACCATAATCCGGCCAGGGCTCTCCGGATAGCGAGAGATGCTTTAGTGAATTTAGGATGTCGCCAAAGGGCGAGTGCTGAAAGATGTCCGCAGCGGTGAACTCCATGGTCGGCGCCCAATCGGATTTGATTGGCAGGGGCGCAGGAGGTTTGGAGTCCAGCAGGGAGTCCGGCCCCTCGGAGTCACGAGTTTTACAGGGGACAAAGTCAGTGTTTGGCTCCATCGCCGCGGAAGTTGCAGCCCTCGAGGCGGTGTCCAGCCACCGATCCTCGATTTGGGTGATCGGCTTCGGACTGAGGGCCGGAGCGGATTCGTGTGCGGCCACCAAGGCACTGTCCGGCGGCAGAGCTATATCATGCCCATCGTGACAGTGCGGCACGCTCGGCTGTGGCTCGAGTCCGTCGAAGATCAAGTCCCCGCGGATGTCGGCCGTGAAGTTTAGGCTTCCGAACCTGACCTGACGGCCAGGGGCGTAACTTTTGATCTGCTCCAGATGGCCAAGTGAATTAGCCAGCAGTGCGAAGCCGCCAAATACGAAGATCTGTCCAGAAAGAAAAGTCTCACCCTGGACAGCGTGGTTGTTGATTGAAGAGGCCATCGAGCCTATCGGCGACGACACAGAGGAACTCTCAATGAAAGCACCAATGTCGGTGTCAAAACCGGCGGATCTCGGGTAGGGGGTCCCGAACTGTGCGTCTAGGCGGATGGTAACAGGAGACAAGGGACACGATGTATTACCCAGGTTCGGGCCCTCTCGATGGAGGTAAAACTCTACGTCCTGCTTGATTAATATTGATGATATGGGTAGTACAAGAGTGGATCTACCACGAGATCAAGGAGGCTAAACCCTAGAAGCTAGCCTATGGTATGATTGTTGTAATGTATGTTGTGTCCTACGGACTAAAGCCCTCCGGTTTATATAGACACCGGAGAGGGCTAGGGTTACACAGAGTCGGTTACAATGGTAGGAGATCTACATATCCGTATCGCCAAGCTTGCCTTCCACGCCAAGGAAAGTCCCATCCGGACACGGGACGGAGTCTTCAATCTTGTATCTTCGTAGTCTTGGAGTCCGGCGGACGATGATAGTCCGGCTGTCTGGACACCCCCTAGTCCAGGACTCCCTCAGGCTGCACACTGCCTAAGCAGGGAAGAGATGGCCGAATTGGCCGTGAAATTGAAGGATGCTACCGACCGCAATGAGGCTCTTGAGAAGGAGCGCCTATCGGAGCGAGAAGACCTGGGGAAGGCCACCGCCGAGGCCAAGGATGCCCGTTCTGCAATGCAGGCTATGAAGGAGGAGCTGCGCCAGGCCGGAGACATTGTGGCTGGCAATCCTTTTCTGCCGCGTCGCCGGTTTACGGATCCGAATTATGCCCAGCTTGGCCAGCTGTGGGGTCCGGAGGATCCATATCTGGACTTAGCGGCAAGTGCGGCAGATGCCGTTGTGCACTTCCGGAGTCAGAAGGATCACAATACGGAAGAGCTGTTTTGGTCTCAATTCCATAGTCTGGATCGTTCACTTCCACTGACCGATCGGTTGGCCGAATGGGCTGAGCTGAACAGGTTGTCCGGACTTGCCATGATGGATATCGTGGCTCATGTCTGGCCAGAGAGGCCCAAGGCGACGAGCTATTTTGGCTTATTGCAGCAATTTCTTGGAGCGGTGCCGCATATCAAGGAGATGAAGCGGTCGGCCTGCATAGAAGGTGCGCTGATGGCCCTTGCCCGTGTGAAGACACATTGGACAGAGATGGATGCCACCGCTGTTGCGACCCAGGGTTCGGACGAAAGCCGGTTACCCGCCGAGCACTATTTTGGGGAAGTTATGCGTGGTGCTCGTGTAATAGAGTCGCAGTGCTCAAAAAATGTCACGTTCAAATGAACGTTTTATCTTGTAAAACAATTATGATGTAATCGCTTTTTATACTTGTGCGTTCTAAGTATTGAAATATCTCCTATGCGGCCGTTTATGTATACGTTTGTATAACCTGAATGATGGCAGTCTTCGGCTTCAGCCCCCACGCACAAGGTGCGGGGGTGTTCGCAAAAAATAGCGCGTTTTCACACTTAATCCGACGTCTCGGTCCTGTTAAGGAGGTGGTAGCATAGCAAACGAGGCAACCGTACTATGATGCTTTATCACTTTCACTTAGCCATTGGAGTTCGAGGGTGGGGCTACGATATAGCCCCTGGGGGCACCGCGCTCTCCGAATTCGGGGCGCGTGTGTGCCTGACCGGGAAACGGTCCTTCGTCAAAGCGGAGGAATTCTAAACATTCCGGTGGTCGATCGAGTGGTTGACCAGTCTCTCGCTGTATCATGACAGTCAGTTTTCGGCTTTCTCTACTGAGGTGCTTGCCCAGCCGAACTGGGGCACAATCGCAGTAGTTCTCCTGGTGCCGCGTTAGCCGATGATACGGAACGTAAGGCAGCAAAACACAGGAGCCGGGCAAACCCAACATTTGACCAAAGACATGATTCGGAGCTGATGCATATAAGGCCTAACTTGAGACGCCGAACACTCCCTAAGGTGTTCGGTCTTTATGATAATGGGCAGAACAATGCCCTAAGCCCCTAGTGTCCAGGTACAGGCAGGGTCCTCTGACGCGGCCGATGCCAAAACGCCAGGCTCCACTCAGGTTATAATGAGAAACCAGGGGATTATAGCAACAAGAGACAGTAAAAAAGGTTTACGCAGGGTCTTAATCTAAAAAGAATCCTTGTGACGGGTCCCTACTGCACGTCTGCGCCTCTGTCTTCGTTGTGCCGTTATCCTGGACGGGTGTGCACGTTGTTCATCTGTAAAAAGAGAGGAACTTAGTTTGAAAAGAAATCGTGCGAAAAAAAGGTATATGAAAAATATTAATACATAAGCAAAGCGGAGTTTATATTAGCTCATTGTTGCTTGTACGCACAGCCCCTTGTGAAGGGGTGTGCGGCTAGGGAGCCCCTAGCATATTTATGCCGGACTCGTCTAGCCGTGTCCGGGGTCTTTAAACGACCCTCGCAGTGAAATGATGCCACGTGGACCGGGCATCTTAAGTGTAAGAGACGCGTAATGTGGTATGGCGTTGAAGCGGACAAAAGCTTCACGTCCCAATAGTGCTTGATAGCTACTTTTGAATGGGGCGACATGAAAGATTAGTTTTTCGCGTCGGAAGTTGTTCGGTGACCCGAATACAACTTCTAGTAATAAGGAGCCTGTGCACTTGGCGTAAGGGCCTGGCGTCACTCCTTTAAAGGAAGTGCGGCTATGTCGAATTTTAGTAAGGTTTATCCCCAACTTGCGGATTGTGGTTGGATATAGCAGGTTTAAATCGCTGCCTCCATCCATCAGGACTTTTGTAAATTGCAGTCCGTCGATTATAGGATCCAATTTCAGAGCAGTCCATCCTGCATTTTGGACACTTTTGGAATAATCCAGGTGGTCAAAAGTGATTGGTTTTGACATCCAATCTCGAGGTTCCGCTGGGGTGGACCGTGCGAGACCCGTCTTAGCGGGTGCCGCATTGTTTTTCCGTATTATCACATGAAGTGAGTTTACTGCTTTGACTTCTTGTGGGAAAGTCTTTTGTTTTCCGGTGCTCTGCTGGTGGGGTTTATCATCATCTTCGCTTGATGCGTCGAGCCCCTTGTGTTCGGTGTTGAGTCGGCCGGACTGTTTGAAAACCCAACAATCTCGGTGGGTGTGGTTTGCAGGCCTTCCGGGGGTACTGTGGATTTGACATATCCGATCCAAAATTTTGTTTAAATTGGATAGCTCATCACCGTTGTCTTTAAGAGGCAGTGTTTTGTTGTTTGGCCGCGAGCTCTTGAATCCGGCGTTGACCGCCGTGTTCTTTGGGCTTTTTTCTTTATTCCGGCGCTGATCCTTTTTGCGCCGTGATTTTCCGTTTACATCTCTAATCTCGGATGTACTCGGGTCACTGGTGCTGCATCTTGCTAGCCAGCTATCTTCCCCCGCGCAAAAGCGGGTCATGAGGCTTGTTAGCGCGGACATTGTTCTCGGCTTCTCTTGGCCGAGGTGTCTGGCGAGCCATTCGTCTCGGACGTTGTGTTTGAAAGCTGCTAAGGCTTCGGCATCCGGACAGTCGACTATTTGGTTCTTTTTAGTAAGGAACCTGTTCCAGAATTTGCGCGCTGACTCTCCGGGCTGTTGAGTTATATGACTTAGATCGTCTGCATCCGGAGGGCGGACATAAGTCCCTTGAAAATTTGCTCTAAACGCGTCCTCAAGCTCTTCCCAACTTCCAATAGTGTTTTCTGGGAGGCTTTTGAGCCAATGACAGGCTGGCCCTTTGAGCTTGAGGGGTAAATATTTTATGGCGTGGAGATCATCTCCTCTAGCCATGTGTATGTGTAGTATATAATCCTCTATCCAGACTCTAGGGTCTGTTGTTCCGTCGTAAGCCTCTATGTTTATTGGTTTAAACCCTGCTGGGAATTCATGATCCAGCACCTCATTGGTGAAACATAGTGGGTGTGCGGCGCCCCTGTATTTGGGTGTACCGCTGTCTTCGAACACCTGACGTGTTGTGTTGCTTCATGGGGCCCTCTTTTTTGGCCCGTAAATGGACCTGGCTGGGCCATCTGTTTTTCCAGGGTCATGAGTCGGCTTGTGTGCGGCGCCGCTCTTAGATTTTCGCCTATCATTTGGCCGTCTATCCGGCCAGGCGGCCTCTTTGTTTTTTGACTGTGGGGGCTCTATGGCTTCCTCGTCAAATTCTGGCAGCAGCTTGCCCTTTGGGTAGCTCTTTGATTGATGGCCATTGCCGTATTTGTCTGCGGTTTTGAGCACTTTGCTCCTTCTCATTCTGAGTATGTCTTCCGCTGTTCTGAGCTTCCGTTTTTCCTTCTTCAAACTTCTTGCAGTGGCGACAAGTCTGTTCCGAAGGCTTTTATTCTCCGGTGGTGTGTCCGGCGTGAGGTCGTCTGGACTGTTGGTTTCGCCGGGCATGGATTTATTATCCGACTCGTCCTGTTCGGACGGTTGCTTAGCTGCGTGTTCGTCGTCCACTGGTTTGCCCTGCTCTATTGCTGGGTCATTAGCAGCGCTGTTGTTGTCGAGGCGGGACTTAGGGCGGCGTCTGCGTCGCCGTTTTGGTTGTTTATCGGCGGGATTATCTTTTGCCGCGCCCCGTTGGTCCTCATTATCGCTTCCTTTTGGGGTATCCACCATGTATACGTCGTGTGTTGGGGTGGTCTTCCAGTGTCCTGTAGGCGCTGGTTCTTGTTCGTCTCCGGCATCGTCGTCCATACCGTTGATGTCTTCGGAGTCATAGTCTAGCATGTCGGTTAGATCGTCGACAGTGGCTACAAAGTGGGAGGTGGGTGGGCTTTGAATTTCTTCGCCGTCCGCTTCCCAACCATCATGGCCATAATCCGGCCAGGGCTCTCCGGATAGCGAGAGATGTCTTAGAGAATTTAGGATGTCGCCAAAGGGCGAGTGCTGAAAGATGTCCGCAGCGGTGAACTCCATGATCGGCGCCCAATCGGATTCGATTGGCGGGGGCGCAGGAGGTTCGGAGTCCGGCAGGGAGTCCGGCACCTTGGAGTCACGAGTTTTACAGGGGACAAAGTCAGTGTTCGGCTCCATCGCCGCGGAAGTTGCAGCCCCCGAGGCGGTGTCCAGCCACCGGTCCTCGATCTGGGCGATCGGCTCCGGACTGAGGGCCGGAGCGGATTCGTGTGCGGCCACCAAGGCACTGTCCGGCGGCAGAGCTATATCATGCCCATCGTAACAGTGCGGAACGCTCGGCTGCGGATCGAGTCCGTCGAAGATCAAGTCCCCGCGGATGTCGGCCGTGAAGTTTAGGCTTCCAAACCTGACCTGACGGCCGGGGGCGTAGCTTTCAATCTGCTCCAGATGGCCAAGTGAATTAGCCCGCAGTGCGAAGCCGCCGAATACGAAGATCTGTCCGGGGAGAAAATTCTCACCCTGGACAGCGTTGTTGATTGAAGGGGCCATCGAGCCTATCGGCGACGACACAGAGGAACTCTCAATGAAAGCACCAATGTCGGTGTCAAAACCAGCGGATCTCGGGTAGGGGGTCCCGAACTGTGCGTCTAGGCGGATGGTAACAGGAGACAAGGGACACGATGTTTTACCCAGGTTCGGGCCCTCTTGATGGAGGTAAAACCCTACGTCCTGCTTGATTAATATTGATGATATGGGTAGTACAAGAGTGGATCTACCACGAGATCAAGGAGGCTAAACCCTAGAAGCTAGCCTATGGTATGATTGTTGTAATGGAGGTTATGTCCTACGAACTAAAGCCCTCCGGTTTATATAGACACCGGAGAGGGCTAGGGTTACACAGAGTCGGTTACAATAGTAGGAGATCTACATATCCGTATCGCCAAGCTTGCCTTCCACGCCAAGGAAAGTCCCATCCGGACACGGGACGGAGTCTTCAATCTTGTATCTTCGTAGTCTTGGAGTCCGGCGGACGATGATAGTCCGGCTGTCCAGACACCCCCTAGTCCAGGACTCCCTCACCCGGTCTAAGTGCTGCATAAATACAATCACTTCTCCATCTTGAGGTTCGGGAGGGCACTCAGGGCCAGGGACTCGCCAATGAAGGACATTCTTTGAGGCTAAAGCGCCAGTTACAACGTATCCATTGATTTGAGTCTCTGTGATCCGGGAAGGAGCCCAGTTGCAGGCTGAGAATTGCTTAGTCATTTTGGAGGATAAACTGTAAAAGAAATGTGAAGGCCGGTTTAAGATTCAAGGTCGAGGTGCTCTAAACCGGTGTTAAACCGGGAAATTTAAAAAGGACGAATTTGAAAGTTGAACCGGATATTGCTGTCCTTGTCAGAATGGCGGTTTAAGTAAGGGCTAATGGTATCCGGCGGATTACTAACTACTAAAGGTTAAACCGCCCCTAAACGGAAGAGGGAGAGCTGAAATTTACTAAGTGTTTACAGAAACAGATTTCACAGTGTGGCAGTATTATTTTGGATCTACCGTGGTTCAATAAGGAAAATTTATCTGAAGCCCTACAATGGCGCTAAGAGGAACAGAGGAGGTCCAGATGCAGTTTTTTAAGAACAGCAAGGCGTTATGGTGCGACAGATTAAAGTTACGGATCTAGCCGCAAAAAGAAACAATTAGGCATAGCTAGGTTCAGTAAAGAGGCTAAGGGAAAGATGGAGAAGAACTGATGAAGATCGATGAACACAGATGAACTCTAAGCCCTAATGGAGATCTAGGGTTACAGGAAGGAAGGCTTACCAGGGCCATGCAACGGCGGAGGAGTATCACAGGAGCTCTGGACCGAACAGGGTGATGCAGCGGCCTAGTCGACGCAGGTTCGGGGGTCGACGGCGGCGGCGGCGGCGCTCGAGTTCTTCAGGTCGCGAGGAGGAAGATGAGAGGCAAGGGGTGAAAATCGAAAGAACCCCCGGCCCTATTTATAAAGGCAAGAGGATAAAACGGCAGGCGCGAAAATCGAGGGGCCTAAAGCGGCAAAATAGGACGCAGCTGTCGCCTCGATCTTCGGGAGCAATTAATGAAAGGAATCTTTTTATACAGAGATGGCATCATGACGATTTACTTTAGTGACAGAAGATGATGTCACGGCGGTTCACCAAAGTTTATAGGGGAAAGACAACATGGCAGTTTACGGATAATCGTTACAAGATGTTCATGGAATTTTCCTAAGCGTTGAAGATTGACATGAACAGGTTCAAATCAATCTGGGGCCTAATGTTGGGGATATAACCACTGAGTGTAAAGCGCCCAGGAGGGGCCGGTTCACGCTTGGCTATATTGAAGTCCATGAAGACAAGAAGATGGCTCTTTACTGATAAAGTTTAGAGGCCCAGAGCCCGGAGGCGGATTAGGGCCCATAGTGGTAAACCACCATAATTGTATACTTGTATTGGAAGTTAGGGAAAGGGAGAGACCGAGCCGAACACTTGTATGAGTCGGCCTCGGGACTCTGTAAACCGGTCGGGCGTCAACTTGTGTATATAAAGGGACGACCCGGCGGTCGTTCAGGGACAACAGACAACAACTCGAGACTCAGGCAAAGCGTATTTGCTCCCTGGTCATCGAAACCACAATAATTCCATCACAACTAGACGTAGGCTTTTACCTTCATCGAACGGGCCGAACTAGTATAAACTCTCGTGCCCCTTGTCCGGTTTAACCTCTTCAGGCTAATCTCGTTGTGATGGCTCCACGACTAAGTCCTTCCGCTAGGACATCTGATGTGATATTACCAGACAGTTGGCACTATTACAATCACTACAAAACTTCTACCGTCACTTTTGCCACCGTTACCGCTACTATCATATTATTTTGCTACTAAATACTTTGCTACAGATATTAAGTTTCCAGGTGTGGTTGAATTGACAACTCAACTGCTAATACTTGAAAATATTCTTTGGCTCCCCTTGTGTCGAATCAATAAATTTGGGTCGAATACTCCACTACAGGAATCAGCTACTTTGCCGTCTGCCTTGGCATGGATGGCGGACGGCAAAGGCCTTTGCCGTCTACCGCAAACGGCAAAAGGCGCCGGCAAAGAAAGGATCGGCAAAGACCTTCTTTGCCATCTGCTTCCTGACGCAGACGACAAAGGATCCTTTGCCATCAGCGGCGGACGGCAAAGAAAGCCGGCGGCAATAAATTCGCTGTTAGTCCGTTAGGTGGCTAACATCAGTCTTTGCCGTCCGTGGCTGACGGCAAAGAGCATCAAGCCTTTGTCCTCAGCCACTTTAGGCAAACTTACCAAATGGGTCAGCTGCCAGAAAGCACAGGTGGTTGCCACGTGGCTTCTTTGCCGTCCGCCACGGACGGCAAAGAGCCCGCTGCTGTCGGTGGCAGACGACAAAGAGCCTGCATTGCCTCTTTTTTTCTGTTTTTTCTTATACCCAACCATTTTCACAGCAAATAGATGATACATATATATTTTTCACATGGCAAGTTCACAGCAAACATATGAGATATACAACACATATAATTTCATCATACATGCATAGTTCCATCAACCATACATAGCAAGTTCCACATACATGCATCCAACCATACATATTACAATAGTCTCATCCTACCATACATGCATAGTTCATCGATACAAAAGAAACATAGTTCATCCAAACAAGCACTCCATCTATGCAAGCTTCCGTGAAGCGAATGAATTCTGCAAAATGGGAAATAAGAAAGTTAGAAGAAGAAGATTAGAAGAAGAAGAAGAAGATGATGAAGAAGAAGAAGAAGAATATATGACATTTATGAGCTAATTTAGGTGAAATTGATCGTTTGTGAGCTAACATAGGTGAAATGGATCGTTTATGAGCTAACCTAGGTGAAATGGATCACTTATGAGCTAACTTACGTAAAATGCATCATTTTAGAGCCAACCTAGGTAAGATGGATCATTTTGCAGCTAACCTAGGTAAAATGGGTCATTTTAGAGCTAACTTGGGTAAAATGGATCATTTATGAGCTAAGTAAGGTAAAATGGGTCATTTTAGAGCTAACTTAGGTAAAATGGATCGTTTATGAGCTAACTAAGGTAAAATGGATCATTTTAGAACTAACTTAGGTAAAATGGATCGTTTATGAGCTAACTAAGCTAATTATGCCATTTTTGACATAAGTAAGCTAAGTACATGTCATTATTGAGCAAACCTAGTTAACTAAGCATATTAGATCTAACTTTGGTCATTTTGGAGGAAACAAAGCTAAGTATAGATTGTTTTAGAGCTAACTTAGGTAAAATGGATGGTTTTGGAGGTCAGTAAGCTTATTAAGTCATTTTGGAGGAAATAAAGCTAGGTCTAGGTCTTTATGCATTTGTTCAACAAAACACTAGAGAAACTTACCGTGATCATGGAGGTGTGGGAGCGGGCCGGCTCGTGCCGGTAGTTGGGGAAGGATCGTGCGATGCTTGTCTGGAGTTACGCTGCACCAAAGATCATTTCCAATGTCTCGTTAGCATGATGACACTCAAATGTTAAGACTAGCAAGTAGTGTCCATTCAAATTAAACTCACCGTCGTCCCAGGAGCAATCTCTGGCATCGGCGGAGCGGTCTGACCGGACTTCTCGCACACAGACCGCACATTTGGTTTTGACGACTCAGTCATACTAGTTAGTAATGAGACAAACACTACATGAATGTTTTGGCTAATCAGCAGAAGAAACTTACCACAAGGAGCTCATACATTGCCCTTGCCTGCATGTCATTCTGTGCCCTCTCCTCCTCCAACACCTTTGTCGTCCTCTCCTCCAACTCCCGCTGCCTCTCCGCCGCCTCCGACAGAAGTTTCTCCGTTCTATCTCTCTCACTCTGTATAGCAGCCTGCAACACCACTCCTCATTAGCATTTGTAATCATTGATGGAAGCGCACACAATGTAATGGAGAAAGATAGCTGAGTACGTATAACTAACCTTGAAGGCGAGTTGGACTGGCCGTTCACGAGGCCTTATCTCAGGAGCGGATCTCGATTGGCATGCCTTGATCTCCGGGAGAGTGCTAGCACAATGGATAAGTCCATCTCCAATGGCTATCGAGCCATGGGACCTCCCGCCACCAGCTATCATCACCAACTCTGGATCAATGGGACCCTGGCTCGGGTTAAAGTCCTCCCCTTTCCTCGCCTTCCCTTGATCTCTATATTTCACGAGCTTGTTGTGGGAGGAGATGTTGGTGAAGTTGTTTGCATCATCGGGGTCAGACGGAGAGAATGCCTTGACTTTCTTGTAAGAGGCAGTATGGGCCATGGCATAGAGGTCGTACACCTCTGGCACCTTATCCGCCTTATTGTAGCGTGCCTGAAAGAGAGAAACAACGTAAATTAGTAATTAAAGGGCTCAAGCTAGCATGATGAATGAATTGCATGAATCATGAAGCAAACCACATACCCAGTTCCGCCCGAACTGATATAAGTTGGAGCTGCCTTGATGGTGTGGCACACTGTCGGGGATATACCCCGCAGTATGACCCGGCTGGATGTATAACCCAGCCGGACTTGGCGACTCACTAATGACCCGCCCTGATTGGACAACACACTAAGTGACCCGCCCGATCCTGGCGACTTATGGGTGACCTGGAAAGCGGATCAGAGGAGCGACAAGACCCGGGGGCCCAAGAGGCTCAAGGCCCAGAAGGCCGTCTTACGTTATGGTTGGCCGGCTTAAGAGGAAAGGCGTAAGGAATATCTCCCTTACAAGGAATCAAGAACCAGACTTGTATCCGGCTTGTAATAGAAGATAGGCTAGTCCTAATCCTATTTGGACTCCACATGTAACCCGCCCCTCTAACTTATATAAGGAGGGGCAGGGCTCCCCAAAGGGGGACAGAAGAGGCAACAAGAAACAATATCTAGGGCTAGACACAAAGAGGAGAGCCGGCTTACGGCGACTCCCTCTTGAGCATAATGAGACCTAGCCACAAACAGCATGTAGGGTTATTACCGGATGATGTTTCCCGGGGCCCGAAGCTGTCTAAATCCTTGTATTGCGTGTTGCGTCTCTCGTCCGATCAGCCCCTCTCAAGCTACCACATAGATGAGTTGGCCTCGCGACTAAGTCTTGACACTAAGGACATCTGCCGTGACAAATCCACGACACACACCTTTCATTTGGGCACGTTTGTCCTTGGCCGCGTTGTGGACGGCTAGCCATTCTTTTGAGCACCACTTATTGACCAACACCTCCCAACAATCCATCCGATCCGCACACCATCTCGGAGGCGCCTAAGTTAGCAAATAGAAACTTGAGCGCTACGGCTATGAATTACTAAATGAAGGAAGTAAGTACTAGGCCTTAAGAATTACCTTCATGTACTGCTCCTTACTCAGGAACTTCTCGCGGCACTCCGGCTTGGGCTTCTTGATACCACGCAAGGCGTAGTATTCTCGAACAACCTGCACTCGAGCCTCGTGCCATAAGTTCTGTAGTAGGCGCTTGCAGACGTTCTCGATAACATTTGCCGCCTCCTCCTCGTATCCCTCCTCACACCTGTAGAATGCCTGCAATCAAATGAGACAATATTGATTAGTACAATTAATAACTAGCTAGTTGAAGATTTTTAATTGTGTAAAGGATAAATTACCCAGAACTTTCTGATCACCACGTCTGCCCTCGTGTCGGACAAGCCACCGTCGATAATCTCACCCGGCGGGGCTGGGGCAGCCAAGTAGTGCTCCCAGCTCAATCCAAGCTCTGGAAGCCGACCCTCACTAGGCAACGTGACAAACCCCGGGATGTTTTGCCGGCAAAGCACTCCAAGGACGGAGTTGGGCCGGCGGACCTTCTCATGGTGGTCCCAACCCCTGCAGCATCACAAGGCCAACGCATTAGATATTTGAAGAAACGTGAATGCGGAAGGTACAAAAATATTAAGTGCACTTACCTCTCCCCATCATGGAAAATCAACCACCTCTGCTCGCGGGTCGCCGACACGGACGGGAGCCATGTACAACCACGTTGGTAGACGGTGCCCCCTCCTCCTCAATATCAGTCGGCTCCCCGCCATCATCAGCATGGCCACTCGGCCCCTCAGGCTGATCCGGCCAGGTACCCCATCCAGACGTGTGCTCGTCCGGGGTCTCATGGGCCCAACTCTTGTGGGCCGAAGGCCCGTGGACCCAACGCTCATGGACCGGAGTCCGTGTAGCCTCCTCCTCGGACGAGTCCACCCTAGCAGTCACGTGCTTGGGTGAAACAACTAGGGGTGGCGGCGAGGAAGACACCCTAGCAGTCACGTGCTCGGGTGAAACGGCTAGGGATGGCGGCGAGGAAGGCACCCTAGCAGTCACCGTACCTCCTCTCCCGCGACCACGTGCTCCAGCTCCTCTCTTCTTCCCTCCCTTTCCTCATCCCCTGCTGGGCACCGCGGTTGACGAAGAAGGGCCCGGCGGTGTCGCCATACTGTCCAGCAATGCTCGGCGGATTTGTGCGGGTGGAATGGAAGACCTCCCACCACGCGCCGACGAAGAAGGGGCCTCGGAGCGCTCCGGACTAGCGCCCACCATCTTTGAACACCTGCCATGAAAAAGAGTAAATGAAATTAATACAACATAAAAAATACCGACATGAATAATAATATATGATGTTTTTCATAACAAAATCAAAAAATATATATGATGTTTAAATGATATGTCGGGGTGTCGGGGTCGGGGTCGGGGTGTGGTTTCAGGGTGTTGGGGGTCGGGGTCGGGGTGTCGTGCCGAGGTGTCGGGGTCGGGGGCGGGGTGGGGGTGGGGGGCCGAGGGGGCGGGGGGGGGGGGCGGGGGGGTGGGGCGACGAGGCGTCGATGCGTGGGGGGCGGCGGGGTGGTGGGTCGACGGGGCAAGCAGCGGCGGGTGGTGGGGGCGGCGGGGCGCCGGGGCGGCGGGGTGGTGGGTCGACGGGGCAAGCAGCGGCGGGTGGTGGGGGCGGCGGGGCGCCGGGGCGGCGGGGTGGTGGGTCGACGGGGCAAGCAGCGGCGGGTGGTGGGGGCGGCGGGGCGCCGGGGCGGCGGGGTGGTGGGTCGACGGGGCAAGCAGCGGCGGGTGGTGGGGGCGGCGGGGCGCCGGGGCGGCGGGGTGGTGGGTCGACGGGGCAAGCAGCGGCGGGTGGTGGGGGCGGCGGGGCGCCGGGGCGGCGGGGTGGTGGGTCGACGGGGCAAGCAGCGGCGGGTGGTGGGGGCGGCGGGGCGCCGGGGCGGCGGGGTGGTGGGTCGACGGGGCAAGCAGCGGCGGGTGGTGGGGGCGGCGGGGCGCCGGGGCGGCGGGGTGGTGGGTCGACGGGGCAAGCAGCGGCGGGTGGTGGGGGCGGCGGGGCGCCGGGGCGGCGGGGTGGTGGGTCGACGGGGCAAGCAGCGGCGGGTGGTGGGGGCGGCGGGGCGCCGGGGCGGCGGGGTGGTGGGTCGACGGGGCAAGCAGCGGCGGGTGGTGGGGGCGGCGGGGCGCCGGGGCGGCGGGGTGGTGGGTCGACGGGGCAAGCAGCGGCGGGTGGTGGGGGCGGCGGGGCGCCGGGGCGGCGGGGTGGTGGGTCGACGGGGCAAGCAGCGGCGGGTGGTGGGGGCGGCGGGGCGCCGGGGCGGCGGGGTGGTGGGTCGACGGGGCAAGCAGCGGCGGGTGGTGGGGGCGGCGGGGCGCCGGGGCGGCGGGGTGGTGGGTCGACGGGGCAAGCAGCGGCGGGTGGTGGGGGCGGCGGGGCGCCGGGGCGGCGGGGTGGTGGGTCGACGGGGCAAGCAGCGGCGGGTGGTGGGGGCGGCGGGGCGCCGGGGCGGCGGGGTGGTGGGTCGACGGGGCAAGCAGCGGCGGGTGGTGGGGGCGGCGGGGCGCCGGGGCGGCGGGGTGGTGGGTCGACGGGGCAAGCAGCGGCGGGTGGTGGGGGCGGCGGGGCGCCGGGGCGGCGGGGTGGTGGGTCGACGGGGCAAGCAGCGGCGGGTGGTGGGGGCGGCGGGGCGCCGGGGCGGCGGGGTGGTGGGTCGACGGGGCAAGCAGCGGCGGGTGGTGGGGGCGGCGGGGCGCCGGGGCGGTGGGGCGGTCGGGCGGCGACGTGGTGGGGCGCCGGGGCGGCGGGGTGGTGGGGCGACGAGGCGTCGATGCGTGGGGGGCGGTGGGGTGGTGGGTCGACGGGGCAAGCAGCGGCGGGTGGTGGGGGCAGCGGCGGGCGGCGGGGGCTGCTCTGGTCATCGGGGAGGAGAGAGGGAGAGAAACAGAGAGAGGAAGGGGCGGGGTGGGGCTCGGCCGTTAGTTAGGTTATTTCTTTGCCGTCTGCCCACCCTTTGTCGTCCGCTTTGTTTTCTCTTTGTCGTCTGCTAGCAGACGGCAAAGAGGGGGGCCGTTAAGTTTTTTCCAATTAGCTCGTTAGTGGGGGCCAGCTCTCTCTTTGCCGTTAGTCAGCGGACAGCAAAGAACAGGCTGATGGCAAAGAATATCTTTGCCATCAGCCTGTTCTTTGTCGTCCGTTTTCTGTAAGCGGGCGTCAAAGACCTTCTTTGCCGTCCGCCAGCAGACGGCAAAGAACTGGCAGACTGCAAATAAGCTAATTCCAGTAGTGCTCTACCCTCGAGAACTGTTGCGATCCCCTATACTTGTGGGTTTTCAAGACTATTTTCTGGCGCCGTTGCCGGAGAGCATAGCTCTATTCTTTGAGTCACTTGGGATTTATATCTGTTGATCACTATGAAGAACTTGAAAGATAAAAGAACCAAGATTTTTCCCTCAACTACGAGGGGAGGTAAGGAACTGCCATCTAGCTCGGCACTTGATTCACCTTCTGTTTTCAGTAAACTTGCGACACCTACTCCTGCTATTCATTCTGATATGTCGCATGTTATTGATGATGCCACTTGTGATTTGCATGATACTTATGATGAAACTACTTCTATGCTTGATAATACTGTGCCATTAGGTGAATTTCTTGATGAACAACTTGCTAGGGTTAGAGAGAACGAAATTATTTAAACTGATAATATTGATGAAAGTGATGATGATGATTCTCCCCCTAGATATGAATTGCCTGTTGTGCCTGAGGGTTATGTTATGGATGAAGAAACTGCTAGAGACTTCTTAGATTGCAATGATAGATCTGATCTTAAGAAATTATTAGCTAAGCTTAAAGAAAAGTCTTTGAATGATAGAATGAAATATGACCCTGCTTTTGCTACTTCACCTATCTTTATTTCCGATAAGGATTATGATTTCTCTGTCGATCCTGAGTTAATTACTTTGGTTGATTCTGATCCTTTTATGGCTATGAATCTGAAACTGTTGTGACACATCTTACTAAATTAAATGATATAGCCACCCTATTCACTAATGATGAGAAAACTCGCTATTACTTTATCCTTAAGTTATTCCCGTTCTCATTAAAGGGTGATGCTAAAATATGGTTTAATTCTCTTGATCCTGGTTGTGTGCGTAGTCCTCAGGATATGATTTATTATCTCTCTGCTAAATATTTCCCTGCTTGTCGTGGGATTGTCACGGCAGATGTCCTAGTGTGAGGACTTAGTCGTGGAGCCATCGCAACATAGTGAACTTAAAGGGGTTAAAGAGGAAAAAGGATGCAAGGAATTATACTGGTTCGGCCCCTTACGGTGAAGGTAAAGCCTACTCCAGTTATGATGGGATTGCTATGGTTTCGATGACCAGGGAGCGAATACGGTTTGCCTGGCTATCGAGTTGTTGTTTCTTGTCCTTGAACCACCGCCAGGTCATCCCTTTATATACACAGGTTGACGCCCGACGGTTTACAGAATCCCGACCGGCTCATAAATGTGTCCGGCTCGGTTTCTACTCTTTCCTATCTTACAACACAAGTTACACACCTTATGGCGGTTTATGTCTACGGGCCCTAATCTCTTATATTAAAGCGCCATACTCCTTGTCTTCATGGGCTTCAATATGAATAACTCATTATAGGTATAACCTGGCCCTCCTGGGCGGTTTATACTCAGTAGTTATATCCCCAACATTAGGCCTCAGATTGATTTGAACCTGTTCATGTCAATCTTCAACACTTCAGAAAAACTTCTTCTTCAGTACCTTCGAGTAAACCTTGTAATCCGCCATGACGTCATCTTCCAGGATTATAATAATCCGCCATGACATCATCTTCCAGGATTATAATAAATCGCCATGATGTCACCTGTTCATTAAAAAACCATATATACCTTACTTTTATTAATGAGCCTCCGAAAATCGAGGCGACAACTCTGGGACATATCAATTTTTTGGGCTCCTTGATTCCCGCGCCTGTAGCTTATCTCTTCGTCTTATAAATAGGGCCGAGGGTCCCTTTCCTTTTATCCCATTGCCTCTTCGTCTTTCTTCCACCTCACGTCGCCTCAGCACTCGAGCGCTGCCCCCGTCGTTGACCTTCACCTCTGCCCTGACCTTGGCCGCTGCATCACCGTGCCCGTACCAGAAAATCACGGCGCCTCTCTGCTGTTCAACAGTTTTTGGTGAGTTCTTCTTCCTTTCCTCCATAGATCTGTTTAGGGTTCGCATGGGCTCCTCGAAGCTTCATGGTGTTCTTCCCCTGTTCTTCATTAAGTCCTATAGGATAGACTCCAAACGTGATATACTCTTATGCGGTAGTAATGATAATCCTTCTTTTGCCATCAGATCATCTCTTTTGTGTATAAAAACCTGATATGGAACTTCATGAAATGCTCAAGCACCAACCTTTAGGTCTAAATATTTTCCTTTTCCTGTCATGCGGTAGATCTGAAATTCTAATGTGAAACTGTGAAACTTGTTCTTCCTCACTTAGTCATTTTTCGGCTTCAGATTTATACTCTGATTCTCCATCATTGCCATGTTTTGATGTGCTGGAGTGGTATCCATGATAGGAAATTTTGTCTGTCACCTCAAGAGTTGTATTCAAATTACGTGATGCAATCTATGTAAATTGAACTTGCACCGTCGAGGCTGCAAGAAGTGCCTCCAGACAAGTTCAGTACACAATTTTAGAGTGATAGACTCTGGCTTGACACTGAAATATTTCAATACTGCAAGTTCAGTAGATAGTTGTAGGCATTGAAATATTTCAGTACTGACCGGTTCACACTGAAAGATTTGAGTAGTGCAATTGCAGTACACATGGGTACACACTGAAATATTTCAGTAGTGCAATGCAATTTCAATACACATGGGTAGACACTGAAAAATTTCAGTACTGCAGTTTCGGTACACGCACGCAACCCCTGAAATAATTCAATACTGCAGTTTCGGTACACGCACGCAACCCGTGAAATATTTCAGTGTAGCAGTTTCAAGACACGCGTGTAGCCACTGAAATATTTCTGGGGTGTTGTTTCAGTACAAGCAAGTATCCGCTGAAATATTTCGGTAGTACACTTTCAGTACGCGCACGTATCCACTGAAATATTTAAGTGGTTCACTTTCAGTACACGCACGTACCAACTAAAATATTTCAGTGGTGCTGTTTCAGTAGACGCATGTAGCAACTGAAATATTTCAGTGGTGCCGTTTCAGTACACACACACACGTAGTTCTACCTCTTGAGCACTGCGTTGGTTTTCCCTTGAGGAGGAAAGGGTGATGCAGTAAAGCAGCGTAAGTATTTCCCTCAGTTTTGAGAACCAAGGTATCAATCCAGTAGGAGGCCATGCACGAGTCCCTCGCACCTACACAAACAAACAAGTACCTCGCAACCAACGCGATAAAGGGGTTTTCAATCCCTTCTCGGTCACTTACGAGAGTGAGATCTGATAGAGATGATAGATAATATTTTTGGTATTTTTGTGATAAAGATACAACGTAAATAAAGCAAAATAAACGGCAACGAAAATAGCAAAGTATTGGAAGAATAATATGATGGAAAATAGACCCGGGGGCCATAGGTTTCACTAGTGGCTTCTCTCAAGATAGCATAAGTATTTGCGATGGGTGAACGAATTACTGTCGAGCAATTCATAGAATTGAGCATAGTTATGATAATATCTAGGTATGATCATGTATATAGGCATCACATCCGAAACAAGTAGACCGAAACAATTCTGCATCTACTACTATTACTCCACACATCGACCTCTATCCAGCATGCATCTAGATAAGTTCATGAAGAACAGAGTAATGCATTAAGAAAGATGACATGATGTAGAGGGATAAACTCATGCAATATGATATAAACCCCATCTTTTTATCCTCGATGGCAACAATACAATACCTGCCTTGCTGCCCCTACTGTCAATGGGAAAGGACACCGCAAGATTGAACCCAAAGCTAAGCACTTCTCCCACTGCAAGAAAGATCAATCTAGTAGGCCAAACCAAACTGATAATTTGAAGAGACTTGCAAAGATAACCAATCATACATAAAAGAATTCAGATTTGACTCAAATATTGTTCATACATAATCTTGATCATAAACCCACAATTCATTAGATCTCGACAAACACACCGCAAAAGAATATTACATCGAATAGATCTCCACAAGAGAGGGGGAGAACATTGTATTGAGATCCAAAAAGAGAGAAGAAGCCATCTAGCTAATAACTATGGACCCGAAGGTCTGAGGTAAACTACTCACACTTCATTGGAGAGGCCTTGGAGATGATGTAGAGGCCCTCCGTGATCGGTCCCCCTTCTGGCGGAGCTCCGAAACAGGCCCCAAGATGGGATCTCGTAGGTACAGAAAGTTGCGGCGGTGGAATTAGGTTTTTGGCTCCGTATCTGGTAGTTTGGGGGTACGTAGGTATATATAGGAGGAAGAAGTACGTCGGTGGAGCAACGAGGGGCCCACGAGGGTGGAGGGCGTGCCCGGGAGGGGGGGGGGGGGGTGTGTGGAGGGGGGGGGGAGAGGGGGGGGGGGGGGTGTGTGGAGGGGGGGGGGAGAGGGGGGGGGGGGGGTGTGTGGAGGGGGGGGGGAGAGGGGGGGGGGGGGGTGTGTGGAGGGGGGGGGGAGAGGGGGGGGGGGGGGTGTGTGGAGGGGGGGGGGAGAGGGGGGGGGGGGGGTGTGTGGAGGGGGGGGGGAGAGGGGGGGGGGGGGGTGTGTGGAGGGGGGGGGGAGAGGGGGGGGGGGGGGTGTGTGGAGGGGGGGGGGAGAGGGGGGGGGGGGGGTGTGTGGAGGGGGGGGGGAGAGGGGGGGGGGGGGGTGTGTGGAGGGGGGGGGGAGAGGGGGGGGGGGGGGTGTGTGGAGGGGGGGGGGAGAGGGGGGGGGGGGGGTGTGTGGAGGGGGGGGGGAGAGGGGGGGGGGGGGGTGTGTGGAGGGGGGGGGGAGAGGGGGGGGGGGGGGTGTGTGGAGGGGGGGGGGAGAGGGGGGGGGGGGGGTGTGTGGAGGGGGGGGGGAGAGGGGGGGGGGGGGGTGTGTGGAGGGGGGGGGGAGAGGGGGGGGGGGGAGGGGGCGGGGGGCCGCGGGGGTGGGGGGGGCCGGGGGGGGGGGGGGACGGGGGGCCCGCGGGGGGGGGGGGCGCGCCCCCTACCTCGTGCCCTCCTGGTTGATTGATGTGCGTAGGGTCCAAGTCCTCTGGATCACGTTCGTTCTGAAAATCACGTTCCCGAAGGTTTCATTCTGTTTGGACTCCGTTTGAAATTCTTTTTCTGCAAAACTCTGAAATAGGCAAAAAAACAGCAATTCTGGGCTGGGCCTCCGGTTAGTAGGTTAGTCCCAAAAGTAATATAAAAGTGTATAATAAAGCCCACTAATGTCCAAAACAGAATATAATATAGCATGAAGCAATAAAAAATTATAGATATGTTGGAGACATATCAAGCATCCCAAGCTTAATTCCTGCTCGTCCTCGAGTAGGTAAATGATAAAAACAGAATTTTTGATGCGGAATGCTTCTTGGCCTGGTTTTTAATGTAAACCTCTTAATTGTGGTATGAATATTCAGATCCGATAGATTCAAGATAAAAGTTTAATATTGACATAAAAATAATAATACTTCAAGCGTACTAACTAAGCAATTATGTATTCTCAAAATAACATGGCCAAAGAAAGTTCATCCCTACAAAATCATATAGTTTGGTTATGCTCCATCTTTGTCACACAAAATGCTCAAATCATGCACAACCCCGGTTTCAGCCAAGCAATTGTTTCATACTTTAGAATTTTCAAACTCTTTCAACTTTCACGCAATACATGAGCGTGAGCCATGGACATAGCACTATATGTGGAATAGAATATGGTGGTTGTGGAGAAGACAAAAAAGGAGAAGATGGTCTCACATCAACTAGGCGTATCAACGGGCTATGGAGATGCCCATTAATAGATATCAATGTGAGGAGTAGGGATTGCCATGCAACGGATGCACTAAGAGCTATAAATGTATGAAAGCTCAACAAAATGCAACTAAGTGGGTGTGCATCCAACTTGCTTGCTCACGAAGACCTAGGTCATTTGAGGAAGCCCATTGTAGGAATATACAAGCCAAGTTCTATAATGAAAAATTCCCACTAGTATTTGAAAGTGACAAAACAAGAGACTCTTTAACATGAAGAACATGGTGCTACTTTGAAGCACAAGTGTGGAAAAAGA
Source organism: Aegilops sharonensis (assembly GCA_904067115.1). Taxonomy (NCBI): domain Eukaryota; kingdom Viridiplantae; phylum Streptophyta; class Magnoliopsida; order Poales; family Poaceae; genus Aegilops; species Aegilops sharonensis. Next base: position 778,977,206 of record LR880969.1, read on the forward strand.
GATAGTAGCATTGCCCCTTTTTTATTTTGTTTTTTTGGGCCTCTTTTTTTTCTTTTGGCCTTTCTCTTCTTTTGGGACAACGTTCTATGAATAATGATCATCACACTTATATTTATTTACAACTCAATGATTACAACTCGATACTAGAACAAAGTATGACTCTATATGCATGCCTCTAGCGGTGTACCGGGATGGGCAATGATTCATGAGCGACATGTATGAAAGAATTATGAAAGGTGGCTTTGCCACAAATACTATGTCAACTACATGATCATGCAAGGCAATATTACAATGATGAATGTGTCATGATGAATGGAACGGTGGAAAGTTGCATGGCAATATATCTCGGAATGGCTATGGAAATGCCATAATAGGTAGGTATGGTGGCTGTTTTGAGGAAGGTATATGGGTGTAATGCACCGGCGAAAGTTGCGCGGTACTAGAGAGGCTAGGAATGGTGGAAGGATGAGAGTGCGTATAATCCATGGACTCAACATTAGTCATAATGAACTCACATACTTATTGCAAAAATCTACAAGTCATCAAAACCAAGCACTACGCGCATGCTCCTAGGGGGGAGGTTGGTAGGAGTTAACCATCGCGCGGCCCGGACCTCCACACAAGGGAAGACACTCAAAAAATATCTCATGTTTCAAATTTATTACACAACGTTTACCATACATGCATGCTACGGGACTTGCAACCTTCAACACAAGTATTTCTCAATTTCACAACTACTCAACTAGCATGACTCTAATATTATTACCTCCATGTCTCAAAACAATCATCAAGCGTCCAACTTTTCTTAGTATTCAACGCACTCATAAGAGAATTTTAATTTCGTGATTAGGACAAATTACCATGCTGTTTTATGAGGTTCTCAAAATGATATAAGTGAAGCATGAGAAAACAATAGTTTCTACAAAACAAATCCACCACCGTGCTCTAAAATATATAAGTGAAGCACTAGAGCAAAAACTACATAGCTCAAAAGATATAAGTGAAGCACATAGAGTATTCTAATAAATTCCGGATTTAGTGTGGCTCTCTCAAAAGGTGTGTACAGCAAGGATGATTGTGGTAAACTAAATGGCAAAGACGCAAATAATACAAGATGCTCCAAGCAAAACACATATCATGTGGTGAATAAAAATATAGCTCCAAGTAAAGTTACCGATGGAAGTATACGAAAGAGGGGATGCCTTCCGGGGCATCCCCAAGATTTGGCTTTTAGGTGTCCTTAGATTATCTTGGGGTGCCATGGGCACCCCCAAGGTTTGACTCTTGCCACTCCTTGTTCCATAATCCAACAAATCTTTCACCCAAAATTTGAAAACTTCACAACACAAAACTCAACAGAAAATCTCATAAGCTTCGTTAGCGAAAGAAAACAAAACACCACTTCAAGGTACTGTAATGAACTCATTCTTTATTTATATTGGTGTTTAACTTACTGTATTCCAACTTCCCTATGGTTCATAAACTATTTTACTAGCCATAGAATCATCAAAATAAGCAAACAACACACGAAAAACAGAATCTGTCAAAAACAGAACAGTCTGTAGTAATCTGTAACTAATGCAAACTTCTGGAACGTGAAAAATTCAGAAAAATTAGGAAGTTCTAGATAATTTGTTTATTGATCTACAGAAAAAAGAATCAACTAAAAAGCACGTTCCTGTGATTTATGAAAACTAATGTCGTGCACGCAAAGTTTCTGTTTTCTGCAGCAGAATCAAAATAACTACTACCGTAGGTTATCCTAACGGTTTTATTTGGCACAAACACTAAATAAAACACAAAAACGAATCTAACAAGAGGCTAGACAAATTATTTATTCCTAAACAGAAGCAAAAAGCAAAAAAAAAACAAAATTAAAATTGGGTTGCCTCCCAACAAGCGCTATCGTTTAACGCCCCTAGCTAGGCATTGATAATTCTAACGATGCTCACATTAAAGATAGGAATTGAAGCACAAAGAGAGCATCATAAAACATGTGACAAACACATCTAAGTCTAACATACTTCCTATGCATAGGCATCTTATAGGCAACCAAATTATCATAGCAAGCATAAACTAGCATATGCAAGGAAGTGGAAAGAAACAATAGCAAACTCAACATAACGAGAGGTAATTTATTATCATGAAAATTTCTACAACCAATTTTTCCTCTCTCATAATAATTACATGTGGGATCATAAGCAAATTCAACAAAATAGCTATCACATAAAATATTTTCAACATGATCCACATGCATGCAAAGTTGACACTCTTCCAAAACAGTGGGATTAACATTAACTAAAGTCATGACCTCTCCAAACCCACTTTTATCAAAAATACCATAAGATTGAACATTCTTCAAATATGTGGGATATAAAGTTGACACTCTTCCAAACCAACTTTCAATATTATTGCAAACACTATTATCAATCTCATATTCATCATGGGGCTTAAATAAATTTTCAAGATCATAAAAAGAATCACCCCAATCATGATCATTGCAACAAGTAGAGGACATAGCAAAACTAGCATCACCAAGCTTAGGGTTTTGCATATTATTAGCACAATATGAAATCAACATAATTTATAATAACATCATGCAATCATGCTTTTCATCAAAGGAACTACCAAGTATGGGTGCAATAGCAACGGTCTCATGTTTGACATAAGGAACTATAGCAAATTCTTCTTCATAAATATTGGCATCATGGCCACAAGAATAGCAAGCATCATGTTCATCAAGGGATATTTCAATCAAATCATCGGAATCATCATTATCTATAGATTCATGCAAATCATTATTTCCTTCCAAAGCAACGGTCATTCTCTCAATAAATTCTTTGACATAGACATTGTGAGCATAGTTTTCATTGCAATAATTAAGTATGACGGAATTTTCAGATTTGTTGAGAGTAAAATCATACTTTTCAATCAAAGAAGCAACTTCATGAGCACCCTTAAAAACGTCAAATTCTTCAATTCGTTCGATATCATAGTAACAATAAACACCCTTTGCATAAGAAGATAGGATTTCATTATCATTGAACTCACATAGGTAGGGAAGGTGTTTTTAGGGTTCTTAGAGCAACAAGTAAAATCACACATTTCACAACGATTCCAAGCATAACATAGTAATTTGTTTATTTGACCCCATAAGAGTCTCCCTTTTTCAGACAAACGGTGACGCACAAAATGAGCATGCTCATCTAAAGATTTCCCATCAACTAGGCTAGTTGGGGTTTCAGCACAAGTGCATAAGGATCGAAGATGATCCAAGTAGAACACTTAAAGTGGATCCATATCAATAGATTTTTAGCAAGCAAAGATGCAAGCAAATAGAAGGCACGTGGAAACACAAACAGAAAGGCATACGGGAAGAAGGCGAATAAAAACGACAAGGGTGAAGTGGGGGGGAGAGGAAAACGAGAGGCAAATGGCAAATAATGTAGTGCGAGGGAGATGAGTTTGTGATGGGTACTTGGTATGGCTTGACTTGAGCGTAGACTCCCCGGCAACGGCGCCAGAAATCCTTCTTGCTACCTCTTGAGCATTGCGTTGGTCTTCCCTTGAAGAGGAAAGGGTGATGCAGTAAAGCAGCGTAAGTATTTCCCTCAGTTTTGAGAACCAAGGTATCAATCCAGTATGAGGCCATGCACGAGTCCCTCGCACCTACACAAACAAACAAGAACCTCGCAACCAACGCGATAAAGGGGTTGTCAATCCCTTCTCGGTCACTTACGAGAGTGAGATCTCATAGAGATGATAGATAATATTGTTGGTATTTTTATGATAAAGATGCAAACTAAATAAAGCAAAATAAACGGCAATGAAAATAGCAAAGTATTGGAAGATTAATATGATGGAAAATAGACCCGGGGGCCATATGTTTCACTAGTGGCTTCTCTCAAGATAGCATAAGTATTTGCGATGGGTGAACGAATTATTGTCGAGCAATTGATAGAATTGAGCATAGTTATGAGAATATCTAGGTATGATCATGTATATAGGCATCAC
>LR880969.1:778989201-779015728 GCA_904067115.1 Aegilops sharonensis
GAGAATATTTGAGTTACGAGTTTGGCATACAATTGAGACATTGTGGAAATTGTTTCACGACTAGTACCGCCTGGAACACCATAGTGTGATGGTGTGTCCGAACATCATAACTGCACCCTATTGGATATGGTGCGTACCATGATGTCTCTTATCGAATTACCACTATCGTTTATGGGTTAGGCATTAGAGACAACCACATTCACTTTAAATAGGGCACCACGTAATTCCGTTGAGATGACACCGTATGAACTATGGTTTAGAGAAACCTTAGTTGTCATTTCTTAAAGGTTTGGGGCTGCGACGCTTATGTGAAAAAGTTTCAGGTTGATAAGCTCGAACCCAAAGCGGATAAAATGCATCTTCATAGGACACCCAAAACAGTTGGGTATACCTCCTAATTCAGATCCGAAAGCAATAGGGATTGTTTCTTGAATCGGGTCCTTTCTCGAGGAAAAGTTTGTCTCGAAAAGTTGAGTGGGAGGATGGTGGAGTCTTGATATGGTTATTGAACCGTCACTACAACTAGTGTGTAGCAGGGCACAGGAAGTTGTTCCTATGGCACCTACACCAATTGAAGTAGAAGCTTATGATAGTGATCATAGAGTTTCAGATCAAGTCACTACCGTACCTCGTAGGGTGACAAGGATGCGTACTGCTTCAGAGTGGCACAATAATCCTGTCTTGAAGGTCATGTTGCTATGCAACAATGAACCTACGAGCGATGGAGAAGCAATGGTGGGCCCAAATTTCGAGAAATGGTTAGAAGCCATGAAATCCGAGATAGGATCCATGTATCAGAACAAAGTATGAACTTTGGTGGACTTGCCCGATGATCGGCAAGCCATTGAGATAAATGGATCTTTAAGAAGAAGACGGACATGGACGGTGATGTCACCGTCCATGAAGCTCGACTTGTGGCGAAGAGTTCTTTACAAGTTCAAGGAGTTGACTACGATGAGATTTTCTCATCCGTAGCGATGCTTAAGTCCGTCGGAATCATGTTAGCATTAGCTGCATTTATGAAATCTGGCATATGGATGTCAAAATGAGTTTCCTCACCAGTCTTCATAAGGAAAGGTTGTATGTGATACAGTCAGAAAGTTTTTGTCGATTCTAAGGATGCTAAAAGGTATGCTAGCTCCAGTGATCCTTCCATGGACTGGAGTAAGCATCTCGGAGTTGGAATGTACGCTTTGATGAGATGATCAAAGATTTTGGGTTTAAACAAAAGTTTATGAGAAACTTGTATTTCCAAAGAAGTGAGTGGGAGCGCTATAGAATTTCTGATGAGTATATGTTGTTGACATATTGTTGATCAGAAATGATGTAGAATTTCTGGAAAGCATATAGGGTTATTTGAAAGGTGTTCTTCAATAGAAAACCTGGATTAAGCTGCTTGAACATTGAGCATCAAGATCTATAAGGATAGATCAAAACGCTTAATGGTACTTTCAAATGAGCATATACCTTAACATGATCTTGAAGGTGTTCAAGATGGTTCAGTCAAAGAAAGAGTTCTTGCCTGAGATGTAAGGTACGAAGTTAAGACTTAAAGCTCGACCACGGTAGAAAAGAGAGAAAGGACGAAGGTCGTCCCCTATGCTTTAGACGTAGGCTCTATAGTATGCTATGCTGTGTACCGCACCTGATGTGTGCCTTGCTGCTTATCTGGCAAGAGGGTACAAAGGTGATCAAGGAGTGGATCACCAGAAAGCGGTCAAAATTATCCTTAGAGGAATAAGGATATGTTTCTCGATTATGGAGGTGATAAAGAGTTCGATGTAAAGGGTTACGTCGATGCAAGCTTTATCACCTATCTGAATGACTCTGAGTAGCAAACCGGATACGTATAGTGGAGCAACCATTTGGAATAGCTCCAAGTGGAGCGTGGAAGCAGCATTTACAATATGACCTAGAGATTTGCGAAGTACAAACGGATCTGAATGTTGCAGACCCGTTGACTAAAACCTCTCTCGCAAGCAAAACATGATCAAACGCCAGAACTCATTGAGTCTTAATCACATGATGATGTGGACTAGTTTAGTGACACTAGTGAACTCTTTGGATGTTGGTCACATAGCGATGTGACCTGTGAGTGTTAATCACATGGCGATGTGAACTAGATTATTGACTCTAGTGCAAGTGGGAGATTGTTGGAAATATGCCCTAGAGGCAATAATAAATTAGTTATTATTATATTTCCTTGTTCATGATAATCGTTTATTATCCATGCTATAATTGTATTGAAAGGAAACTCAGATGCATGTGTGGGTACATAGACAACACCATGTCCCTAGTAAGCCTCTAGTTGACTAGCTCGTTGATCAATAGAAGGTTACGGTTTCCTGACCATGGACATTGGATGTCGTTGATGACGGGATCACATCATTAGGAGAATGATGTGATGGACAAGACCCAATCCTAAGCCTAGCACAAAGATCGTGTAGTTCGTATGCTAAAGCTTTTCTAATGTCAAGTATCATTTCCTTGGACCATGAGATTGTGCAACTCCCGGATACCGTAGGAATTCTTTGGGTGTACCAAACGTCACAACGTAACTGGGTGGCTATAAAGGTGCACTACAGGTATCTCCAAAAGTATCTGTTGAGTTGGCACGAATCGAGACTGGGATTTGTCACTCCGTGTAAACGGAGAGGTATCTCTGGGCCCACTCGGTAGGACATCATCATAATGTGCACAATGTGACCAAGGGGTTGATCACGGGATGATGTGTTACGGAACGAGTAAAGAGACTTGCCGGTAACGAGATTGAACAAGGTATCGACATACCGACGATCGAATCTCGGGCAAGTACAATACCGCTAAACAAAGGGAATTGTATACGGGATCGATTGAGTCCTTGACATCGTGGTTCATCCGATGAGATCATCGTGGAACATGTGGGAGCCAACATGGGTATCCAGATCCCGCTGTTGGTTATTGACCGGAGAACGTCTCGGTCATGTCTGCATGGTTCCCGAACCCGTAGGGTCTACACACTTAAGGTTCGATGACGCTAGGGTTATAAAGGAAGTTTGTATGTGGTTACCGAATGTTGTTCAGAGTCCCGGATGAGATCCTGGACGTCACGAGGAGTTCCGGAATGGTCCGTAGGTAAAGATTTATATATGGGAAGTCCTGTTTTGGTTACCGGAAAAGTTTCGGGTTTTATCGGTAACGTACCGGGACCACCGGGAGGGTCCCGGGGGTCCACCAAGTGGGGCCACCAACCCCGGAGGGCTGCGTGGGCCAAGTGTGGGAGGGGACCAGCCCCTAGGTGGGCTGGGGCGCCCCCCACCAAGGCCCAAGGCGCAGGGAGAGTGGGAGGGGGCAAACCCTAGGTCCAGATGGGCCTTAAGGCCCACCCTAGGTGCGCCCCCCTCTCTTCCCCTTTGGCCGCCTCCCAGATGGGATCTGGGGGCTGCCGCCGCCCCTAGGGAGGGAACCCTAGGTGGGGGTGCAGCCCCTCCCCTCCCCCTATATATACTTGAGGTTTTGGGGCTGCCCAACACGCGATTCGGTCTCCCTCTCGGCGCAGCCCTGCATCTCTCCTTCCTCCTCTCCCGCGGTGCTTGGCGAAGCCCTGCAGGATTGCCACGCTCCTCCACCACCACCACGTCGTCGTGCTGCTGCTGGATGGAGTCTTCCTCAACCTCTACCTCTCTCCTTGCTGGATCAAGGCATGGGAGACGTCACCGGGTTGTACGTGTGTTGAACACGGAGGTGCCGTCCGTTCGGCACTTGATCATCGGTGATTTGGATCACGGCGAGTACGACTCCATCAACTCCGTTCTCTTGAACGCTTCCGCTTAGCGATCTACAAGGGTATGTAGATGCACTCTCCTTCCCCTCGTTGCTAGTTTCTCCATAGATAGATCTTGGTGACACGTAGGAAAATTTTGAATTTCTGCTACGTTCCCCAACAGTGGTATCAGAGCTAGGTCTATGCGTAGTTTCTATGCACGAGTAGAACACAAGTTGTTGTGGGCGTTGATTTTGTTCAATATGCTTACCGTTACTAGTCCAATCTTGATTCGGCGGCATTGTGGGATGAAGCGGCCCGGACCGACCTTACACGTACACTTACGTGAGACAGGTTCCACCGACTGACATGCACATGTTGCATAAGGTGGCTAGCGGGTGCCAGTCTCTCCCACTTTAGTCGGAACGGATTCGATGAAAAGGGTCCTTATGAAGGGTAAATAGCAATTGGCATATCACGTTGTGGTTTTGCGTAGGTAAGAAACGTTCTTCCTAGAAACCCATAGCAGCCATGTAAAACATGCAAACAACAATTAGAGGACGTCTAACTTGTTTTTGCAGGGTATGCTATGTGATGTGATATGGCCAAGAAGAATGTGATGAATGATATGTGATGTATGAGATTGATCATGTTCTTGTAATAGGAATCACGACTTGCATGTCGATGAGTATGACAACCGGCAGGAGCCATAGGAGTTGTCTTTATTTATTGTATGACCTGCGTGTCATTGAAAACCGCCATGTAATTACTTTACTTTATTGCTAATCGGTAGCCATAGTAGTAGAAGTAATAAGTTGGCGAGGCAACTTCATGAAGACATGATGATGGAGATCATGATGATGGAGATCATGATGATGGAGATCATGGTGTCATGCCGGTGACGATGATGATCATGGAGCCCCGAAGATGGAGATCAAAAGGAGCAAAATGATATTGGCCATATCATGTCACTATTTGATTGCATGTGATGTTTATCATGTTTATACATCTTATTTGCTTAGAACGACGGTAGTAAATAAGATGATCCCTCATTAAAATTTCAAGAAAGTGTTCCCCCTAACTGTGCACCGTTGCGAAAGTTCGTCGTTTCGAAGCACCACGTGATGATCGGGTGTGATAGATCCTTACGTTCAAATACAATGGGTGTAAGCCAGATTTACACACGCGAAACACTTAGGTTGACTTGACGAGCCTAGCATGTACATACATGGCCTCGGAACACAAGAGACCGAAAGGTCGAGCATGAGTCGTATGGTAGATACGATCAACATGGAGATGTTCACCGATGATGACTAGTCCGTCTCACGTGATGATCGGACACGGCCTAGTTGACTCGGATCATGTAATCACTTAGATGACTAGAGGGATGTCTATCTGAGTGGGAGTTCATAGGATGAACTTAATTATCCTGAACATAGCCAAAAGATCTTTGCAAGTTATGTCGTAAGCTCGCGCTTTAGTTCCACTGTTTAGATATGTTCCTAGAGAAAATATAGTTGAAAGTTGATAGTAGCAATTATGCGGACTGAGTCCGTGAAATGAGGATTGTCCTCGTTGCTTCGTAGAAGGCTTATGTCCTTAATGCACCGCTCGGTGTGCTGGACCTCAAACGTCGTGTGTGGATGTTGCGAACATCGGACATACACGTTTTTGATAACTACGTGATAGTTCAGTTAAACGGTTTAGAGTTGAGGCACCAAAGACGTTTTCGAAACATCGCGGAACATATGAGATGTTTCGAGGGCTGAAATTGGAATTTCAGGCTCGTGCCCACGTCAAGAGGTATGAGACCTCCGACGATTTTCTTAGCCTGCAGACTAAAGGAGAAAAGCTCAATCGTTGAGCTTGTGCTCAGATTGTCTGAGTGCGACAATCACTTGAATTGAGTGGGAGTTGATCTTCCAGAGATAGTGATGTTTCTCCAAAGTCATTGCCACCAAGCTGCTAAAGCTTCGTGATGAACTTCATCAACCCCGTTCTCTTGAACGCTTCCGCATAGCGATCTACAAGGGTATGTAGATGCACTCTCCTTCCCCTTGTTGCTAGTTTCTCCATAGATAGATCTTGGTGAGACGTAGGAAAATTTGGAATTTCTGCTACGTTCCCCAACATCAACGAGGGGCCCACGAGGGTGGAGGGCGTGCCTGGGGGGAGGGGTAGGCGTGCCCCCTACCTCGTTCCCTCCTGGTTGATTGCTTTACATAGGGTCCAAGTCCTCTGGATCACGTTCGTTCCGAAAATCACGTTCCCAGCCGTGGCGGCGACCGAGTCCGCCGTAGCGGCGACGAGGCGGTGCAGCAACTGTTGTGCCTCCTCCCGCTGTCATCCCAGCCGGCGAGCTACCCGACGGCGAGCCTGTGCAAGAGAAGGTCAATGAAGAACTGGACGAGCAGAAGGCGAGGATGAAGCGCGAGCTCTATGACAAAATCGAGGAGTTCTACGAGGGGAATGACGTGGAGGAGATAGAGTTCGAGATGGTTGTGGATCCCAGGAAGGGCAGCGACTTCCACGAGGACGTCATCGACGAGCTATCTGAGGTACTAATCTGATTTTATCATATTTATATTTCCTGTAAGTACTCTGTTTTTTCATGGCATTGGGGTTTTTCTTGTTAATTACATGAGCATCAATTTCATATGGGTGTGCTAGTTGAAAGGGTCTAGCTTAGATTTTCTTGCATAATGAATGGTGGTTTTTGAATCTGAATCATTTTCTTCACGTATTGATGAGGTATTTCTACTCATGCACTGGCCCAGCCATAATGTTTGCGTACATGTAGGATTGTAGGGATCTAGCATATATTTCCGGGTTAATTATTCTTTTGCCCTTAGTGGTGTCCATCTGCTCAGTTTTGCCCTCAGATGCAAATTGTGCTCAGTTTTGCCCCTAGTCCGTGCGCACCGACTCGTTCTGTGAACTTTGGCGTCTCCGTCAGGTCAACATTTTGACTCGGCCCTTACAGGTGGGACCAGGCGGCAGAGGCGGCCAATTTTATTCAGACCGTTGCACATGTGGCTTGCGGGACCCAGCAGAGAGCCGTTGAGCATAGAGCCGTTGCGGGTGTGCTATATAAGCGGGCGACAGCGGCGGTGACCACGGCGACAGAGAGAACGGCACTGACCACGGCGAGAGAGCGAGAGCACGACGGCGTTGGGAAGCTAACTGTGGAGGGCGCGGCGGTGGGAAGCTAGCTGTGGAGGGCGCGGCGGCGTTGAGATCCCGTTCGGCTCCGAGCTCCATGTCTTCCGCAAGCTCCCGCGCCACCTTGCGGATGCAGAGCCGGGCGCGTGTGGAGATGCCTGTCCTTGTCTGTCCGCGGTGCCGGACGAGCGTTGATCGGAGGGTTTCTCACACGCCGAGGAACCAGAATCGTCCGTTCTACGTGTGCAGCTAGAATTGGGTAAGAATCGGGGCAATTGCACCATTTTCGTGGTCGGGATCTTTGACCAATCGGTTGATCTGTTCCGTGTTCATGCAGGTGACATGCTTCTTTGTTTGGGTCGATGCTCTGGCCATGACTCTGATAAATGAACTGCAAGAAGAGCATGAAGAATGGTTGTGCATGCTGCCCCAAACCGCAGTGGCCGCAACACGAGCTCCGGAAGAACAGATGGAGGGCAAAACACGCACTGACAGAGAGTTAGCTGTTGAGCTTAGGATGTTTAAGATGAAGGTTAGGAAGCTTGAACATCAAGCACTACCAATACCCATTTGCAAATACTTTTGGGCATTTGTAGGTATGGTAATCGCACTGGTTGTAATGTTCAAAATGTATGGAAAGGCATGAATTATGGAGGAATTTGTAATCTTGAAATTGTATGAGAAATTCACCTAGTTTAAATGTTGGTCAAAGTTGTTTAAATGTTGAGAAAAAGAGAAGAAGTGACCAACATTTAAATATGTTGAAAAAAAGGAGAAGAAATGAGGAATTCAGAAACTTTTGATCAATGAAATGCAGCTAATGAATTATTCCAGAGCCAAACAATTAAGGTTAGATTTTTTTGGAGCTGTTAAATATTTAATAGCAATTTAAGTAATCCAATTCAAATTCAAATACACCGTGATTTAAATCAAAGACCAAAATGTCATGGAGAATGTGCCTCAGCTCTGGTAGATGTTTACACCTAGTGCCAAAATAAATGAACATTTTTTAAGGGCATTACTTTGAGTAAAAATTAATTTATCTAAAAAAATGAACGGTGGAAAATGCACAAAAAATTGGAGCGGCTGGGACTCGAACCCAAGATCGCGTGGGTTTGTGGTGTTTAGTGCTGCGCTGGTAACCGCTAGGACAGATGGCAAGAGTTTGACATGGATAGGGAAGGAATGTATACGTAGTGAGACTGTGAAATTTGTCAAAAAAAATAGTGAGACCGTGAATGTTTGCACACGTGTGAGAGTGGTTTTCCTTTGTTTTGCACTAAAATTTTGGAGGGTTGGAAGGTTGAAAACGTATGTTTGCACAGCCCCGTGGTTTTGGTTAGAGTGGCACTTGGTTTAGTGTTAGAGTGGCACTTGGTTTAGGATTTAAACGGAATAAATTTGCATGTTAGTTCATGACTTATTTTCTTGAATAAAATGGAGGGCTTCTCACCCCTCCGATTTTCATTAATGAAAACCACAAGTTCTCGAGCTTCATGATTTGGTTTAGGGAAGAAATTATATGCTTGGGCACGAACATTTTTTAACACGCATAATAAACCCAAATAAATAACTTAGATAAGAAGCAACAGAAGTACCATTACAATAAGGGTTCAAAGTTCCATTACAATAACTTAGATAAGCGGCCAAAGTTCATGGACAGTTCACGGACACATGACGAAACATGACACGACACGACACGACATAGAAAAGCAACAAATAAAAAACGAAACAGTCTTCATCTTGATCTCCTCCTTCCACTTTTGGCCGCGCGCCCCCCTTCAACACCGTCTTCATCTTCACACCTCCTCCTCCTCGTCGTAGGGAAGGGAGTGCATCCCGGCTGGAGTGGGGAAGATGTTCTCGTAGTTGGTGTAGATGTTGTAGACGCTGAAGAAGATGGCCTCGCAGCCGCACCAAAAGACTTGGCCGAGGAGCTCGCGCGCGTCAAACGGGTTGGTGAAGGTGACCGTGAGCAGTAGGAGGATGCCGACGCGGTCACGAACCTCGCTGAGGGTGAACATCCTCGGCGAGCCCCGTGGGAGGTGGGCATAGCCGGCTCTGAGGAAGGCGCGGGTGAGTTCGACGGAACCCCTCCACCTTGAAAAAGCCCACACGTGGAGCTCCCTCTCCACGAGCACGCCCGATGGGTAGCGCAGCTCTGGCACGACAGGCGGACAGCTGAAGGTCGGCCCGTTGAACTGCATGGTCTCGCTTGGGGAGGGCTCGGTCGATTGGGTGTTTGAAGTTGGAGAGAATGGATCGGATCTGGCTTATGGGTGGGAGAGGAAGATAGGCACCCCATTTATAGGCCTGTGGGTGGGAGAGGAAGAGAGAAAGGATGAGAATGGTGCGTGTGTGAATCCGAACGCGTGTGTGTATCCGTTACGCTTTGCACTCTTAAATTTTTGCACAAAAACGATGCAGGCATGGGGCGCGTGCGTGCATTTGAATCACTGCATAGCTCTTTGACCGGACGGTGCACCCGACTCGTTGAACCACCTAGCTGGCCTCGCTAGCCTAGCGCGCTTAGCACGCCTCACTCACCTCGCTCGCATGCATGCACGTCGCAGCCTCCCGCGCATGCAAACCCACGTCGCAGCCTATGCATGTCGCCGCCTCCCATGCATGCATGCAAGGCCTGGAAAGGCTGAGACGGGCTATTTACTGCGGTCTCAGGCCCAGACAACGAGACGGCCCAACGGTCCATCCAGCGCGCCCGATATTTGTTTTAAAAAAAGAATCTCCCAGCCAATCAGATTGCATCTCGCGGATCGCCCCCTCCTCCCCATAGATTCCTTCTAGAAGGGTTATATCGACGGCCCTTGTTCAGTGCTAGGGTTAGATGAAGGGTCCTGGTTCAGCGCTAGGGTTAGCGGGGTTTGGGAGGGGTTTGGAGCAGTCAAAGCTATGTTTGACCAGATTTCAAATGAGCATAATAAATTAAATAAAAATCAGAAAAATAAAAAACCTGCACACATAGTCTTCTCATGTCATATACTAACGATTTAAGTTGATAAACAAGGTTTACATCCATTTAAACGATAAGTTCATGTGTATTGTATGATATCTCGAGTATCTCAAACTCTTTTGTATGAAGTGAAGATAAGTGTTTTGGGGAAATAAACATGAAAATTTCAAAAAACTCACCACAGCTTCATTTCAGAGCGACTAAGAAGGATCTAGGCTTAGTTTTTCATTTTGATGTTTTACACTTGTTTAAATCTTGGTCAAAGTTAAGTTTGACCAGAATTCAAATGAGCAAAACAAATTTAAAAAAAATCAAAAAATGGAAAAACCAGCGCACATAGTCTGTATATATAGAATATATGTTTAGGAAAGTCTGATTTAGACAAGGTCGAAAAAAACCTTGCTTAGAAATGAGGCCGTTTACCCTACCTTTGGACCCCTCATTTTAGCACATTTTTCATGAAAATTTCAAAAACCTCACCACAACTTCATTTTGGATTGACTAAGAAGGATCCAGGCTTAGTTCTTCATTTTGATGTTTTAGACTTGTTTAAATCTTGGTCAAAGTTAGGTTGGACCAGAATTCAAATGAGCAAAACAAAATTCAAAAAAATCAAAAAAAGGAAAAACTATGTGCTCATTCAAACATCATCCAACAGATTTAAACATCATGTCAAACATAGTTCTAACATAGGTCCAACATCATCCAATAGAAATACAACATTATTCATAATATTTCATAATTATTCACATATAGCGTTCGGGCTTCTGTCTGTTCCTTGAGCTTCTTGCCATCACTTTGCTCCTCGTGCACCTTGTGCTCATTGCTTCTTCTCTTCTCCTCTTGGTTGTTGGTACCTTGTGAGTCTTCTTCAAACCTATCATAGAGCTGTTAAAAACATAAAGGGTAATGTGATCATGTCAAGTGACCCATAAATGTACAGTAATATTTGACCCTTGCAAGATTTACATACCTAGCAGAACTCAGAATAACAGAAGGTTGGTCACCATTTGGAGCCTCACTTCGATCATCATTTGGAGCCTCACTTGGATCACCATGATCATCATTTGGAGCCTCACTTGGATCACCATGATCATCATTTGGAGCCTCACTTGGATCACACTGATCACTATTTGGAGCCTCACTTGGATCATCATCAAAATCATGCGGCTGTTGACCATCATCATTTCGAACCTCGTCAAAATCCTCATCTGATGCAACCGGCTGTTGTCCATCATTTTCATCATCTGTTGAGGCAACCGGCTGCTGATCAACATTTTCATCGAAGCCTTCATCGAAACTCTCTCCAAACACTGGATCTACTGTGTTATCACAATACTTACCTAAATGAACAGACCCACCACATCTTGCGCACTTACGCTTCCTCGCTCCAAGTCCAGCTCCTTTGCTGCGAGGTCTGATTCGACTCTTCCTTGGTCTACCTGCTGCTCTCTTCATAACTGGAGCGCAAAGCTTGAATCCAGGGTCCACCATGTCCCATTGTTGTTTTCCCTCCATAGCAGGCAAGGCATAAGCATATGTGGCTTTGAACCTTGCAACAGAGTAGTAATCATGCACATACTGTTGAATGTTCCCTGCTGGACCTGGGAGAGAAGTGATGAAAACAAGGCATGAATGCATGGCAACCCAGTTATCTGCCATTGCCTACAACTGCAAGTTCTAGCTTCTAAATCCACTGGATATCTCCATTCCCTCTTCTCCTTATCCAAATATGATATCTCTGCTGTGGTACCCGAGCAAAGAGTCATGTTCATTTCCAAGCCTGTTATTTTCTGCATCAGTTCATTCATCACGGCAGGGATGATAATGTGGCCCATGAATTTTGCCTCGGCTATTCCTGCACGATAATGAAATTTCTGCATGTATTCTATCCTTATCCTGTCCAGCAAATCCACCACATAATGACCCTTTAGTTTCCGGATCGTTGAGTTGAAAGACTCTCCTAGATTATTGTGCACATAGTCAACTTTGCTTAGTTCACTGAATTGGCTTCTGGCCCATAACTTGGAGTGGTGTGTTTTCGAGTATTCTTTCACTTTGGGATTCATGTATAACTGCCTCAAGTGGTAGTTGTGCTTCTTCACACTGCAAATCAAAGATGCTGGCCATAAATTGTTAGTATACACCTTTCCTTTGAATTTCTTCATGAAATTTGCAGCAAGGTGACGCATGCATTCCCTATGCTCTACTCCAGGGAACACATTGTCCACGGCCACTTCTAAACCTTTGCAGGCATCTGTATGAATGGCCAACCCATTGGGATGTGCAATAGCCCGTCGCAGATTATGTAAAAACCAAGTCCAGCTCTCCTCAGACTCTGTCTCCAGCACACTGTAGGCAACTGGAAATACAAAACTGTGTGCATCAACTTCACAAGCTGCTACTAACTGTCCTTTAAACCTCCATGTGAGAAAAGTGGCATCAATAGCCAAATAAGGCCTGCAACCTGCCAAAAAACCCCGGCGACAAGCCTCAAAGCAGACACAAACCCTCCTAAAGCATTCCTTGGTCTTTGTCACTCCCCTGAATGTGTACTCCACGGTGTGGTGATCAATATCTACAATACTACTTGGGCTTGTCCTCTCCACTTCACCTTTGAATGAATACAACAATTGAAAACTTTCCTGCCAGTTACCATAAATAGAATCCATAGCATGTTGTTTACCATTGAACAACCTCATGTATGGTAAATCTATCTTGAATTTATCTTTGATGTTCTTCTGCAATTCCTTTGGACCCACTTGCTGGTTTTCTTTCACCCACTTCTTTACTTCTTCTGCCACCCATTTTGAGTTGGCTCTACTAATTGTATCCTTCCTAAGGGTTGATTCCTGGCATGTGTGCTTAAAAGGGTTCACTTTGACCTGAACATTAGTGCTATTTCGCATTTTAGATGCGAGCAGCCTCCATGGACAACCCTCAGTCGGACAGTGCACTCTGTAACGTACTTGATCGCTCTTGTCAACTTTGAAGGTACGTTCTACCTTCATGCAGTATGTCACAAGTGCATTTCTACACTCATTCATGGATGCAAAAACTGTACCTTCTTCCAAATGAGGGTTCAAAGGGTCCCATTCAACAGCTGCAAGGTCTTCGTCCTCACCCACGGCGTCATCATCCACACGGACTACATTGTGAGCCTCATCTTGGTTATCAGCCCGAGGTGCCCGTCGTAAATTCCGAATAACATCAGAATATAGCTTCTCTTCATCAACCCCAGAATTGTAGTCATCAGGCTCCACTTTCAAGGGGAACCCTACTGTTGTTTCCCACACTTGTCGAGCCACCACGTTGCCGTGCACCAACTAAACTGTTCTGGCTAGAGATGCCATTACGACGACTTGGTTCTCCCCGAGATGTTGCACCCATCATCCTAGGTCCAAATGCCTGCTCAAGCACATCAACTTGCAGCCTCACATGAAAATTATCTTTCTCTTTATGCCTAACAAACATGGTAGCTAGCTCTTCATCATTACTAACTGTCACCCATTTCTTTTCCCCATCATAGTATTTGTATACCACTTCATCAAGCAAACCCCAAGGATATTGGCTACAAATTACCTCCCCAAATTGTCTGAAACTCCAATTACTAGCCATTGGCAACCGATAATCAAAACCTCCTTGGTATTTCTTCTGATCCTTTGCATCGAACGTGTACCGGTCCCTTCTAATGTGCATCAAGAAAGCAAACCACAACTCCATCCTAACCGGCAAAAATAGAGACGCAATCAGCACACTAATTGGGCAAAACTACTCGAATCGAGTGTTCAAATGCACAACTAAGATCAATCTAAATAGGAGGCGAGACTTACCCCTCGGGAACCCAGTCGTGGACGCGGTGGATCTCCGATCCGATGCCTGCCTCGCCAAATACTCCGGGGTCGCCGCTGCTCTCCATTTCGCCCTAGGGTTCTTCCTCCTAGTTCAAATAGCTCCAGCATCCCCCCACCTTTGAGCGCTCCGGCCGGGCGCACGGAAGGAGGCCGCGCCACGGGTCGAGCAGGTGGCAGGCGCCCCACCCGTGGCGTTGCAGGAAGGTGGCGGGCGTCGCAGGTAGCCATAGAGCGTAGGCGCAGAAAGGTAGCGGTGGACTAGGCATGCAGCTGGTGGCGGGGTAGGTGCTCGCTGCGGCGCAAGTGCCAGCGGCGGTGCAGGTCAGCCGGCCGGCGGGGAAGCGGATGGGCAGAGTGAGCTACGAATGATTTGGGGATTTAGTTGCATGGGCCTACATGTCAGCTCCGGACCCACATCCACGTGGTCCCACGTGTAAGCTCCGGACCCATAACCACTAACGCTGGCGGATGGAATGGACTCAAATATGGCCGTTTGGCCTCGTCATAGTAGTTGTGCATGGACTAGGGGCAAAACTGAGCACAATTTGCATCTGAGGGCAAAAATGAGCACAGAGACACCACTGAGGGCAAAAGGATAATTAACCCTATATTTTCTTGTTGGATGGTGGTTTTAGAATCTGATTCATTTTCTGATTCGAATTGACAGAAGAAAAAAACCACTAGTATAGCTAAAACATAGATTCATTATCTAATTCCATCATGGCATGCTTTATTGATTAAGCAAACTTACATCATTCACAAGGGATACATGAATGAAAGAAGTGGGGTAATCAACCCAAATACAAGATAGATGATTCTCATAGCTATTTCTAGTGATCTCATGTGCGACACCATTGGCTTCCCGAGGACAGTGAGAAAATGCGGCAGTTCCTATCTCCAGAACTAGATCAAAACAATCAGCAATAATACGTGATCCTTTGTTCCACCATGTGTTACCTCGAGTAAAAGCTTGAACAACTTGTAAGCAATCCCATTCTACAATAATTTGATGATAGCCTACATGTGCTACCAAAGATAGGCCTTCTTTCATTGCCACCGACTCCATCAAGCAGGCAGATGATGCATTTGGAATATAATGGTAATTTACTGCATTGACACAAAGTTGCCATACTGATCTCTCAAAACACCACCCGTTGACTCATCTCCTTCTTAACTATCATATGATGCATCTACATTCAGTTTTAATTGGTAAGAATCCTGTTCCGACCACTTGATTATTTCTTTGACAACCCCTGTTTGCATGACAAAATTTCCTTTTTCTAGCAATTGGTCTGCCTTGTTGCATGAGGACGGAACCAATGCTTTGACCTAATGCATCTATTTAAAAAGTAAATGGTAGGCTCAAATAAGGCAAAGCCATAACAAGAGTAGTGACCAGACAATTCTTCAATGTTGTGAAGGCCTCAATTTGAGCATCTGACCACTGGAATGAATGTTTTTTAGACAACATGCCCTAAATACCCAACTTGTATTTGTAAAACTAGAATTCAATTTCTGAATCTTTTTTTAGACCAGAATCTTTTCTAGCATATATTTGTAAAGCTAGAATTCAATTTATGATTCCAATAAATAGATAAAAACACTTTGTTTTGCATGACAACATTTCCTTTTCCAAGTTAAGTTCCTCCAAAGTATTTTCCTCACCGGTATCATCAGAGTCACAAGATAAGGGATAAAGATAGTAGCCCATAGCTCCTTTATCAATTTCCTTCTAAAACTTATCAGGGGCTAACAATGTTGGAGAATTAGTATTGCTGCTCTCAGAAAGAATAATGGTTTCTTGATTCCAGTAGATAGAAGAATACCCCCTTGTGTGTAACATGGAGGAGTATAATGAAGCCTTTTTTCTGATTCCAATTAAAATTACACCTGTAACAAGTATCAAGTATCATTAAACCAAGCCACATCATGAATTCTTTCATGTGCTAATTATGTACTTCTTGTGCACTAATCTATCAATGCAACTATTCCACCGCCCATATTTATGCATGTCAAATTATTTGGGTCAATTATGTATGTGCATATATGCCTTATTTCCAGCAAATAGATAGTTGTCATGTTACACGTCTGTACTTTTCAAACATTCTAATTAAGAGCAATGTAGCAGAATAGATTAACTGAGTTCTTCTTTGTGTACTAATTCACAGGAGGATGACGATGATGTGGGGTATGACATGGACAGCAGGCACAGCAAGAGCCGCTACATCATGAGGTAGCTGATTGCTGGAAAATTCAAGTACCGTTTCTATGGCAAGCTTGGCTGCCCCTTCTGTGGCAAGGCGATCAAGGGTGGCA
Organism: Aegilops sharonensis; assembly: GCA_904067115.1. Lineage (NCBI taxonomy): Eukaryota > Viridiplantae > Streptophyta > Magnoliopsida > Poales > Poaceae > Aegilops > Aegilops sharonensis. The sequence goes on from LR880969.1 coordinate 779,005,247, forward strand.
TAGATGGCTTAATGCGGCATGCCGCCACCACTGGCAACTCCTACAGTAGGAAGCAAAAGGCCAGTACTCTGGCCAAACATGCGGCCTACGGGCGCTTCCTAAAGATTGTCAAAGTCAATGAGCCCTACTACATCCCGCCGCGCCGCCGCTAAACAAGGGAGAGAAGTGATGTGCTGCTAGACTGCTGCTGCTGCCCCAGGACCGCCGTGTCCTTTTATGTTATCGGTATTCGCTGGTCGGCTCTAAAACTTATTGTCTATGGTGTGTAAGAACTTATGTCCTATGGTCTGTGGTGGGTGTGAACTTATGGTGTGCGGTGGTTAATCTGCTGTTTATCTAAGTGTTTTCTGCTAACCTGCTTAAGTGGTCTAAGTTGTTATTAGTACTATTTTGCTGATGCATGTTAGGAATTGTACAATGGTAGATGCTAAGGGTTGTGCTTAGAAAAATAAACCGGGTTTTTCCGAAGCACCATTGACTATTTGTACAGGACAGTCGCCTAGTTATGCGTCTACCCTGTACAAATAAGCACCTGTGCTTAAGAAAAGTCTGGTTTATCTCTCTAAACACCTTGCCTAATCACCTTGCATTGTACTAGGCCATAGTAACTCAAGTATCATACGGTGGTCTATGTTATGTTAGCTGTGTTAATTCTGCCGTTCTAGAATCGTACGGTGATGCATGCTAGGAACTCAACTACTATGACTATGGTAGTTATAGCTTGGCACGATTATGTTGAGTTTATAAATCAGGATGTTCCAGCCACATCTATGACCAGTTACAACTGAACTATGCATTAGTTTTTGCCAAAAGTAAAGCATGCAAATGATTGCCAATTCTACCTATTTCCAATTGAAGCTTTGTACTGAGGATGCATTAGTTATTGCAATAAGTAGAGGACGCTCATGTTTCCCAAAAGTGCATGTTTCCACTTTCTGGTAAGAACTGAACATGTATCAAATTATGCCAAAAGTAGAGCATGAGCATGAACATGTATCAATTGCTGCTTCCTATTTGTGTTTGAATGGGCTCAACATATCTGGTGATGGTTTAGGGTCTCTGCGTGATCGTGATGATAACTCTAGATGTTCCAGCCATATCTATGACCAGTTATAACTCAACTATGCATTAGTTTTGCCAAAAGTAAAGCATGCAGATGATTGCCAATACAACCGTATTGCCAATTCAATTTTTGTGCCGAGGATGCATTAGTTATAGAAGTAAGTAGAGGATGCTCATGATTGCCAAAGGTACATATATCCACTTTATGATAAGAACTCAACATGTATCAAATGATGTTAAAAGTAGAGCATGAGCAAGATCAAGTATCAATTGATGCTACCTATTTGTGTTTGAATGGGCTCAAAATAGCTCCTCATGGCTCTGCGTGACCGTGATGATAACAAAAACATTTGTTTGCCTACGGTCTTGCTGTCAAATTTCAGTTTGAGTTCTTTGAGGCTATTCTCTGTTACAAAAGACTTTTATCTGAAACTGACATTGTTGGCTTGTATGCAATGATGCAAACCGGGTCAATTAATCTGAAGACAATAATTAAAAGATGTATTACAAAATTAGCAGTCAACTAATATAAAAATAAATTAAGTGGGTCATTTAACATATGATCCACTTATGACTTTAAGCACACAACCTAGTTGGTCGTGCATATAATAAGCGCAGGTTAACAAGGGTATCCAATTGCTTAACCACGTGAAGTTGTGCAAAACCTATGAGGGTTCAACTACTAAAGGAGCGGCCTACAACGATTAAAAAAAGCTACGATCAGGAAATACCTTCTCTCGGAGACGGCGGCGCCGAGTTGATGGCCGCGGATAGTGCGTCGCAAACTAGAAGTACCCCTATAGCGCGGTAGACAGCGGCAAGGATAAACGGAGGGGCGGCGAGAAGAACACTGAAGTCCGACCCCTCATGGATGTGGGCGGTGGCCGGCGACTCCTGTAATCCGTGTGAGCCCGGCGTCTCTGATCTGATCTTGCAGCGGTCGTGGGAGCTGCGGATGGCACGGCCGGGTGGTTAGAATGAGGCGCTGTAATCGCGGGATTTAGGGAGGGGTGGGCCGCGTGAGTTATGTGCGATTTCAATAATACCACAATGATATCCCAAAAAATCTAGAAAATATTGTCCTTGTTTTTTAAGTATTAAAAATGGTTTTTTCGTGTCGCATATGCCCGAAAAATGCCATACGTGACAAAGCTTGCAATAAATGTTGAAAATGGTCCACATTGTACTAATGACCGAAAAAATCCCGCATGTGACGAACCTTTCAAACTTTGTTGAAGGTGGTTGAAACATGGCAAGTAGCCCTAACATGGCCATGACTTGTCATCCTAAAATGTTGGGTTGGTTTCATACAGGTGAGAAACCGAGCTAGTTCTCTCGGGGTGCTGACAGGCTATCCCCGAAAAGCGCGTTTCAGAGACCCTACTTGCGTATACATGCAATAATGATCCCAATTTTACTGCATCGCATCCCATGACCACATAGAGCATGCATGCATAATATGCTTTTCATGTTGGGCAAAATTTGGAATGTTTTCACATATGCGGAACGAAAATGACCAGTAAACGGCTCTCGGGAGGTCTACCCCCCCCCCCCCACACACACACAAATTAAACCGTGATTTTTTCAACCTCCTCTAAATCACCTCTAACTTTGCACACTTGATATGTTGCACAAACATAGATAGGTTTTCAAGGTTTTATAATTCTTTAATTTTTTTAAATTCATTCTGCCCTGTAGACTGACTGATCAAAACATCGGTCTACACCTTAAGCGGGCATTGTAGGATACATTTTTTTTAAATTTCTTTCATAGACATGCTTGGCACATCTATTTGAGCATCTAGAACAAATTTTGGGTGGTTTGGAGGTGGTGGAAAAAAATCACATTTTCTACAAAAACTGGCTTAAGTGAGAGCAAATGGTCCCTCCTGTTTAAGCGTGATTTTTTTGACCTTCTCTAAATCACCTATAATTTTGCACACTTGATATGTTGCACAAACATAGCTATATTTTCAAGGTTTTATAATTTTATAATTTTTTTTTGAATTTATTCTGCCTTGTAGACTCACTGATCAAAACAACGGTCTACACCTTAAGCGGGCATTGTGGGATACATTTTATTTCCAAATTTCTCTCATATACATGCTAGACACATCTATTTAAGCATGTAGAACAAATTTGTGGTGATTTGGAGGTGGTGGAAAAAATACATTTTCTACAAAAACTGGCTTAAGTGACCAAATGGTCCCTCGTGTTTTAGCGTGATTTTTTTGACCTCCTCTAAACCACCTATAATTTTGCACACTTGATATGTTGCACAAACATATCTAGGTTTTCAAGGTTTTATAATTTTTAAATTTTTTTGAATTTATTCTGCGCTATAGACTGGCTGATCCAAAACATCGGTCAACACCTTAAGCGGGCATTGTAGGATACATTTTTTTTAAAATTTCTTTCATAGACATGCTTGGCACATCTATTTGAGCATCTAGAACAAATTTGGAGTGATTTGGAGGTGGTGGAAAAAAATACATTTTCTACAAAAACTGGCTTAAGTGACCAAATGGTCCCTCGTGTTTTAGTGTGATTTTTTCGACCTCCTCTAAACCACCTATAATTTTGCACACTTGATATGTTGCACAAACATATCTAGGTTTTCAAGGTTTTATAATTTTATAATTTTTTTTGAATTTATTCTGCGCTATAGGCTGGCTGATCAAAACATCGGTCTACACCTTAAGCGGGCATTGTAGGATACATTTTTAAAAAAAATTTCTTTCATAGACATGCTTGGCACATCTATTTGAGCATCTAGAACAAATTTGGGGTGATTTGGAGGTGGTGGAAAAAAAATCACATTTTCTACAAAAATGGCTTAAGTGAGACCAAATGGCCCCTCGTGTTTAAGCATGATTTTTTAGAACTTCTCATCACCTATAATTTTGCACACTTGATATGTTGCACAAACATAGCTAGGTTTTCAAGGTTTTATAATTTTTTAATTTTTTTGTATTTATTCTGCCCTGTAGACTGACTCATCAAAACAACGGTCTACATCTTAAGCGGGCATTGTAGGATACTTTTTTCCAAATTTCTATCATAGACATGCTAGGCACATCTATTTAAGCATGTAGAACAAATTTGGGGTGATTTGGAGGTGGTGGAAAAAAACACATTTTCTACAAAAACTGGCTTAAGTGAGACCAAATGGTCCCTCGTGTTTTAGCATTATTTTTTTAACCTTCTCTAAATCACCTATAATTTTGCACACCTGATATGTTGCACAAACATAGCTAGGTTTTCAAGGTTTTATAATTTTTAATTGTTTATGAATTTATTCTGCCCTGTAGACTGACTGATCAAAACAACGGTCTACACCTTAAGCGGGCATTGTAGGATACATTTTTTCCAAATTTCTCTCATAGACATGCTAGGCACATCTATTTAAGCATGTAGAACAAATTTGTGGTGATTTGGAGGTGGTGGAAAAAATCACATTTTCTACAAAAATTGGCTTAAGTGAGACCAAATGGTCCCTCTGTTTTAGCGTGATTTTTTCGACCTTCTCTAAAGTATCTCCAATTTTGCACACTTGATATGTTGCACAAACAAAGCTAGGATTTCAATGTTTTATAATTTTTTTATTTTTTTTGAATTTATTCTGCCCTGTAGACTGACTAATCAAAACAACGGTCTACACCTTAAGCGGGCATTGTAGGATACATTTTTTCCAAATTTATTTCATAGACATGTTTGGCTCATCTATTTGAGCATGTGGAACAAATTTGAGGTGATTTGTAGGTGGTGAAAAAAATCACCTTTTCTCGACCACATCTAAATCACCTCAGTTTTTGCACACATGATCTGTAAATAACAATGTTTGTCACATGTATGTGACAATGTAAAACAAATTTGGTTTGATTTGGAGATGGTCTACAAATTAACTGCAATATTTCAAATTTATTTTAAAATTAAAATTCAATGATGCAAGGTTTTACATGTTTTTCAATTGTTTTCAAACTTAAACTTTTTACACATGTCCAAGAAAGCCAATGTGGTAAGGTTTTAAATGTTTTTAATTTTTATCAAACTTAAACTTTTCACATAAGACACGTGTACCTAAAAAAGGAAGTGTTATTTTAGTATAAGTCAACATGTCACATAGGCAAAAAAAAAGATTTTGTAGAAAAAAATCCCACCTACCTAACATGATATTTCGCACACCACGGCCCGCATACGACTACAAACCTAGTGATATGTGTAGGGTAACACAACAGAAAACAAAAATTTTCCGACCTACGCACCAGCCCAGGACCACTATGGTGACTGCATAAATGGTTTGATCTTTTTCGTTACCGACTCGTAGCGCAGCGGAAGTAGAGTCGATGAAGAACGGCGGTGCAGATCCCCGCAGCTAGGATTTACAACCTCCCAACCGCGAGGATGTATACCCTCATCCGCCCCACGGACAGCCCTCCGAGAGGCGGTCGGACAGTCCCTTGGACAGTGTCACGGACAGCCCTTCGGGAGGACCCTCAAAACTCGGACGGTCACTCGGACAGCCCTTCGGGAGGATTCACAGAACTCGGACCGTCACTTGGACAGCCCTTCGGGAGGCACTCTCAAAACAGCCCCTCGGGCAAAAGGATCAAAACTACGACCTCTCTACGGGGTTGCACACATACGGTGTCATCTGTCCGGCAGGGCTTCGCCGTCCAGAACTAGTTCCTGCCGGAACCCAGACAGCCTTACGGCTCTACGAAACTCTTTTCGTGGGAAGGAGAGAAGAAGCCAGATAATGCATGGCATGTGTATGAGAGCAAGGGATGATCCTTTAGGCAGCCCCCTCCACCCCTATTTATAGGCCAAGCCCAAGGGTGGCTTCTCCAAGAAGCCAAGGGGGGAAATACCAAAAAGGCCCTAAAGGTGGCTTCTCCAAGAAGCCAAGCAAAAAGCACTTACACTATTCATGACGACATTTTTCAGCGTCCGTTCGAAATGAAAATATTTATGTGGGCTCAGAGCATTTCCAGTACCCACTAAAACTATTTTCAATGTGTTCCGAAACAATTTCAGTTTAGTGATTTTCATCTGCGAAAAGCAAACAAGAATGCGTTTTCACTATTCATGAAGACAATTTTTCGCGTCCATTAAATCCGAAAATATTTCTGTGGGTCTTAGAATAATTCCAGTACCCACTAAAATGATTTTGGATTCGTCCCGAAACAATTTCAGATAAGTAAATTTCATCTGCGAAAAACAACCAAAGCGGTACCGGTAGCTCCGGAACATTTCCGGTTTTTATCCCAAAAAAACTCCAAAAAGCTTCCAGAATGATTCTGGCATCCTCCAAGAATTATCAGGTATGTTCCGAAACCAATTTGACTTAATGGTATATTCGGAAACAACTTTTCGGTATCATCGAAACTTATCCGATGACCTCTCTCTGCGGTACGATTCCGCTGTCCGAAACTTTTCCGGTGTCCGAAACTTTTTCGGTGATTTTCTCTCAGACTCCTTGTCTAGTATTCAATAGATAGATGACCCTTAAGCGTGTGACCCTATAGGTTCGGTGAAGTATAGACATGACCGGAACCCTTTCCAATCAATGATCAACATCGGAGCCGTGGACACCCATATTGACCCCTATACCCACACGAATGAATATTCGAGTGAACCTCCAGTTGCCGTGTGCTATTCTTGTTGCTTCGCGATATGTTACAAATACCCAAGGTGAGACATGTTGGCATTCCCGTGGATCAACAACTTGTCCACTATGCTAGTTACCTCGTTACCGGTATTGTTCTCTTTTCTCGTTTCTGTGTTCCGGCATCCTTGTGATCAAATCACAAAGTGTCTGGCCAGACGATGATGGATACCATAATACCGAGAGGGCCCAGAGATATCTCTCCATCGTCAGAGGAGCCAATCCGAATCTTGAGCTATTAAGTTACTTGACATACTTTTCCATGAACCCGTAAGCCGCCGTAATAGCCACCAATTTACGGATGACGTTTAACAAACCCCAAAGTTCATGAAGCAAGCATGAAGAAACTCGATACTCTCATGGTCTAAGGAATCATGCAAACGTTAACCATCTCTGTGTTATTTACCATTAACTTCTGACGAATGTATCTCATAGCATAACATCAATTCGGGTCGATTCAACACAAATGTTCTTTTAACATTGTGCCCTCAAAGTTGCTGGCATTGACATGCCCATGATCAGGAAAAACAGAACCATCATGCAACACTTGAGCTAGTCATAGAGGCTAGACTAAGAATACTTCTTACCGTTTTTTATTCCACACGTGCATATGAGTCTTCCTCCGAGCCTCGTGGATATGCAGACTCAAGAATCATTGGAGTTATAGCATGGAACATAAACATAATTATGAACTCGGAGGTAAATAATATCATCTATTATTGCCTCTAGGGCATATCTCCTACAGACTCCCACTTGCACTAGAGTCAATAATCTAGTTAATGCTAATGCACTTTACACCTATGGCATACTGGTGTAAAAAATGCTTTGCATGTGGTATAGCCTGATGTCCATCGGATCTGACAATTTTAGCTCCGTGTGTATCTCTGCATATCCTCGCATTTTCATGCTTTCACAAAATTCATATTTTGTGTGGACTTGGCGTTGTATGTATGTGAATCATAGATCGAACCTGGATTCCTCAGACTGAGTTATGGAGCAACTACCTGCAGTAGTGTCCCATTGACAAAAGCCATCTTGGAACCATACTAAGTTCATGAATGAACTATATGATTCAACATCTTCTTTTGTCGCTTCTAAAGCGTCAACATACTTAGTCATTTGTTATAGAATTCGCCACAGTATCCTGTTGGGAACAATTTCCAACTACCGTGCCACCATATTGTGTATTACACAAAACCCTTAACTTAAATCGAAAATCGCATGGAGAAGATGAAGACTGTATCGATGTAACATTTTACAACGAACTCTTCATGATCTCTGCTTGCGAGAAAACATATCATCAGTACTTACTCTAGTACTCAATGACATCTTTCACTGTTGTCCCACAATCAGTACTTTGATCACTTTAGTATCCATACTCACAACACATTGGGAGTATCGAACATATCTGGTTGTTTGACATACCATGGAATACATGATTAATCCAAACACAAAAGTGTGTGGAATCTGCATCATGTATTTTGCTCATCCGTGTTTTGGGACACCGAGTCTTGCAAAAAAAACTCTTCCATGTGACTCCGGCAAGAATCACTCCTTGGCGGTTTTAAATGCTAAAAGGTTTTAGCACCTTGTCAATATGTATTCATTGCTTAGCCATATTAGGTAAATCTATCTCCATAGATCATCATGCCTAAAATTGAGGCTATTTAGCATAAGTACTTCATCAAAAACAATTTCAAATGAAGTCCTAATTCGTGTCAAGAAATTTATTTCCAATTAACAATGTGTCAAGCACACAAGGTTTTTAGAAATATTATTACGCTCCCACTTACTTTCTTGAATTACAAGCATCTTCGTTACCCATTAATGAAGTCAAACCCCTTTAACCATTTCATCAAAGCATGAAGATTCCAACTCCATTTTGCTCTCTTCTGTCCATCGCTGGAACTCTGAAGTTTGCATCCTTACTAGCATCCTCTGGATAGACAAAATGCCTTGGACTGTAGCACATGCAAGTCCTTGGTTTCATTTCCATCAGATGGAAATCCTATTGTCATCCATGTTTCATATCTCATGATTGAAATATGTATTAATTGCTAGTTCAACCCGAACCGAATTTAAGCATCGCTACGATGAAAACAACCTCATCGTAGTCAATTCTTGAACTTGTTATTTCAACAAGTCGAGCTTTTATGGATAGACCATTTTTATCCATATCAGTTTTAAGTTCCATAAATATTCGTTAGAATCTAAGTCTTCCGAAAGGTGTATCAAGGTTTTAATCTTGAATCACTTATATGGAAACTAACTCGGGTTGTATTGGCATTTAGCCAATTCCGGAGTCAGGGCCCATCAACGCTTCCTTGTGTATCGTAGGTATAATGTTGTCTAACAACAATATCTCGTTTGCGCACCTGAGAGGTTTGCACGAGCCTTGCCTACGTGGTTCAGCTGCAAGTTCGACCGAAGTTCATACATTTTATTGTAGAGACTTCCGTATCAGTCGCAGTAGGAAACTCTGGAATTACTTCCAAGGTCTCTTTCCTTTGATCTGATGACAAAGATACTGTTTATCTCGTCGAGTTGCACTATTCTCCCACTCACCTTTTTGAAAGAACCGTTCTCTTTAAAAGCACACCGTTTCACAGCAAAACTATTTGCCTCGGTATAGTGAGGGAGGAATACCCAACATTTTGGTATAACCTACAAAGTAGCACATGTCTGATTTGGAATAGGTTTCTAACCTTTTACACAAGCCCCATATTGCAAATGTTAAGAAAAGATATAACATGGTTGGGCATACCATACCATGGCTTCATTTCAACAGAACCGATGTAGCTCTTTTCAGTGTAAAAGTCGCAGTCTCTAAAGCATTACTCTTTAAAAGTGATACTGGCAAATTTATTTATGTCATCTTTGATCTTACCATGTCATAAATGGTTTGATTACATCTTCACAGACATTCCACTCATAGTGGTGATCTGGGAGTTGTAAGTTATGAAACTCTTTTCACAACTCATCAGACATTCGCTAATCTTGTAACTCATATATTCCTTTCTGCAATCAAATTGTAGAAACATAATTTCCTTGTTACAATAACTTCTACTTCATTTTTGAAAACCTTTCGAATGATTTCAAAAGATCCAGACTTACGTCTCATCAAGAAAATATCCATATATCTACTTGAGTCATTTCTGAAGATATATAAATCCACTACTTGCAACAACATTTGTTGAACTACACACATCAAAATGTATGATCACAAATAAGTTTGTTGATCATTCCTTATGGCCTGTGAATGGTATTTCAGTCACTTCACTTTTCGGAGGAAAGTTGCAAGTGTCAGATGATTCAAAATCAAAAAGACTCCAAAATCCATCATAATGGAATTTTCGATGCGAGTTTCTCCAATGTGACGAAATGCAGTGCCACACTTGTGTGGTATTCTTTTAGTCTTGCGTCATTTAGCGTCAGTGTTACGGATGTATCATATTACCATCAATATTCGTAACATACATCCCATCTTGGATGGAAGCATGGCCCTTCATGTTATTCATAATACTTAACAACAATTGTTGTTTTTATGAACAACTCTTTTGCAACAAACATTGTGCAATGGGCTAGAGTGTATGAAACTCTAAAATGAATTATGAAAGTAAACCCAGAGGTATTGTATTATTATCAATATTCATAACATACATCTCATTCATAATGAAAGTATGGCCCTTGTGTTATTCATAACATCGAACATAAAAAGTTCTCTTATGAACAACCTTCTTGCAAGATACCTTA
>LR880969.1:779023576-779035160 GCA_904067115.1 Aegilops sharonensis
CGATGTCAATAAAGCTTGTCCCAAAGACCCATTTCCCTTGCCGCGCATTGACCAGATTGTTGACTCCACGGCTGGATGTGACTTGCTTTCATTTCTTGACGCATATTCAGGATACCATCAGATCTTCATGGCAGAAGAGGATGAGGAGAAGACCGCATTCATCACTCCATGTGGCACGTACTGTTTCATACGGATGCCTTTCGGTTTAAAGAATGCTGGTTCAACATTTGCAAGGGTGGTCCATGACGCTTTTGAGCCACAAATGCACAGAAATGTGGAAGCCTACATGGATGACATAGTGGTCAAGAGCAAGGACAAGGCAACTCTGATTCAAGATTTAGATGAAACCTTTGCGAATCTGCGCAAGATCAACCTCAAGCTTAACCCCGAGAAGTGTGTGTTTGGAGTCCCCTCCGGCAAGCTTCTCGGGTTCTTCGTGTCCCAGCGGGGAATTGAAGCCAATCCCGACAAGATCAAGGCCATTGAGCAGATTGAAGCACCAAAGCGCGTCAAGGATGTACGAAGACTTGTCGGTTGCGTGGCTGCTCTCAGCAGGTTTATCTCTAGATCCGCTGAGCGCGCCCTGCCGTTTTTCAAAATATTGAAAAAGGCAGGTCCAATGAAATGGACTCCGGAAGCGGAGGCTGCGCTGCAAAACTTGAAGAGATACCTGTCCTCCACTCCAACAATTGTCGCACCTAAGCCACAAGAGAAGTTGCTGCTGTATATAGCGGCAACCAATCAAGTGGTTAGTGCTGCGTTAGTAGGAGAGAGGGAGGCGGATGATGAGCCAGCGACCACGGCAGATGCATCCAGCGACAAGCAGGGGGCTTCACCGACAAGCTCTGGTCCCGACAAAGATGGATCTACGCAGACGCGTGAGGAGATACAGAAGAGAATGGTGCAGCGCCCAGTTTACTTTGTCAGTTCTCTTCTGCAGGGGGCTAGGTCAAGGTACTATGGTGTGCAGAAATTGCTTTTCGGCCTTCTCATGGCCTCGAGAAAGCTGCGCCATTACTTCCAAGCACATGAGATCACAGTTGTCACTCGTTTTCCGCTGAAGAGGATACTGCAGAATCCAGAAGAAACATGCAGGATTGTCGAGTGGGCACTGGAACTATCAAGCTTTGGCCTCAAGTTTGAGAGCACTTCAACTATCCAAAGCAGAGCATTGGCAGAATTCATAGCAGAATGGACGCCAACACCAGATGAAGAAATTCCAGAAACGAGCATCCCCGTCAAGGAAGCAAGCAAAGAGTGGCTGATGTACTTTGGTGGTGCCTTCTCGCTGCAAGGCGCCGGTGCGGGCGTGCTACTTGTTGCACCCAGCAGAGAGCACCTCAAGTACGTAGTCCAGATGCACTTTCCCAAGGAGCAGGCAACGAACAATACCGCAGAGTATGAAGGTTTGCTTGCCGGTCTCAGGATCGCAGCAGGCCTTGGGATCAAGAAGCTCATTGTCAGTGGTGACTCGCAGCTTGTCGTCCGCCAAGTGAACAAGAATTATCAGAGTCCGTTGATGGAAGCCTACGTTGATGAAGTGAGAAAGCTAGAAGAGCACTTTGACGGCCTACAGATGGAGCATGTTCCAAGAGCTCAGAACGACATTGCCGATGGCCTGTCGAAGTGCGCCGCACTAAAGTTACCTGTGGAACCAGGGACCTTTGTGCTCAAACTGACTCAACCGTCTGTAACGCCATTATTTGGACAGAGCAAGAAGAGGAAGTTGATTTCTGGTGACTATTTTCCGGCAGAGCTCCCCGAAGCCGCCGCCAAGAAGGTCCCCAAGATCAACACCAAGGGTGCTGAGGAGCAGTCTGCTCTGGCAAGCCCTAGGGTTTGTTCCGTTGAAGCAGACGCTCCCGACAAGTTTTGCTCCGGCAAGCTTGCCGGGGAACGTCAAGCTCCGGCTGAGCCGCAGGTTCTCGCCGTAGAAGCGGATGTTCCCGCAACAGCAGATGTGCCTTTAGTCCTTGTTGTCGAGCCGCAAGCCCCAGCATGGGCACAGCAGATTGTCCGTTTCCTTCAGACAGGAGAACTTCCCGAAGATCAAGAAGAAGCAGAAAGAGGCCCGGCAGTCAAGTATGTACCAGTTTGTCGACAACACACTGTGCAGAAGAAGACTCAACGGTGTGAAATTGAAGTGTATTCACCGGGAAGACGGACAGAAGCTGTTGGCAGAGATACATGGAGGCATATGTGGTCACCACATTGGTGCAAGAGCACTTGCCGGCAAAGCATTCCGGCAAGGTTTCTTTTGGCCGACAGCCCTCCAGGATGCAACTGCACAAGTAACCAAGTGTGAAGCGTGCCAGTTCCATTCCAAACAGATACACCAGCCGGATCAAGCTCTCCAGACGATCCCTTTATCCTGGCCATTTTTGGTCTGGGGGCTCGACATCCTCGGCCCCTTTCCCCGAGCTGTCGGGGGCTTTGAGTACTTGTACGTTGCAATCGACAAGTTCACAAAGTGGCCGGAAGTGGAAGCAGTGAGGAAGGTGACAGCACAGTCAGCAGTCAAGTTCTTCAGGTCGATTGTTTGCCGCTTCGGGATTCCTAACAGGATCATCACCGACAACGGCACACAATTCACGAGCCGCACCTTCATGCAGTACGTCCAAGATCTTAGCGCCAAGGTCTGCTTCGCTTCTGTTGCTCACCCGAGAAGCAACGGTCAAGCGGAGAGGGCAAATGCTGAAGTGTTGTGCGGGCTCAAGACCAGGACTTTCGACAGGCTGCGCAAGTGCGGAAAGAACTGGATTGAGGAGCTGCCGGTGGTTCTTTGGTCGATCAGGACGACGCCAAATCGAGCCACTGGCCAGACGCCTTTCGCTCTAGTCTATGGAGTAGAGGCAATTCTCCCCACGGAACTCGTATATCGGTCACCTCGAGTGCTCGCTTATGATGAGCTTGAGCAAGAGCAGCTGCGACAAGATGACGCGCTGCTCCTTGAGGAAGACCGTCTTCAGGCTGCTGTACGAGCTGCTCGCTACCAGCAAGCTTTGCGCCGCTACCATAGCCGCAAAGTTAATGCCAGAAGTCTCGATGAAGGCGACCTTGTTCTTCGGCGCGTTCAGTCCGCCAATAATTCCAACAAGTTGACGCCGAAGTGGGAAGGCCCTTACCGGGTGAAACGAGTCACTAGGCCTGGCGCTGTCCGCCTTGAGACCGAAGATGGCATTCTGGTGAGCAACTCCTGGAACATTGAGCATCTTCGTAAGTTTTACCCGTAAGGCGCGGTTGCCGGAACCTGTTCCGGCAACCACCTTTTGTACAAGTCTTGCCGCTGTTGCATGTAATCCTTTGTACAAAGCCGGGCGCAGACCCCGTGCAAAAGTAAAGCTCATGTGCTCCACACATCTTGTCAATTTCATGCTTTCTATTTTTTGCATGTGTTATCTGACACTTTGTGCAGCGCCTACCCCCGGTAAGCAATAACGAGCCGTAAGGCTCCATATCTTTATTTTCTCTTCTTTCTTTTTCTCAAACAAAGGAAGGTTCCCTCGCCCACAAGTTTGCCGGGGGGAAAGGAGAAGATAATGGTGTGGACCAGGCGTCGTTCAAGAAAGTTTCGCCTTACCAGGAAGCAAACGACAGAAAAGCTAAGTTTCCAAAGTTTGAGCAATCAGTTTTTTAAAATTTTAAGTTATCTTCCTTGAACGACCGTGCTTTGTATGGAAAACCTGTTTGCGGAGGAACCAACTCGTAGCTAGTTGTGCCCTTACTTTGTTTCGAGTCCGCTCAACAACTTAAGTGAGCTGCGACTAGTTGCGACAAGGTTTCTTGTCGGTTGCGGCACCGGGCAGGCTGCTGACATCCCGCACTCAGCGCTCGCGGTTAAGGTGACTGCGCCAACAAGTTCCCTAAAAGCGTAGGGCAAAAACATACAAAGGAAGGAATCAAGTAAAGGAAATAACATAGCAATCGCTACCCAAAATAGAGCTATATTACAAGATAGCTTGTCGCAGCTCTAACAGATTGTTCGCATAATATGACCAGCAGCGACAAGAAAAGGAGAAAACGGGCGGCCTAATCTACGAGATCGCCCTCAACCCTCTTGATCCCACTCACCTTGTCCACAATGGGTGCGACAAGGGTCTTGAGCGCTTCCAGATCGGCATCCGGCGGCAAGGTCTTGAGGACGTTGGTGAGGTTGAGGCCCGGGTTGCGGAAGGCCACCTTCACCAACACCTTTTGAAGAGCTCCCGCGCAGATCTTGCATGACTCGTCGGCCAGCTACTTTGGGATCTTCTCCCGGAGTCGCTGGAGGGCCGTCGCCACGCCTTTGAAGAACAAGGTGAGCTTGGCGCTGGGTTGGAGGTTCTCATCGGAGGGATACCCGAGATCCTCCATCCCCAGCTGCGCCAGCTCCCTGTCAATGGAGGCGGCAACATCCACGAGACCCTCAGTCCAGTGCTCCACATTCTCCCTAAAAGTGTTCTGGGCGGCAGCAGCACTCGCCAGCAGCTCTTCGTCGGCCTTGATCTTCTCCTTCAAGGCCACCTCCTGCTCCCTGGCGCCGTCCAGCGTCTTGGTCAAAGTAGTCAGCTTCAACTCAAGATCTGCGTTGGAGTCCTTGGCGGCGCTAAGCTCCTTGACCTTCTCGGTGAAACGACCCTACAGCTCGCCAAAGCTGTAGGTGTCCCTCTCCCGCTCACATTTGAGCGCAGCAAGCTCTTCACCGCTTGCCTTGAGATCGGCCTCCAGCTGCGCCACCTTCGTCTCCAGCTCCTTCTTGGCGGCCTCGGCAGCTGCGGCAGCATCCTTTGCTTCCTTGAGAGCCCCGCCAAATGTTTGCTCGCGCGCAGCAAGCTCCTCCTCGTGGTTGTCAAGGTTGACCTTCCGCTGCGCCAACTCGCCCTCCCGCGCAGACAGCTTCTCGGCGGCAAGCCGTTGTTGCTCTTCAACTTCAGCCCTCTCGAGGAGGAAGGCTTTCTGCTCCTCGGCAAGTTGCTCCCGCTCCTTTGCCAGGGACCGGAGAGCTTCCTGGTTGATACCCCGGGCTCCTCCGTGCGCTTCTCGATGCCCACTCCAGCCTTCGCGACAAGCGCTTCTCGGGATTCCACCTTGGCCTCTCGAGCGCGGTAGAGCGATACCAGCTTCCGCAGCAGCCGCTCCTCCTCAGGCTCGCCGCTGCTGCTGCTCGGCGCATCAACCAGCGTCAGCCCAGCAGAGGCGAGCACCTCTCCATCCAAGATTTCTCCTTCGACCGGCGCCCTGGAGCTTGACGCCCAGGGGAGCTTGATGAAGACGCCATCGCCGGCCTTCAAATAGGCGCCTGGCTGGGGCCCTTCGGAGCCTGACGCTACGGCAGCGGCGGAGGGATCAGCGGTCGGCGTAGCGCCTGGCGCTCCTGTGGCCTCAGGGCCGTTAGTATGATCGCCAGAACCCTCGCCGGCTTTTGCGGCGGCAGCTTTGGCGGCCTCTTCACCGGCGGGATCATCAGCGCCGGCTGCTTCTTCGGTAGCAGCGGCGTCGTCGGTATCCCCGCGCGCGTTCTCCTCGCCGGCAACCTCGGTCTCCATCGGCTCTGTGGCAGATGGATCTGACGGCCGAAAAAGGGAGAAAAGTCAAGCAAATATCCAAAAAGAAGATCAAAAGAAGAAGAACCCAAGGGAAGTTTTCAAGCGAGAGGATTACCTATACTGGGTTCTGCAGTCATGGTCTCCACCTCCGGGGTGTCGCTGGTGCTCTCCCTTACCGGAGAACTCTCCCTTGGCGGCGTAGTCGAAGCAGATGGCATGTCGGGGGCGGCCTCCGGGCGCTCCTGGTGAGGTTGCTCTGCTCCTACACAAACCAATAAGTCAGATGTCAGCAAAGAAAGAGCACCCATGCGCACCTAACAGCGGGAAGTAAACCATATACTTACGCTGGGGGCTGCATTGGGGGCTGCTTTGGAGAATAGTTGCCGGGTCCGGCAAGGTGGTCTCGGACTCACCCCCTGCTGTCGCGGTGGGTTCGTCCTCGATGACAATCACCGGGACGTTGGCTCTCTTCGCCGCTCTCTGGGCCAGAGTCCTGAAAAGGAATGGGTTCGGAGTAAAGCAAATCAGATACAAGACAAAACAGCAAGAATTGAAGAACTACAAGAACAACAAAGAATCTTACTCTTCTTCTTCCTCGTCAGAGCTAAGCGCGGAGAGGTCGAAGTCCAGCTCACCTCCGGCGCAACGAGGCGGAGGAATGGGTTCCCTTGGCCGCTTGGCGGGGGCAGTGGCAGTGGTCTGAGACGACCCCGCTCCAGCCGCCGCCACGGCGTGAGAAGCGGCAGGAGCAGAAGCGGTGGTCCGGGAGGACCCCGCTCCAGTTGCCGCAGCAGCATGAGGCACTCCCGTGGCAACAGTGTTTGCCACAGTAGAGCGTGTCGCGCGGCGCGGTGGCTGTGGACTCGTCTGCCGCTTCGCTACGTCCTCGGCCTTGCGAAGACGCCTTCTTGGTGGAGCTAGGGGCTCTGCTTGCGGCGAGCTGTCTGAAGATGAGGAGGAAGAGGAGTTGATCTCCAACGAACCGCCCGTATCCTCGGCGGGCTCGCTCACCTCGACATCAGGCCCGGCAAGCTCTCCCTCGCCGGCAAGTCCCTCTCGCTCGGCAAGGCTTGCCACCTCTGCCGCCTCTGCCTCCTCCACGATGAATCCAAACTCGCCCGCGGCAGCGGCTGCCGTCGCCTCCTCCAGCCTAGTGGCGATGCGATTCACCTCCGCATCGTTGGTGTCGCGAGTGAGGCTCTTCTGTTCATTGGAGCGGACCGGCACTTCTACCAAGCTGTCAAAGAACTCTTGCACGACGTCGTATGCAGGCTCTTGCCAAGTTGGGACAATTCCATGCGAATCGCACAGCGGCATCATTGCACGGATGCGGTCGAGCGAGGAGTTGTTGCACAACGGAACGACACCCTTCAGCAACCTGAACATTTCGGGATGTTGAGGGTCGTGCTTGAACAGCTCCTGGAGCATCGCGTTAAGTTCCAGGACAGTGAAGTTGAAGTTGAGGCCCGGGCGTAGCCTCATGATGTCCGCCGCATTCTTGAACTCCCAGGCGGGTCTCCTCCTCTCCTGCAGGGGGGCGATGCGGCGGCGAAGAAAATCTGCGCCAACGGCGCCTACAGTGAGCCCGGCAAGCCTGAGGCGTTGGATCCGGATGACGGCAATCTTCAGCCTATCGTCTTCTGGGGCCACGTTGCTCCAATCGTTGCCGCGCGCTACTGGGGCTTGGCGCCGGGCGGTAAACGGCTGCGGGTTCTCCTCGACAATCCAGCACCAATCTGCTCTCCATTCCTCCCACTTGCCGCGGAGCTCTCCCTGCAAATAAGCTTCCTTCTTGTGGGCTCTCGAGATCCAGGCGATTCCGCCGGATAAGGGCTCTCCTCTCTCAACTCGAGGCATAAAGAAGTGGCGAAAAAGAGCAACATTTGAATAGACTCCGACAAAGTTTTCGCAGAGATGTGCGAAAACTGCCATGGTCAGAACGGCATTGGGGGTGAAGTCAAGGAGGCGGAGCCCTTAGGTGTTCATAACGTCGCAGAAAAACTCGGAGAAAGGCGGGCAGAGCCCGCAGTAGAAGAACGACGCAAAGAAGGGATATCCATTTGGAACCAGTTTTCGAGCGGCGGCTGGGAGTACCTTCGTGCGCGGATGCGCTCGCGTCTCCGTCGACCAGAAGAGGTAGTAATACTCCCTCAGCTCCTCCGCGGCGAGATTGGGGGGGGAAGATTGCCCGCTCCTTTCGCAGCGCCACGAGCCGCTGCGCCTCGGCCGACTTCACGACCTTCCCCTTGTCGGCTTTCGGAGCCATGGCGGAGGTGGTGGGGGAGATCGACGGCGTTGGTGGTGCTGGTGGCGATGGGGGGCGGAGCGCTGCTCTCTTTCAGCTTTGGGAAGAAAGGGAGGAGCGGCGGAGGTTTCTGAGATTGGAATAGCAACCGGCGAGATGGGCGAACTGCGCCTGTTTCCCCTGCTTATAAAGAGGGGGGAGGCGGACGTTCCGCAATTCCGAATAAAGAAGCAACCCACGATCTCTCCCACGACGCCGCATTCAATGCGTGCCATTCGGGGAGGGCGCGGTGGATACGGAGTGAGATACGGCGTAACCCAGGCCGCGCATGCTCGTGCCCTGTTTTGGGCCTGGCCCAACAGCGCTCGGCACCGTGTGTGGCCCAGGCCCGGGGGCTCCTGTCGGTGTACTAGACTAGGGGTACCCTAGTATCCCGAACTTGTGCACGGGCAGTCGCAGCATCTCGCGGCAAGGCTTGCCGGGTGACCGCCAAGGTCCTCCGTGGTTTCTTTGGAACCATTCAATAACAAAGTATTCAAGCCAAGGAGACAAGGCCTCGGCAAGAGGAGCTTGCCGGGAAGGCCAACCAAGGCATCTCAAGGAACTTGCCGCGACGCGCCACGCGTCCCGGCAGGGCCCGGTGAGCGACAAGCTCCCGGACGCGACAAGACAACGACCGCGGCATGGCGCTTGCCGCGAAAAGCTACCACCCTGTACCCGCGCTCCAGCACATCCACCAACGTGTCGCTCTGGGACCTTTCCAGGCGCACGTAGCAGCAGGCTGTGCAGCCAGCGGTGTGCGGTGGCAAGCGGCGCTGACAAGATTGCCATCGTGGCAAGCGGTGGCGTCCCTGGCGGTCCCTTTTTGCACTATTTGGGCGACGCAGACGGGCATTTAATGCCTTTGTCCCCTGCCATCAGGGTTAGGTATGATACACTGTACAAGTAGTTGTACCAACCGCAACATCTTTCCATTTTTACCCTTGTCTACGTTGCCACCTGTCGGTGACCCCTTGAGCATATAAAAGGAGGCCCATGCGCAACGTAGATGAGGTTAGTTGGTTGGAAGGCTGGAAGGACATTCACGCTCGGTCTCTTTAGCTGCTGGTGTGTACTGTAGCACTCAGCGCTCCCGAGCAAGAACTCAATACACTCAGACATGCAGCAGTAGGAGTATTATCTCTCCGGAGAGCTCCGAAGCTGGGTAAACCGCTCATGTGCTTCGCCTCGATCTGCTCTTCGTGCGATCTCCGCCCCACACCGAACCGAAAGGGGCTCGGTCCGCCGGTCCCATAGGTGTTCGTGGATCAGTTTCCCAGACAGTTACCGACTCATAGCGCAACTAGGATTTACAACCTCCCAACCGTGAGGATGTATACCCTCATCCGCCCCACGGACAGCCCTCCGGGAGGCGGTCGCACAGTCCCTTGGACAGTGTCGCGGACAGCCCTTCGGGAGGACCCTCAAAACTCGGACGGTCACTCGGACAGCCCTTCGGGAGGATTCACAGAACTCGGACCGTCACTTGGACAGCCCTTCGGGAGGCACTCTCAAAACAGCCCCTCGGGCAAAAGGATTGAAACTACGACCTCTCTACGGGCTTGCACACATACGGTGTCATTTATCTGTCAAGGCTTCGCCGTCCAGAACTAGTTCCTGCCGGAACCCAGACAGCCTTACGGCTCTACGAAACTCTTTTCGTGGGAGGGATAGAAGAAGCCAGATAATGCATGGCATGTGTATGAGAGCAAGGGATGATCCTTTAGGCAGCCCCCTCCACCCCTATTTATAGGCCAAGCCCAAGGGTGGCTTCTCCAAGAAGCCAAGGGGGGAAATACCAGAAAGGCCCTAAAGGTGGCTTCTCCAAGAAGCCAAGCAAAAAGCACTTTCACTATTCATGACGACATTTTTCAGCGTCCGTTCGAACTGAAAATATTTATGTGGGCTCAGAACATTTCCAGTACCCACTAAAACTATTTTCAATGCGTTCCGAAACAATTTCAGTTTAGTGATTTTCATCTGCGAAAAGCAAACAAGAATGCGTTTTCACTATTCATGAAGACAATTTTTCGCGTCCATTAAATCCGAAAATATTTCTGTGGGTCTTAGAATAATTCCAGTACCCACTAAAATGATTTGGATTCGTTTTGAAACAATTTCAGATAAGTAAATTTCATCTGCGAAAAACAACCAAAGCGGTACCGGCAGCTCCGGAACATTTCCGTTTATTATCCCAAAAAATTCCAAAAAGCTTCCAGAATGATTCTGGCATCCTCCAAGAATTATCAGGAATGTGCCGAAACCAATTTGACTTAACGGTTTATCCCAAAACAACTTTTCGGTATCATCGAAACTTATCCGATGACCTCTCTCTGCGGTACGATTCCGCTGTCCGAAACTTTTCCGGTGTCCGAAACTTTTTCGGTGATTTTCTCTCAGACTCCTTGTCTAGTATTCAACAGATAGATGACCCTTAAGCGTGTGACCCTATAGGTTTGGTGAAGTATATACATGACCGGAACCCTTTCCAATCAATGATCAACATCGGAGCCGTGGACACCCATATTGACCCCTATACCCACACGAATGAATATTCGAGTGAAGCTCCAGTTGCCGTGTGCTATTCTTGTTGCTTCGCGATATGTTACAAATACCCGAGGTGGGACATGTTGGCATTCCCGTGGATCAACAACTTGTCCACTATGCTAGTTACCTCGTTACCGGTATTGTTCTCTTTTCTCGTTTCTGTGTTCCGACATCCCTGTGATCAAATCACAAAGTGTCTGGCCAGACGATGATGGATACCGTAACACCGAGAGGGCCCAGAGATATCTCTGCATCGTCGGAGGATCAAATCCCAATCTTGAGCTATTAAGTTACTTGACATACTTTTCCATGAACCCGTAAGCCACCGTAATAGCCACCCATTTACGGATGACGTTTAATAAACCCCAAAGTTCATGAAGCAAGCATGAAGAAACTCGATACTCTCATGGTCTAAGGAATCATGCAAACGTTAACCATCTCTGTGTTATTTACCATTAACTTCTGACGAATGTATCTCATAGCATAACATCAATTCGGGTCGATTCAACACAAATGTTCTTTTAACATTGTGCCCTCAAAGTTGCTGGCATTGACATGCCCATGATCAGGAAAACAGAACCATCATGCAACACTTGAGCTAGTCTTAGAGGTTAGACTAAGAATACTTCTTACCGTTTTTTATTCCACACATGCATATGAGTCTTCCTCCGAGCCTCGTGGATATGCAGACTCGAGAATCATTGCAGTTATAGCATGGAACATAAACATAACTAGCGTAGCTACCCGCGCATTTGCGCGGCTAGATTTTTACATATTATTAGAATTAAATGTTCGGATATATGCTCCTTTACAATTTTTTTACTATATCTTTATATAAATATGTTTGGTCAAAATCTACAAAATTGATATCATTTTACCTGAGCAATCTCAATGTCTTAATCATCACCAGTTCGTGATAATTGTTTGTTTGACTTGACTCCATCCCGATCATCTGAATTGTAATCCACAATTTAGATTGAGTTAAGAATGTAAACTGAACACCTAAATATTTTTGCAAGAGTACACTTCTCTATGTTGAATTTGTGATAGCCTCGATCAATATCTGAATTCAATATAAATTAGTCTTGTAAATATGTTAAATTAATTTTTTTGCCTATTCCATTTCGACAACTTTTGTTTCCTTCTAGTTTCTATTTTATATATTAAGAAAGTACATTAGTAAATTTGAGTACAAAAGCTTTGTACATGATTTATATCTGTAACAAAA
>LR880969.1:779052848-779063080 GCA_904067115.1 Aegilops sharonensis
AAAATTACTAATTTCAAAAAAAAAATTGAATTTTTTTTCAAAAAATAATACGTAATATGATCGAGAAGTTTGAAATATTTTTCAAAATTTCATCATAGTCATTAACATGAACAAAGTCCTAGACATCAATAAGGTATAACAGGATTGATATGCTAGATATATCAACAAGTGCCTGTGAAGTGAGCTGTTGCTAGGGTTGGATAGAACTCTGAAGTTAAGCGTGCTTGGGCTGGAGTAGTGTGAGGATGGGTGACCTTTCGGGAAGTTTGACCACGGAGTGCGATTTGACCTGAGATTAAGCATATTGACCCGAGATTAAGCCATAGTGAACTGAGATTAAGAAAAATTTGAAAAAAAAAATTAAAAAAATTTGAAAAAAATTTAAAAAAAAATTGAAAAAATTTAAAAAAAAAATTGAAAAAAAATGTTACTAATGGCGCACTTCTATGTGGTGCGCCATTAGTAGTGCGCCATTAGTATATCAGATACTAATGGCGCACTACATGGTGCGCCATTAGCTAATGGCGTGCTATTAATGGCGCACCACAAATGCGCCATTAGTAGCCATATTAGGTGCGCCATTAGTAGGGGTTTTTCTAGTAGTGTGATGCATACTCAGAATACCATCAGATCTTCATGGCAGAAGTAGATGAAGAAAAGACCGCATTCATCACCCCATGTGGCACGTACTGTTTTATACGGATGCCCTTCGGGTTAAAGAATGCTGGTTCAACGTTTGCAAGGGTGGTCCATGTCGCTAGTGAGCCCCAGATACACAGAAATGTGGAAGCATACATGGATGATATAGTGGTAAAGAGCAAGGACAGGGCTACTCTGATTCAAGATTTAGATGAAACCTTTGCAAATCTGCGCAAGATCAACCTCAAGCTTAACCCCGAGAAGTGCGTGTTTGGAGTCCCATCCGGCAAGCTTCTCGGGTTCTTTGTGTCTCAGCGGGGAATTGAAGCCAATCCCGACAAGATCAAGGCCATCAAGCAGATTGAAGCACTGAAGCGCGTCAAGGATGTGCGAAGGCTTGCCGGTTGCGTGGCTGCTCTCAGCAGGTTTATCTCTAAGTCTGCTGAGCGCGCCCTGCCGTTTTTCAAAATATTGAAAAAGGCAGGTCCAATGAATTGGACTCCAGAAGCGGAGGCTGCGCTGCAGGACTTGAAGAGGTACCTGTCCTCCACTCCAATACTTGTCGCACCTAGGCCACAAGAGAAGTTGCTGCTGTATCTAGCGGCAACCAATCAAGTGGTTAGTGCTGCGTTAGTGGCAGAGAGGGAGGCGGATGATGAGCCAGCAACCGCGGCAAGTGCATCCAGCGACAAGCAGGGGGCTTCGCCGACAAGCTCTTGTCCCGACAAGGATGGATCTGCGCAGATGCGCGAAGAGGTGCAGAAGAAAATGGTGCAGCGCCCGGTTTACTTTGTCAGCTCCCTTCTGCAGGGGGCTAGGTCAAGGTACTCTGGTGTGCAGAAGTTGCTTTTCGGCCTTCTCATGGCCTCGAGAAAGCTGCGCCATTAATTCCAGGCATATGAGATAACAGTTGTCACTCGCTTTCCGCTGAAGAGGATATTGCAGAATCCGGAAGCAACAGGCAGGATCGTCGAGTGGGCACTGGAACTGTCAAGCTTTGGCCTCAAGTTTGAGAGCACTTCAACTATCCAGAGCAGAGCATTGGCAGAGTTCATAGCAGAGTGGACGCCAACACCAGACGAAGAAATTCCAGAAACGAGCATCCCCGTCAAGGAAGCAAGCAAAGAGTGGCTCATGTACTTTGATGGTGCCTTCTCGCTGCAAGGCCCCGGTGCTGGCGTGCTGCTTGTCGCACCCACCGGAGAGCACCTCAAGTACGTAGTCCAGGTGCACTTTCCCAAGGAGCAAGCGACAAACAATACTGCAGAGTATGAAGGTTTGCTTGCCGGCCTCAGAATCGCAGCAGACCTTGGGATCAAGAAGCTCATTGTCAGGGGTGACTCACAGCTTGTCGTCCACCAAGTGAACAAGAACTATCAGAGTCCGTTGATGGAAGCTTATGTCGATGAGGTGAGAAAGCTAGAAGAGCGCTTTGACGGCCTACAGATGGAACATGTTCCGAGAGCTCAGAACAAAATTGCTGATGGCCTGTCAAAGTGTGCCGCACTAAAGTTACCTGTGGAACCAGGGATCTTTGTGCTCAAGCTGACTCAACCATCCCTGGCACCATCAACTGGACAAAGCAAGAAGAGGAAGTTGGTTGCTGGTGACTACTTTCCGGAGAGCTTCCCGAAGCCGCCGCCAAGAAGTTCCCCAAGATCAACGCCAAGACTGCTGAGGAGCAATCTGCTCCGGCAAGCCTTAGGGTTTGTTCCGTTGAAGCAGACGCTCCCGACAAGCTTTGCTCCGGCAAGCTTGCCGGGGAACATCAAGCTCCGGCTGAGCCGCAGGTTCTTGCCGTAGAAGCGGGTGTTCCCGCAGCAGCAGATATGCCATTAGTCCTTGTTGTCGAGCCACAAGCTCCAGCATGGGTGCAGCTGATTGTCCGTTTCCTTCAGACAGGAGAACTTCCCGAAGAGCAAGAAGAAGCGGAAAGAGTAGCCCGGCAGTCAAGTATGTACAAGTTTGTCGACAGCACACTGTACAGAATAAGACTCAACAGTGTGAAATTTAAGTGCATTTGCCGGGAAGATGGACAACAGCTGTTGGCAGAGATACATGGAGGCATATGTGGTCATCACATTGGCGCAAGAGCACTTGCCGGCAAAGCGTTCCGGCAGGGTTTCTTTTGGCCGACAGCCCTCCAGGATGCAACTGCACAAGTAACCAAGTGTGAAGCGTGCCAGTTCCATTCCAAGCAGATACACCAGCCAGCTCAAGCTCTCCAGACGATCCCTTTATCCTGGCCATTTTCGGTCTGGGGGCTCGACATCCTCGGCCCCTTCCCCCGAGCTGTCGGGGGCTTTGAGTTCTTGTACGTCGCCATCGACAAGTTCACAAAGTGGCCGGAAGTGGAACCAGTGAGGAAGGTGACAGCACAATCAGCAGTCAAGTTCTTCAGGTCGATTGTTTGCCGTTTCGGGATCCCTAACAGGATCATCACCGACAACGGCACGCAATTCACGAGCCGCACCTTCATGCAGTACGTCCAAGATCTTGGCGCCAAGGTCTGCTTCGCTTCTGTTGCTCATCCGAGAAGCAACGGTCAAGCGGAGAGGGCAAATGCTGAAGTGCTGCGAGGCCTCAAGACCAGAACTTTCGACAGGCTGCACAAGTGCGGAAGAAACTGGATCGAGGAGCTGCCGGTGGTTCTTTGGTCGATCAGGACGATGCCAAATCGAGCCACTGGCCAGACACCTTTCGCTCTAGTCTATGGAGCAGAGGCAGTTCTCCCCACGGAACTCGTTTATGGGTCGCCTTGAGTGCTCGCTTATGATGAGCTCAAGCAAGAGCAGCTGCGACAAGATGACGCGCTGCTCCTTGTGGAAGATCGTCTTCAGGCTGCTGTGCGAGCCGCTCGCTACCAGCAAGCTTTGCGTCGCTACCATAGCCGCAAAGTTAAAGCCAGAAGTTTCGAGGAAGGCGACCTTGTTCTTCGGCGCGTTCAGTCCGCCAAGAATTCCAACAAGTTGACACCGAAGTGGGAAGGCCCTTACCGGGTGAAACGAGTCAGTAGGCCTGGCGCTGTCCGCCTTGAGACTGAAGATGGCATTCCGGTGAGCAATTCCTAGAACATTGAGCATCTTCGTAAGTTTTACCCGTAGGGCGCGGTTGCCGGAACCCGTTCTGGCAACCACCTTTTGTACAAGTCTTGCCGCTGTTGCATGTAATCCTTCGTACAAAGCCGGGCGCAGACCCCGTGCATAAATAAAGTTAATGTGCTTCGCACAGCTTGTCAATTTCATACTTTCTTTCTTTTCACATGTATCATCTGACACTTTGTGCAGCACCTGCCCCCGGTAAGCAATAACGAGCCGTAAGGCTTCATATCATGATTTTTTATTTTGTCTCTTTCTCAAAGGAAGGAAGGTTCCCTCGCCCACAAGGTTTGCCGGGGGGAAAGGAGAAGATAATGGTGTGGACCAGGCCGTTCAAGAGAGTTTCGCCTTGCCGGGAAGCAAACGACAGAAAAGCTAAGTTGCCAAAGTTTGAGCAGTCAGTTTTTAAGTTTTTTAAGTTATTTTCCTTGAACGACCGTGCTTTGTATGGAAAACCTGTGCGCGGAGGAACCAACTCGTGGCTAGTTGCGCCCTTACTTTGTTTCGAGTCCGCTCAACAACTTAAGTGAGCTGCGACTAGTTGCGACAAGGTTGCTTGTCGGTAGCGGCACCACCAGCGGGCTGCTGAAGTTCCGCACTCAGCGCTCGCGGCAAGGGTGCCTGCGCCGGCAAGTTTCCCTAAAAAGCGTAGGGCAGAAACATACAAAGCCAAGAGTCAAGTAAAGGAAGTAACATAGCAATCATTACCTAAGATAGAGTTATATTACAAAAGTAACTTGTCGCGGCTCTAATAAAATGTTCTCATGACATGGCTATCAGCGGCAAGCAAAGAAGAAAACAGACGGCCTAATCTACGCGGCCACCATCAACCCTCTTGACCTCATTCACCTTGTCCACAATGGGTGCGACAAGGGCTTTGAGCGCTTCAAGATCAGCTTCGGCCGGCAGCTTCTTGAGGACGTTGGCGAGGTTGAGGTCCGGGTTGCGGAAGGCCACCTTCACCAACACCTTCTCCAGGACTCAGGCGCAGATCGTGCGCGACTCGTCGGCCAGCTGCTTCGGGATCCTCTCTCGGAGCTGCTGAAGGGCTGTCGCCACGCCTTTGAAGAATAGAGTGAGCTTGGCGCTGGGTGGGAGATTCTCATCGGAGGAGTACCCAAATTCCTCCACTCCCAGCTGCGCCAACTCCCCGTCAATGACTGCAGCGATGTTCACGAGGCCCTCCGTCCAGAGCTCCACAGTATCCTTGAAGGTGTTCTGGGTTTCGACGACCCTCGCCAGCAGCGCTTCGTTGCCCTTGATCTCCTCCTTCAAGTCCGCCTCCCGCTTCTTGGCGCCGTCCAGCGTTTTCGTCAAGGTGGCCAGCTTAAGCTCCAGATCGGCGTTGGAATCCTTGGCGGTGCTCAGCTCCTTACCCTTCTCGGCGAGTTTACCCTGTAGCTCACCATGGGCAAGGGCGTCCTTCTCGCGCTCGAGCTTGAGCGCGGCAAGCTCCTCGCCGCTCGCTTTCAAATCAGCCTCTAGCTGCGCCACCTTTGCCTCCAGTCCCTCCTTGGCGGCCTCGGCAGCTGCGGCCACGTCCTTTGCTTCCTTGAGCGCCCCACCAAGTGCCTGCTCACATGCGGCAAGATCCTATTCCTGGTTGTCGAGGTTTACTTTCAGCTGAGTCAGCTCCCCTTCCCGCGCAGATAGCTCCTCGGCGGCGAGCCGCTGCTGCTCTTCGGCTTCGGCTTTCTCAAGGGTGAATGCCTTCCGTGCATCGACGAGCTGTGCACGCTCCTCTGCAATGGACCGGCGAGCTTCCTGATTGCGCTCCCGGAGCTCCTCCGCGCGCTTCTCAATATCTGCCCCCGCCTGCGCGACAAGCGCTTCCCGAGACTCCAGTTTGGCTTGTCGGGCGCGGTAGAGCAACACCAGCTTCCGGAGCAGTTGCTCCTCCTCAGACTCGCCGCTGCTGCTGCTTGGCGCGTCGACCAGTGACAGCCCAGCGGAGGCGAGGACTTCTCCGTCGAAAGCCTCTCCTTCAACTGGCGCCCTGGAGCTTGACGCCCAGGGGAGCTTGATGAAGACTCCCTCGCCGGCCTTCAGATTGGCACCGGGCTGGGGCTCCTCGGAGTCTGGCGCTGCGGCAGCGGCGCAGGGATCGGCGGTCGGCGTAGCGCCTGGCGCTCCTGCGGCCTCAGGGCCGTCAGTGCGACCGTTGGACCCTTCGCCAGCTCCCGCGCCAGCAGCCTTGGCGGCCTCCTCGCCGGCGGGATCATCAGCACCGGCTTCTTCTTCGGCGGCGGCGGCATCGTCAGCATCGCCGCGCACGTTCTCCTCGCCGCCCGCTTCGGTCTCCATTTGCAATGTGGAAGTTGGGTCTGATGACCGGAGAAGGAGAGGAAGTCAAGCAAATATCCAAAAAAGAGAAAAATCAGAAGAACACAAGGAAAATTTCAAGCAAGGGAGTACCTGCACTGGGGTCCATGGAATGGGCTCCACCATCGGAGGATCACTAGTGCCGCCCCTTGCCGGAGACTCCTCCCTTGCCGGGGATTCCTCCCTTGTCGGAGAAAGCTCCCTTGCCGGGGAATCACCCCTTGGAGGTGTAGTGGAAGCAGATGGCACGTCGGACGCGGTTTCCGAGCCCTCCTGGTGAAGCTATTCTGCTCCTACACAAACAAACCAACGATCAGATGTCAACAAAGAAAAGCGCACCCGTGCGCGCCCAAAAGCAGAAAATAAATCATGTACTCACGCTGGGGGCTACATTGGGGGCTGCTTCGCGGAGTGGTTGCCGGGTCCGGCAAGGTGGTCTCGAGCGCTCCCCCTGTTGTTTCGGTGGACTCGTCCTCGATGATAACCACCGGTACCTTGGCCCTCTTCGCCGCTCTTTGAGCCAATGTCCTGAAAAGGAACAGGTTCAGATCGGAGCAAGTAAGATACAAGATAAAGCTACAAAATTGAAGAACTACAAGTACAGCAGAAAAGTCTTACTATTCTTCCTCCTCGTCGGACCTGAGCGCGGAGAGGTCGAATTCCGGCCCACCTGCGGCGCGACGAGGCGGAGGAGTAGGATCCCTTGTCCGCTTGGCGGGCGCAGTGCCGGTGGCGCGGGAAGATCCTGCTCCAGTTGCCGCAGCGGTACGAGGCGCTCCCGCGGCAACATCGCTTGCCACGGTGGAGCGTGTCGCGCGGCGCGTTGGCTGCTGACTCCTTTGCCGCCCCGCTGCGTCCCCGCCCCTACGAAGGCGCCTTCTTGGTTGAGCTGGGGGCTGCGCTGTGGGCTCCGCCTGCGGCAAGTGATCTGGAGACGGCGGGCCGCTCGCACCCTCGGCGGGCTCGCTCGACTCGGCGTCAGGCGCGGCAAGCTCTTCCTCACCGTCAATCCACTCTCGCTCGGCAATGCTTGCCGCCGCCTCTGCCTCTGCCTATTCCACGGTGAACCCGAACTCACCCGCGGCAGCGGCTGCCGCCGCCTCTTCCGCCCTGGTGGCGATGCGTCGCAACTCCTCATCAGTGGTGTCGCGGGTGAGGACCTCTGCTCGTCGGCGCGGACCACCACCTCCACCAATCCGTCGAAGAATTGCTGCACAACGCCGTCCGCTGGCTCTTGCCACGTTGGGACAAGACCATGCGAGTCGCATAGCGGCATCATCGCGCGGATGCGGTCAAGGGAAGAATTGTTGCACAGCGGGACGACCCCCGCCGGCAGCCTGAACCATTCTGGATGTTGGGGGTCGTGCTTGAACAGCTCCTTGAGCATTGCATCCAACTCCAGCACAGTGAAGTTAAAATTGAGGCCCGGGCGCAGCCTCATGATATCTGCCGGCTCGCCAAACTCCCAAGCGGGTCTCCTCCTATCTTGCAGGGGGGCGATGCGGCGGCAGAGAAAGTCTGCGCCTACGGCGCCCACAGTCAGCCCGGCAAGCCTGAGACGCAAGATTCTGGTGGTCGCAATCTTCAGCCTAGCATCCTCTGGGGCCAGGCTGCTCCAATCGTTGCCGCGCACTACTGGGACTTGGCGCAGGGCGATGAATGGCTGCGGGTCCTCCTCCATGATCCAGCACCACTCAGCTCTCCACTCCTCCCACTTGCTGCGGAGCTCCCCCTCCAGATACGCCTCTTTCTTGCCGGCCCTCGAGATCCAGGCGATCCCGCCGGAAAGTGGCTCTCCTCTCTCGACCCGGGGCATGAAGTAATGACGGAAAAGGGCTACGTTTGGGTGGACTCCGACAAAGTTTTCGCAGAGATGTGCGAAAACCGACATGGTCAAGACGGCATTGGGGGTGAAATCAAGGAGATGAAACCCGTAGGTGTTCATGATGTCGCAGAAAAATTCCGAGAAGGGCGGACAGAGGCCACAGTAGAAGAACAGCGGGAAGAAGGGATACCCGTATGGAGCCCGTTTCGAAGCAGCGGCGGAGAGTACCTTCGTGCGCGGATGCGCACGCGTCTCCGTCGACCAGAAAAGGTAGAACCACTGCCTCAGCCCCGCCGCGTCGAGCTCGGGAGGGAAAGTGGCCCGCTCTTTTCGCAGCGCCTCGAGCCGCAGCGCCTCGGCCGACTTCGCAACCTTCCCGGTCTTCGGAGCCATGGCGAAGGTGGTGAAGGAGGTCGACAGCGTTGCTGGCGACGGCGGAGATGAGGGGCGGAGCGCTGCTCTCTTTCGACCTTGGAGAAAGGGGGGAGCGGCGGAGATTTTGGAGTAGTAATCGGCGAAGTGAGCAACGGCCTCTGTTTCCTCTGCTTATAAAGAGGGAGGAGGCAGACGTTACGCTTTTTCGAATAAAGAATTCGCCCACGATCTCTCCCACGATGCCGCATTCAACGCGTGCCGTTCGGGAGGGCGCGGTGGATGCGGAGTAGGAAACGGCACTACCCAGGCCGCGTGTGCCCGTGCTCTGTTTTGGGCCTGGCCCAACTGCGCTCGGCACCGTGTGTGGCCCACGCCCAGGGGCTCCTGTCGGTGTCCTAGAGTAGGGGTACCCTAGTATCCCGAACTCGTGCACGGGCAGCCGCAGCATCCCGCGGCAAGGCTTGCCAGGCGACCGCCAAGATCCTCCGTGGCTCCTTAAGAGACAAGACCCCGGCAAGAGGAGCTTGCCGGGAAGCCATTCGAGAACAAAGTATTCAAGTTAAGAAGACAAGGCCCCGGCAAGAGGAGTTTGCCGGGAAGGCCAATCAAGGCATCACAAGAAAGCTTGCCGCGACGCACCACGCGCCCCGGCAAGGCTCGGTGAGCGACAAGCTCCCGGGCCCGACAAGACGACGGCCGCGGCAAGGCACTTGTCGCGGCAAGCGGCCACTCCGCGCCCAGGCTCCAGCACATCCACCAACGTGTCGCCTTGGGACCCTTCCAGGCACGCGTGGCGGGAGGCTGTGCAGCCAGCGGTGCGCGGTGGCAAGCGGCGCTGACAAGAAGGCCATCGTGGCGATCGGTGACGCCCCTGACGGTCTCATCCTGCATTGTTTGGACGACGCAGACGGGATTTAATGCCCTTGTCCCCTGCCGTCAGGGTTAGGTGTGATACACTGTGTCTACAGTAGAGATAGCTGTACCTACCGCATTCTTTTTCCATTTTTACCCTTTCTGTCTACGTTGCCACCTGTCGGTGACCCCTTGAGCGTATAAAAGGAGGCCCATGCGCAACGTAGAAGGGGGTTCGAGTCATTCGGGGTTCGAGTCATTCGGGGTTCGAGTCATTCGGGATTCGACTCATTCGAAGCTAGCAACACTCTCACGCTCGGTTTGGTAGCGCTGATCGCTCCTGAGCAAGAACTGAATAAACACATAGATGCAGCAGTAGGAGTATTATCTCTCCGGAGAGCTCCGAAGCTGGGTAAACTGCTCATGTGCATTGCCTCGATCTGCTCTTCGTGCAACCTCCGCCCTCTGCCGAACCGAAAGGGGCTCGGTCCGCCGGTCCCATAGGTGTTCGTGGATCAGTTTCCCTGACAAACATGCACCATTTTGTTTTAACCATTCTTCAGAATAAGAATATTTATACACCTTTGAAAAGTTGTTGAATAGGAGAACGTTTTAATGTAGAGCATTTTGTTTCAAATTTGTAATGGATTGAGAGAATTATTTTAAAACATCACAAAAAACAACTTTTTGTGTTTTGAACATGTAAATACACGGTGAACCTCTCTCACAAGAATTATGAAATTTTCTCGAGCCGATCACTTTGAACTTCTAGCAACAAAATTTCTAGAGTTTGCCTTTTAATTCTTCCTTTTGTTCTCGTTTGAACTTCGTATTTTTTTAATGATGAACTTCTTTTTAATTTTTGGTGACGTGATAATTTCTTCCTTTTGTTCTCGTTTGAACTTCATATTTTTTTAATGATGAATTTCCTTTCTGATTGTTAGTGACGTGATACTTTCTTCCTTTTGTGCTCGTTTGAACTTCATCTTTTTTTAATGATGAACTTCTCGCGTGAATTTTACATGGCTTTTCCCATGTGTTTAGAAGTGAGAGAGTGAATGAAATCTGCTTGTTTATGTCATTGAAGTTTTTGACTTTTTTGAATATTATTTTTCTTCTTT
>LR880969.1:779070329-779080519 GCA_904067115.1 Aegilops sharonensis
TTGTTGCATGTCGAGACGTAGTTTATCGGTGCATGTGGATCCTATAGGCTTATTTGTTCCTTGTATGTGGGCATGGTGCGTGTTGGCCCAAGTGACATGTGTCAGTGCATTGTGACATCTATTGGTGCATCTGGCCCTTATACCAATTATTTGTGCAAATAGATCAAGATTGATACATGTCGGTCCATTGTCGCATCTTGGAGTGGAATGTGACTAGAAGAATTGGTGAATGATTTGGACCCCTTTTGGCATGTGTGAGTCCAATGAGACCAATGTTGTTGCGTGTTGGTCAAGATGGTATCGACACGTGCAGTGTGAATATTACTGGTACATGCCCTTCGTTATAGCGTCTGTGTGTCGAAGGAGAACAAGTTTGGTGCATGCTCTTGTGTGCCAACATGTTATGTGGGAACAAAAAAACTGTCAATAGTTCATTTCTGTGGGCCCAGAAACAATGAGAATTATTTCTGGAGTACCTATTTGTAAATTTTGCACAGTTCTAGTTGGGTGCCGATGTGGAATGTTTTTTCCCGCGGTGCACTTACAAACAGGACTCGCTTGTCAGAAATCATGTCAACCCACCCAAAATGGCGGATTAGACCTTGCTGCAACAAATTACCCCAATATGTGTTTTTTTGCAACAAACCTGTAAAGTAGGTGTTCTATGCAAAAGTAACACCAAAAGTAGGTGGTTTGTGCAATTTCCTCGCTAAACCACAGGTCAAAAAATATACAAATTCATGACAAAAAAATTTAAAGCGGTTGGGGCGTGCACGAGCGCAAGACGCCACACGTCTAGCCTCGGTAACTCCAAACGTCCACCCACACGCCAAATAAAGTCCGGCTCCCCCACCCCCGTCTCCCCCACTCCCCCACCCCTGCTGCTTTTCTTCCCCAAATCAGCAAAAACCCTCTCCTCTCACCTTGAACCCTACCTCCTACGAGCCAGCAACCACCTCCCTTGCCCTTCGTCGTCGGAAGATGAAGGCCGGCCGTGAAGACACGACAGTGGAGAAGGATGCAGTGGTAGAAGCAGTGGAGAAGCCTGTTGTGGTCATTGCCGCCGCCGTTGGCGCGGCCGACGGCACCGTCACGGCGACGGGACGCGGTGCACTATCTGCTGTGACTGCTCCGGCCGCCGTCGCAACGGTCGAGCTTGTGGTCGGGGAGCAGGTGGAGGAGGAGGTGGCGGTGGATCTGGAGGAGCAGAGGGCCAAGCGAAAGTGCGAGCAGTACGAGCTCATCTACAAGTACTACGAGGAGGCCGAGCTCGACACTCAGGAAGTGCAGGACGAGGCTGTTGAGTTCGACGAGGAGGTCGACGAGCTCTCGGAGGTACTACTCTGTTCTGTTCTATTCTCCTACTCTATTTTTGGGGTTTTCTCCCATGGGGTTTTCTCCTAAATTGCATGCAGCACGGATTAGATTTCGTCCAGATAGGTTATGTTTCTTGATCTCTCCCTTAGGGTTAGGATTAGTACTAGTTGTTTCATACATTTGGAAGAAAACCCCTTCAATCTGAAATCTGGCATGGAACAGTAGTCATGTAGGCCTAAAATCCCCCTGTGCGTGCAATTATTTTGTGAAGATGAGTAAGAATATGATTTAGAAACTGATTATGAATCAGTTCTGCTGTAGAAAACGGTGTATTTCTTAGGTATCACCTCTTTGATTCGTATGATTTCCAAAACGCAGGAATAGGGAAAACATGGGAATAGAGTGGCATGTCATCTTGAATCCTACAGGATTGTATGAGTGTTTGATTGTGCATACTAAAAACGTAGGATTCTTTCAGACAGGTTTGAGTGGATGGAAAATTTCCTACAAATTTGTTTATTTCATGACAGTCAACAAGAGGATCAATGATTAATATCTAGAACTTGAAAAGTTGACATGCAACAGTAAATATTTATCAACGGTGCTTGAGCTTCTATAAATGGTAACTTTTAAAACATGTACTTTGGAAACAACTTTGAATATTTGTTGTTGGATGAAGCCAATCCAACGATGGACAGATGGTAAATCCCAGCATTGTTGGCCATTCGATATCTTATTTACTACAAAATAAAAATTCCAAGCATGCGTACTATCTAGAATATTCCATTTGTAAGCTTAAGCACAATGCTACATATGCACAAACAACCTCATAGCACTATGTTTCTCTATTGTTATAGAATCTTAGATATTTTAACAGTGCAAACTCTTTTCTTCTAAATGAATGGCTAATGCTTTGAACTTTGTAAATCTGAATACATATGCACAAACATTATCACTTTATTAAAGAAAACACACACAAAAAAATCCATTGCTACAGTAGCATAGCAATGTAAAGTGCATCTGAAATAATTGACATCAAATGTTGCTTTCACGCCCAATGCACGTGTGCCTCGCTAGTAACCAACAATACTATCAATGATGAGAGTTTAAATCAGTAGAACCCCTGTTACAACTATGCTCTATTCCTCAATTGTGCAACCCATTATCTGGTTTTGCTATTCATGAAACTATGCTCCATTCTTCAATAGTGGCAACCCATTATCTGGTTTTGGTATGCATGAAACAGGACCACATCATCGAGTTATGCATCTCGTCAGTACTAATGCATGCAGTAACAATTTACGACCACTGCCTGCCATTAACAACAAACATGGATTAATTCTTCTCTTGCACAAATCAATCCATGAAACTATGCCACATTAGTAATCATGCATGCCAAGTCCATGCAACATAACATTTCTAGCAACAAGATTTTCTATTGCATTCTTACTATATAGAATTCTTCATTACTAAGCGTAATCATAATGCTCCATATGCACAAAGCTGATACCACATTTTCTCATTTCTTATAGAATCTTTCATACCTTAACAGTGCAAACTTTTTCTATCTGCTTCATGATTTCCATATAATGAAGTGGACTATGCATCTTATTTGCAATCTGACTGCCAAATCTATTGAGACCTTGTAAACAGTACATTTATTTAGTTGTCAGAAAAACTAGTTTATTTGATGAAAATCATGAAGCCTTACAACTATATTGTGAAGACATTTTCTGATTGTAGTCAGTAATTCATTGCAGAGTTTCTTATGTACGCACCCTATGTAATTATTAGCAACAAGGATGAGTAATTAAATCCATAATTTCTTATGTTCACAACCGATGTATCTCAGTCAAAAATTTCTCTTTTTATACATAATTCATGACATGATTCATATGATTTGTTGTCTTCAAAATATCAAGTGAGGGCAATCTTTTCTTTGTTGATGCGGTAGTTTTACTTTGTAGTATGTACTCATCTAGTTTGAACATAATTAAATTAGATATTGTCTGGTATCTCTTTATGATAAACCAGATCATACAAAATATTGTTGCAAGAAATGGCAAGAAATGATCCTGTTTTTGGAATTATCTATTTTCAGTATGAAATAAAATATGTGCTTGAATGCAGTAAAATGATTTGTTCATACCCTAAAACCTGAACCCTTTAGTTAATTGTCAACTTAGATTGTACAAATAGGAGTACTTCTTTACAGGGAAGAACAGGTACGCATGCAAAGCAAAGAAAAAAGAACAAGAAAGATAACAAATAATACATAAACATATATTGCAATACATGAGGTACATGTTGTGTGAATCATGTGATTGATCATATTTTTGTGTTCCTTCTTTCGGAATGTACTTGATACTCTTATGAAATGCTACATTTCTGTATTCCTAATCTGACATAGCTATCGATCAACTAACACACAGGAAGATGACGAAGACGTGGATGATAGTAAGGAGAGCAGGGACAGCAAGAGCCGCTACGTCCTCAGGAGGCTGCGGAATGGGGGAATCCCATACCGCAACGGCTCCGACAGGCTCTACTGCAACATAGCCTGCCCCTTCTATTGCGTGACAATCAAGAGCGACTACGACAGCCTGATCATGCATGGCACTGATATCGGCCGTGGTAATGAGAGGAACCGCAAGCCCCACGTCCGGGCTGAACATGCCGCTTTTGGTGCCTTCCTCAGGAAGTACGCGAAGGGGCATCTGCCATTCTACCTCCCGAGGCCTCCTCGTCCGGCCAAGATGAACACTAATGGCGCACTATACATGTGGCGCGACATGTGTAGGTACGCCATTAGTAACCAAAACAGTAATGACGCACTAGGTGAAAAGTGCGCCATTACTATGTTTGACCAAGGTTTGACCCAGTCATACACATAGTAATGGCGCACTTTTTATAGGTGCGTCATTACTAAGTTGACATAGTAATGGCGCACCTTTACAAAGTGCGTCATAACTATGTGTATGACTGGGTCAAACATTGGTTAAACTTAGTAATGGCGCACTTTGCATAGGTGCGTCATTACTATGTCAAACTTAGTAATGACGCACCTATACAAAGTGCGCCATTACTAAGTTTGACCAAGTCATACACATAGTAATGGCGCACTTTTTGAAGGTGCGCCATTACTAAATGCACCCCTCTGGGACCGCCTTTTCAGTTTTAAAAATAATAAAAGAAAATGATGGAAATGTCAAAAAAATAAAAGAATATAAGTTTCCCATGTGATATGTGGTCTAGTTGTTGGGAAATTCATAAATATGAATTTCGACTTTATTTGCAAAATCTCTCTGGAATTTAGTAAAATGGGCATAACTTTTGCATACGAACTCGGATTAAAAAGTTTTTATATGAAAAATCATCTACTTAAAAAGTTACATCCGAATTCAACTGGGGGAACCCCGTTGAAG
Organism: Aegilops sharonensis; assembly: GCA_904067115.1. Taxonomy (NCBI): domain Eukaryota; kingdom Viridiplantae; phylum Streptophyta; class Magnoliopsida; order Poales; family Poaceae; genus Aegilops; species Aegilops sharonensis. Next base: position 779,075,072 of record LR880969.1, read on the forward strand.
ATTTTTAGAATCACCAAAAACCTAACAGAATAAAAGATACGGGGCTTTTAAGATTTAGAGGGTTTAGGGCATGTCAGGAGAAGTTGGAGGTGGGCGGAGAAAGGGCTGGTGACGGCAAGGTGGAGCAGCCTAGTTTAGTTGAGGACTGCAGCGCGGCTCCCGGACCGCAAGGTGGTGGAGCTCGTTGTGGCTAGGGTTGTTGTGCGGCGACCGGCGCAACTAGATCTGCGTGTCAGGAGAAGGGGGAGGTGGGCGGAGAAGGGGCTAGTGACGGCAAGGTGGAGCAGAGGACTGCGGCGCGGCTCCCGGACCGCACGGTGGTGGAGCTCGTCGTGGCTAGGGTTGTTGCGCAACGACCGACGCAACTAGATCTGCGTGTCAGGAGAAGGGGGAGGTGGGCGGAGAAGGGGCTGGTGACGGCAGCATGGAGCAGCCTAGTTTAGTTGAGGACTGCGGCGCGACAAGAGGAAATGGAGATATGGAGGATGGAATGATGGCGCACGGTGGGGGCTAATCACATTTCAATTCAATTCAGCTTCAAGTACAAGGTAACGTTTTGTTTATGGTATTTGCAAAGCTTTAATCATGGACACTCACAGATCCCCCCTTTCCTAAATATATAAGTCTTTTAATAAGAGATTTCACTAGTAGAAAACTACATACGGAGCAAAATGAATGAATCCATCCATGTTCGAAAGTATGTCTATATTCATCCGTATGTAGTCTTTTAGTGAAACCTCTTAAAAGACTTCTATTTAGGATTTCTTTTCTAACATACTATATTCTTCTGGCATATATTTCTTTTAGCGAATACCTCCATGTGACTGTACAGTAAAACACAGAATGGATGTTTCTCAAAAAAAAAACTGAAAGTAATTGCAAGTTGTACCCTACTAGCACAGAATGAGAAAACACTACCCAAGATACATATCATTTAAAATCCATTAATAACACATCCAAACATAAAGGAGGGTCCAAGAAATACATCACAACATTTGATTCTAAACTGTTTGCCACGCCCCTAAGAAATACTCATCACAACAGCCTCGAGCTGGCTGATAAGTCTACTCATCACTACTCATCAGGATCACAGAAACGAACCGGGGTCTCCAACACTTCGGTGACCAGCTGGACCAGCGACAGGACACGCTCCTCAAGCCAGGCAATGTTCCCATTACCTTTGAGTACATCATCAGCAGTATCCTTTAGCATTATGCTCAGCTTTTTTACTCGGGCTAAGACCAGATCGTCCTCGGCAAGCAATACGCCCAAGGCTAACATAAAGCGCTTCCTCAGATCTAAGAGCATAATTGTTGAGTTCTTCATGAGTAGGAGGGCTTCCAGGGCACCCTGTTCCAGCTTGGCTTCCTGAACCTTGAGCTGGGGTAACGCATCATGCTCGAGCATTTGGATTTCCAGCGACAAGCGTGCCACGACCGAGAGGTTTTCCAGCTCCGGGCATGCCCAGAACACAAACTCCTTGATCAGCGGGCAGAGGAGTTCATACGACTCGCACGCTATGCGCACCGACTCCAGAGAGACAAGATTCACAAGCATTATGTCTTCGGGGTGGCCCAGCTCATCAGAGCGGCCTGCAGGTCTTGGATTTGGGCATGGGAGCGGATTTCGTAGAGCATCATTTCCTTTTGGCGGCGAAGAAGGCTGCAACAGAAGGGTTGCTGCTACCTGGTAAAGACAGCACAAACAGAGTAGGATTTAATGTCAGGAAGAGACCATACAGCACCAATCCAAGCTTCTACTTGATTAGTTAGGACAGCATGTATATATTTGCATTGTGCGACAGAATAGTTATTAATATGAAGTGAAAGCAGCAATTCATCCATGTACTATACTGATAGGCAACTAAACAAAATGAATGAATACACTCAATCACCCAAAACAGAAAAATAATTAATAGAGGGAATATATATAATTTGGTTCAAAGTACCATAGAGATGCCATCATTCATTGTATTATTGTGAGCAAGAAAATTGCATCTCCAGAATTACTGCCAATAAACTAAACAACTGGGAAATAAAAAATTGCATCCCATGTGCAAGGGCATAGTGAGGACAGAAAACCAAACCAGCATTTACAGAACTCCTCAAGAAGAAGACTAGAGATTGGTTGGTTGGCAAAAGATACATCATCATTGGCAAATATTAGTATCACATAAAATAAATAAACTTCCAAACAACAGAGCTGGAAAGCAGCGCATATGACTACAGGTTAAGTGCTGCCTGTGCATAAATATTTTAGGATCCCAAAAAATATTGTTACCTATCCAAACAGAGCTAGAACATGAATATGCAACAAATCTACTACGCTCAAACACATTTGATAAAACAAAAAATTTAACATTCTGGCATATAAACTGAAATCGAACAACATAGCATGAATTCCAGCCAAATTAATATTCGTTTTCTAGCTTGATTTTGTTGTTTTTCGTCCTAATTCGAAACTTCCCCACCAAAAATAGCCCCAAATTTTTTTTTTGTGATTTGTTGGCATGATGAAGTTTTGTTGATTTTGATCCATGGATTTGCTTGGTTTCGAGTGGATCTAGCATTTCCCCAAGTTTCCCCATCTTTCATCCACAAAATCCCTCGGATTTTGCCCCCGAAATCATCAATTTCCGCCCAAAATCGCGACAGGCACAGTTGAAGAATTCATACACCATTTGAGAAACCAAAATCTGACCACAACCAACCAAGCAAACCCTAACTAAAACGTCAGATTGATTCCTTATTACGGATAATCGAACCCTAGCTAGGTGGTGTTACCAAACAAACAAACCCTAACTAATTAAATCCTACTATCCTAGTCGAGGTAGGGTTCCTCATACGAATGAATACTCAAAGCCAGGCAGGAAAGGATACAAGACGGCGCTGGATCCGAGACCTATGAACCCTAAGCGCCTACCAACCACAATCGGAACGAGCAACTCCGGAGGGAGACCACGCTGGCTGGATCCGAGACCTACGAACCAGCGCCGCGCCTACCAACCAATCGGAACTNTGGATTTGCTTGGTTTCGAGTGGATCTAGCATTTCCCCAAGTTTCCCCATCTTTCATCCACAAAATCCCTCGGATTTTGCCCCCGAAATCATCAATTTCCGCCCAAAATCGCGACAGGCACAGTTGAAGAATTCATACACCATTTGAGAAACCAAAATCTGACCACAACCAACCAAGCAAACCCTAACTAAAACGTCAGATTGATTCCTTATTACGGATAATCGAACCCTAGCTAGGTGGTGTTACCAAACAAACAAACCCTAACTAATTAAATCCTACTATCCTAGTCGAGGTAGGGTTCCTCATACGAATGAATACTCAAAGCCAGGCAGGAAAGGATACAAGACGGCGCTGGATCCGAGACCTATGAACCCTAAGCGCCTACCAACCACAATCGGAACGAGCAACTCCGGAGGGAGACCACGCTGGCTGGATCCGAGACCTACGAACCAGCGCCGCGCCTACCAACCAATCGGAACTCCAAGCTGATCGGGATGTACAAGTGCTCACCTCGGTCGGGCGGGCATAAGATCTGGAGAGGACGAGGCGTCGGGTGATGTGAGATTGGGTCGATAGACAGGTTGCGGGGAACGGCGGCGAGGCGATGGAGTGCGGGGGAGAGACGGAGGCGGGCAACTTTTATAGGAGGGCAAGAGGGGTTTGGGGGTAGAAGAAGAAAGTATAGTTTTCCCCCTTAAATCCACATTGATGGATCCATAACCCCCTAAACTCCAATACCATATAATTTACCCCCTCAAATTGTCAAAACCAGATAAATCAAGCCCCGTAGTGGTTTTGGGTCACATTGAAACTGGTTTTGAGCGCTGACCAGAGTCAACACAACTAAGTTGGAGGATTTAAAAAAAATTGCCGAGCGGCGGCCGTGGCAAATCGCCGAGCGAGGTGCCGACGGTGACAGTGAGAGGACAGCCTCACTGAAGAAAGCCTCGGGAAGGCTTGCGTTGGTGGCGACGTGCCTCGGGAGTCAAGGAGGCTAGAAGAGGCGTCGGGCTTTCGCCGGAGGTGGAGATCGAGCGATGGCGGCACCCGGCGGAGAAGACAAAGACCATGGCGGCTTGGCGCGATTCCTTCTAGAGCGACGAAGAGGGCGAATCGGCGGATCTACAGGACATGTCAGCTGGGCTCGGGGTGGTCTCTTGCCACGAGGACGACAAACGGCAATGTCCGCGACCTTCTCTGGAGCACGAACGAGAGAGAGAGAGAGAGAGAGAGAGAGAGAGAGAGAGAGAGGAACGAAGGAGAGAGCTGCGAGAAGGAGTGGTGCATCGTCAGACAAAGCTGCTGGCGCAAGGGATAAGGTTGAGGCGGTTCAGGCTGACAGCAATGTCCAACACGGCGGACGGTGGCGATTCCTTCCGGCCAGAACGCTTGTACGCGCACGTACACAGGAACTAGCAGAAGCACTTGATCGATTTTCATTGCCAGTTTGTTCGTGCACCTAGCAAACGGAGTCGGCCAGATACACACGCACAACTACATAGGCGTCGAGTAGATCGATCATTCCGGCAAGAACGAACCAACTGCAACACCCGCACGACACGACCGGGCACGAACCCGTGCTCCTCGCCGAAGCCGTTGTGGCCGCGCTTGACACTTTCGCGCGTCTCGTCCAATTCACTGACGATCGCGCCGCTTCCGTGGCGCCATGCTCTCCGTCCATGGCGGAGCGCTCGAAGCTATGGCGCCACTCGGCAAAAAAAAATCCTCAGGCTTATCTATGTTGACTGGTCAGCACCCAAAACTGGCTTCAATGTGACCCAAAACCATTATGGGGCTTCATTTATCCGGTTTTGACAATTTGAGGGGGTAAATTATATGGTATTTGAGTTCAGGGGGTTATGTATCCATCAGTGTGGATTTGAGGGGGAAACTATACTTTCTTCGGGGTAAAAAGCACAGAGCCGTGCCTGGCCCGTTTAACCCAGGCCGTGCCATGCCGGGCCGGGCCGGCCCATTTGGCCAGGTTTGATTTGTGTATCCGCCTCGCATTTCTGATTTTTGCCAATTTATTAATAGTAGCAAAAATGCCCGTGCGTGGAAGTATTGGACATATAGTTTATTGCATGGTTACTTATATTTGTATCATGATATTTATTTATTTAACTAACACATCATGTTTTTCAATTTGTCTTCAAATCACCCATGAGATTTATATGTATCCACTAATGCATCATGTGTTTCATCAGTTTATCTTGTGATTTAACCCTGCATGACACCCTCATTCAACTTTGGATCAAATATTTCTTTCTTTTAATAAAAACTAAGACATCCCTCGATTTTTTTTGAAACTAAAAAAAGAATAAAAAAAATCAATTCTAGACCTAGTTAGAGTACCAAACCAAAAATAAAACAAGAAAACTTGCGACATATACACACAAACAGAAAAAAAACATTCAAGGATATTGGCTT
>LR880969.1:779088055-779102650 GCA_904067115.1 Aegilops sharonensis
GATCTTTGCTTACTTACTTTTCCGTTGCTGTTGAGGATATAACCACTGAGTGTAAACCGCCCAGGAGGGGCCGGTTCACGCTCAGCTATACTGAAGTCCATGAAGACAAGAAGATGGCTCTTTACTGATAAAGTTTAGAGGCCCAGAGCCCGGAGGCGGATTAGGGCCCATAGTGGTAAACCGCCATAATTGTATACTTGTATTGTAAGTTAGGGAAAGGGAGAGACCGAGCCGAACACTTGTATGAGTCGGCCTCGGGACTCTTACAACCGGCCGGGCGTCAACCTGTGTATATAAAGGGACGACCCGGCGGCGGTTCAGGGACAACAGACAACAACTCGAGACTCAGGAAGCGTATTTGCTCCCTGGTCATCGAAACCACAATAATTCCATCACAACTATACGTAGGCTTTTACCTTCATCGAAGGGGCCGAACTAGTATAAACTCTCATGTCCCTTGTCCGGTTTAACCCCTTCATGCTAATCTCGTTGCGATGGCTCCACGACTAAGTCCTTCCGCTAGGACATCTGACGTGATATTTCCACGACAGTTGGCGCCCACCGTGGGGCTATTGCACGATAGTTTCGAGTTCTTGAAGGGAAGCTTTGAAGGACTCAAGGGGTACGTGGTCGGCCGGATGACCAAGAGTCGTCGCGGTAAGCTCTACATCGACGACGCAGGCTGGGGCCCCGAGGCCGGCTCAATCGAGTACGGGTACGGGGTCCCCTTTGGCGGAATTCACATTTTCATTGGCAAGATCGGCGAACCGGGCCCTGAGCCGGACATCTCCACCGACCTCGTCGAGACGGCTCAGCGTGCAAGTCCCTTCCGGGTTCCGCCTGCCGTGAAGCGTGCGTTCGTAGGATTCATCCATGGAGCGGAATCTGAACCGGTGTCCGATGGTGAGACGGCCATCTACTCAGATGGTGAATCATCCACTAGTGAAACCGTGTCGTTATACCAACTGCACGATGGCCGGTTTAAGGGATATTCCGATGGTAACAGTATTCCGGGTCCCCTTGAACCGCCAAACCGGGTTGCGATCTTCATGGCCGGTACACAGCCCACCGTGCAATCTTCATCTACAACAGCAATGGTCTCCGGATCGGCAGCCGCCGTAGGAGGCCCGGCGCGCCGACCGGCTCAAGTTCTGGCCGGTTTACTGGACACCTGGACGACCTTGTTGACCACAGTGGTTACTCCGGAGACTCAAGATCAGCATAATGCGGATGTTGCAAAGTTAAAGGATCAGATAGTTCAGGCCAAAGCGGACTTGGCCGCTGAGTAGGCCAGGATGGATGAAGAACGGGCCGCTTTAGATGCCCGATTGCAAGAAAGCCAAGCACAGAATTACCGGCTTACGTTGGACCAGAACGCATCAAACGAAGTTATGAGAAGGAAGTGCCGGTCTCGACTACCGCAAATTTACGAGGGTCTAAATCTCTTCAGCACACCAGGAGCCGGGCCTAGCAATCCGGCAGGAGTAAACCAGACCGAGGCACCTGGGGCAGCCCCGGATCAGCCACGGGCGATGGACCCGCCTCGACGGACAGATAACCCACCACAGTATGTAGCAACACCGCCGGGTCACTTTTTCAGCCCCTTGGATAATATGATTGCGGCAGCGTCACGTTTGGCGGCTATTCCAATGGATGGTGATTCATTAGCAGCGATAGAGACTCGACGAGCCAGGGATCTTCTTCAAACCGCCGTTGTTCAGCAACAGGCTTATTCCTACAGCCGAGACAGAATACATTCAACCCCCCGTCCGAGCAAGAGTTATAGCAGGCACATAGACGAGCTGGCCGTGTCGAGCAGCATGCGGCGTCGTGATGCGCCTTGAGGGGCTAATCCAGCGAACGGCGGTCGGAATGCTCAGGACGTGGTGGATAATGGCAGAGCGTGAAGGGAGGCCGCTTTAGCGGCACAGTACGCGGGTCATCATCAACCCGCCCCGGTTCAGCCAGTGGCGTTAGTAGAACGAGGGACCGGCTCACCTTCAGCTCCTGGGGAGTACCGTGCCTCATCCCGGCTCTCCGGAATGTGCGGTTGCCCAAAGATTTCAAAGGTCTGCGCAAGGTGCCTAACTATACTGCTGATCAGCCCCCCGAGGCGTGGGTGGAGAGTTATGAGATGGCAATGGAGATGCTAGATGTGGATGAAGCGACATGTGCAAAATACTTCACCATGATGCTAGAAGGAACGGCTCGCACTTTGCTGAAGAGCCTGCCTACTAACTCGATTAATTCATGGGATGAGTTGAATGCCAAGTTCATAGCAAACTTCAAGGATACGTGCAAACAACCTATGTCCATTGTGGATCTAGATGCCTATGTCCAAGGAGAGAACGAGTCAACGACTCATTGGGTGCACCGGGTTTCAGAAGTTTTGCATTCGTCGGACCGCATCAATGCTGACACGGCGATCGTAACATTGGAGCGTAATTGCTAGTTTAAGTCATTGAAAATGAAGTTGGGACAGCTCAAGCGTCATTGCAATGATATGGGAACACTCATGGCAGCTTTGGTTAAGTATGCTGATTCTGATAATACCAAAGACCATGATTCTGATGAAGAGAAACAGGAGAAGGGAAAGAAGAATGTCGGTTCAAAGGGACAGCATAACCAGGCGGGCCAAGGAAACAATGATAAGCGTAAAGCGGACAATTCCGATTTTGTGGCTAACACCAATGTGCAGGGTAATATGCAGCGTCGTAAGGGTAAACCGCCCCAGCGCGGTGGAGGTGAATCTGGAACGCCTGTTAAACCAGCCCTACCCAAAGCATGGGACAAAGGAGGCTCCGGCCACACACCTTTGGAAGGATTGCCACATCATGAGGGAGTTCAAAAATTCTGATCTTTTTTGGTATGATCAGGGTCCATCTGGTGGTTCCGGTCCAGGATTGCATGGGCTGGGTTACGGCGGTGGCGGTTCAAGCTCAGGGTTTCAGAATAATCAGGGCAATCAGAACAACCAAGGTGGTAACCATCAACAGGGTAATCAGGTTAGTCAACAGCAGTCGGGTTATCAGAGCAACCCAAAGCAGTTAAACGGTGGACAGTATCATGTCTTCACCACTAGCTTGTGCAAGCGCGATCAGAAACTCCATAAAAGGGTAGTGAACTCGGTTGAACCGGCAGTGCCCCGTTATCTACGTTGGTCTGAGCAGCCTATTGTCTGGAGCAGGGAGGATCACCCGCCCTGGGTTGACAATCTGGGTCACCTAGCTTTGGTGGTTGCACCTCAGGTGGGAGGTTATAAGTTTACCAAGGTACTCATGGATGGAGGGAGTAGTATTAATATCTTGTACTATGAAACCTTCCAACGTATGGGGTTGACAGATAAGAATCTTAGACCGTCAAACACCGTTTTTCACGGAGTGGTGCCTGGTAAATTGGCTTACCCAGTTGGTAAGATAGCTCTGGAAGTGGTTTTTGGAGATGATCACGATTCAAGGTCCGAGACGCTGACCTTTGAAGTGCTCAAAATCAGAAGTCCGTACCATGCTTTATCCGGGCGGCCGGTTTATGCTAATTCATGGCAAGGCCGTGTTATGTTTATCTGCAGCTCAAGATGCCGGTTCACAAAGGGACCATTACGGTTCATGGCAGCCATAAAATTGCTCTGGAGTGTGAGGAAGGTGATGCGGCATATGCTGAATCGGTTTGTGCAACGGAGGAGTTAAAGTTCTATGAGGACAATGTTGATCCGGCAGACATGACTTCCTTGAAGAAGCCCTCGACAGAACATGATCCGACCCTGAAGTTCAAATCGGCTGATGAAACTAAACTTGTTGATTTCGTTCCTGGCGATTCATCCAAACAGTTTAGTATCAGCACAAATCTGAATTCGAAATAGGAAAGCGTGCTCATCGAGTTCATCCGTGAGAACCGGGACATTTTTGCTTGAAAGCCTTCTGACATGCCAGGTGTACCGAGGGAACTCGCTGAGCACACTCTCAATATTGATCCCAAGTTTAAACCAGTCAAACAGTTCCTTCGCCGCTTCAACGAGGAACGACGCAAGGCCATTGGAGAAGAGGTGGCCCGGTTGTTGGCTGCTGGTTTTATCATTGAAGTGTTTCACCCAGCGTGGTTGGCTAATCCGGTGCTGGTCCTTAAGAAAAATGGCACTTGGCGTATGTGTGTGGATTACACACATTTGAACAAAGCTTGCCTGGCTGATCCCTTTGTCCTCCCTCGTATTGATCAAATCATTGATGCTACGGTGGGTTGTGAGCGTTTGAGTTTTTTGGATGCTTATTCTAGTTATCAACAGATCAAGATGGCAGTTAAGGACCAGGAGAAGACAGCTTTCATTACTCCCTTTGGAGCCTTCTGCTATGTGTCTATGCCCTTTGGGCTCAAGAGTGCCCAGGAGACTTATCAACGTTGTGTGCAGAATTTTCTTCATACTCAGATTGGGTGCAACGTTCATGCTTATGTAGATGACATTGTGGTAAAATCCAGGAAGAAGGAGACATTGATAGAGGACCTCAAGGAAACCTTTAACAATCTTCGGGTTTATAAAATGATGCTCAATCCGGACAAGTGTGTTTTTGGTGTTCCGGCAGGCAAGCTCTTAGGCTTTCTGGTGTCTAACAGAGGCATTGGGGAGAAAAGATCAAGGCAATTACATCCTTGGCTAACCAGTGTGTATCAATGATGTTGAGCGACTGGCAGGTCGTATTGCGGCTTTGAGCCGGTTTATCAGCCGTTTGGGAGAGAAGGCAATTCCTCTGTATCAGATGTTGAAGAAAACAGACAAGTTTGTCTGGAGTGATGTGGCTAATGCGGCGTTTGAGGAATTAAAGCGACAGTTAGTTGAACCGCCAGTTCTTGCTGCTCCGGTTTATAAGGAGCCACTGGTGTTATATGTGGCCGCTAATGCTCGGGCTGTCAGTGTCGCCATTGTGGTGGAGTGCAAGGAGGTTGGGAAGGAATATCCAGTTCAAAGACCGGTTTACTATATCAGTGAAGTGCTCATTGAGTCAAAGCAAAGATATCCGCATTGGCAGAAGCTGGTGTATGGGGTGTTTATGGAAAGTCGGAAGCTTAAACAGTACTTTCAAGGTCATCCCATCACGGTGGTCAGTTCTGCTCCTTTGGGGGATATAATCCAGAACAGGTAGGCAACTGTCGGGTTGCTAAGTGGGCTATCGAACTTGGGCCACACGGTTTGAAGTATATGCCTCGCACAACCATCAAGTCCCAGGCTCTTGTGGATTTCATCAATGACTGGACCGAGTTGCAGGCACCATAAGACAAACCGGACAATACATACTGGACTATTCACTTTGACAGGTCCAGGCAATTGGAGGGCTCGGGGGCTGGAGTTGTCCTTACTTCCCCTCGAGGTGATAAAATGCATTATGTTCTTTGCTTAATGTTCCCTTGTACTAACAATGCAGCTGAATACGAGGCTTTACACCATGGTCTTCGAGTGGCTAAGGAGATGAACTTAAGCCGTGTACGGTGTTTTGGTGATTCAGATCTGGTAGCCCAGCAAGTTTCAGGTACTTGGGACTCCAAGGATCCGCTCATGGTCGCTTACCGGCGCGAGGTGGATATTGGGGCTGGTCACTTTAAGGGATACCAAGTGGAGCACATTGATCGGCGCAAAAACGAGGCAGCTGACGCTTTAAGCCGGCTAGGATCTCAGCGTAAACCGGTGTCGCCCAATACCTTTTTGGACGTCTTGCATAACCCGTCGGTTCAACTGCCTACAGAGGAGGACCTCGCTATTCCTGATCCGGAGGCACAGTTGGTGGACGCTTTACATATCATTCTAGACTGGACGGTTCCATACTTGGCATATATGAATAGGGGCGAGTTACCAAATGATGAAATTTTGGCCAGACAGATAGTCCGGCGGTCCAAGTCCATGGTTGTTCACAACGGTGATTTACACCACTGCAGTATTTCTGGTGCGTTCCAGCGCTGTGTTTCTCCTGAAGAAGGCCGTTAGATTTTACGTGAGATCCACGAAGGAGACTGTGGTCATATCGCCGGTTCAAAATCCTTGGTTGCCAAAGCTTTTCGTCATGGCTTCTATTGGTTGACGGCTCACACTGATGTTGAGGACTTGGTTAGACGGTGCGACGGCTGTCAGAGATTCTCAAGGCGAGCTCACGTTCCAGCTCAGGAACTATGGATGATTCCTATCACCTGGCCGTTTGTAACTTGGGGGCTTGACATGGTAGGGCCTTTCAAGCGATCAAAAGATAAAAAGACCCACCTGTTGGTGGCGGTTGACAAGTTCACTAAATGGGTTGAAGCGCAGCCAGTAAGCAAGTGTGATGCAGCCACGGCGGTTTAGTTCATCAAAAAGGTGATCTTCCTTTTTGGTTTTCCACATAGCATTATCACAGATAATGGCACTTACCTATCTAAAGGCGAGATGGAGGATTTTTGTCAACGAGAGCACATCCAGCTTGATGTAGCATCTGTGGCTCATCCCCAATCCAATGGTCAAGCTGAGCGAGCTAACCAGGAAATTCTAAAGGGTATAAAGCCCCGGCTATGGTCCCTTTGAAGCGGACGCCGGGTTGCTGGGTGGAAGAACTACCATCTGTGTTATGGAGCATAAACACCACCCCAAATCGGTCTACAGGTTATACGCCTTTCTTCATGGTTTACGGAGCAGAGGCGGTACTCCCCAGTGATATTCGTCATGACTCACCTCGAGTTGCCAATTATGTTGAAGCGGACACCGAGCAAGCACGTCAAGAAGCACTGGACCTGTTAGATGAGAAGCGAGATATGGCTTTGGCTCGTTCGGCGGTTTACCAGCAAGACCTGCATCGTTATCACAGCTGCCAGGTTAAAACAAGAACCTTTCAAGAAGGCGACTTAGTGCTCCGGCTCATCCAGGATCAGACCGATATGCACAAGTTATCCCCACCTTGGGAAGGGCCCTTTGTGGTCAGCAAGAATCTGCACAACGGATCATACTACCTCATTGACGTTCGAGAAGACTCACGTACTTCTGAGGAGGAGACCTGGCGGCCGTGGAACATAGCTCTCCTTCGGCCTTACTTCACTTGAGTTATAGGCTCTTCTGATGTACATATTATGACAATGTATATATTATGATCAATATAATAAACCGACATCCTTGCTACAAGCAGGGCCTCTGCCATTTTCCCAATATTTCTTGGTTACAAGGGGACTTCTGCTTCCAGAGTGATGACCCGTTTTGTCCATTAAACCGGCTATTACGCCATCATATAGCTTGGGAGCTTCACACCCAAGGGGCCAAAGAGAGATCTGTTGCTATAAGCACGACTCAAACATAGGCACCCATTGAGCACAGCTCACCAAGTTACTTGGGGGCTCTTTGTGTAAAGTAACAAAGAGTTTGAAAGGACCCTTGTAATAGGGTATCGACCCACGGCTTGGAAGCCTGGTGTATTCACCTAAAACCCCAGGTTAACCTGCCTTCATCAAGTAAGCCACTCCTATCCAGGTAATCCTGGCATGACCCACCGAATGTTTGACAGTTACTCTCATTGAGACCCTGAACTTGTCAAAGTTAAAACGACAATTGGTTAGTTGGAGGCCCATCTTAAAAGGCTTTGTCAAATGGTTTAACTCAGCGGCCTGGCAGCCCACGAAAAGACTCGAATTTGGGCCTGCAGCCCTCGAAAAGCCTCGACTACAAGTTTTTATTTGCTTTGTTATTTACAAGTTTTATCTTTATTGATCAACTTTTCAAGCAAACCGACGTCTTTCGACCCGGCCAGACTATATGTCTTCATCTCCACCCGGTGTTTCTTAACCCGGTGTGGCTTACAGTTGTCATCTGTTAAAGCATATAATCAATGGTGAACCGGCATCTTTCAATCCGGTCGGGCTTTGACTACATGTCGCCCGTATGATCTTCCGGTGTTCAGCACAACCCGGTTTTACTTCATACATACCAGCACTTCATGGTGGAAGTTGGGTATTCACCCTTACTACAAATAAGTTGGTAAACCAACAGCATAATTTCATATCACATGTATAATTTATTTTTGCTATTTTTACAACCTTGGTTGTCTACCAGGTTGTGTGTTGGGCATTTTGACCCGTCCAGCGGTAAACCACCCGGACAGATCTTTTTATGCAGACATAGGGATTGCATAATATTATGAAGGTATATACGCCAGCACTGAAATTCTCATGGCAGATCAAACAAAGTCATATCTCAGTGCACGATGGCAGCAGATCAAAGTATTTCAACTAGCCTATTACAAGGCGCTTTAAAGCCCAAAATAAGGGATTGTTCTTTACACAGAACAGAGTTTATGAAACATCAACCCGATTGCCGGATCAAGACTCATCACCATGTTGACGTGAAGTTGATGGATCATCTGGCGTCGGTTCAGCCTCCTCCTCCCCATCCAGTGGCTCGAAGTCAACGGTGGTCCAGTCAATCCGGGTTAAAGCTTGAAAGATAGCCTCTTCACTTATAAGTTCGGATGGATCAACGTCAGGAGCGTAAGTATGCTTACGGATTGGCGGGATAAGATTTTGCATTTCCTTCACGACAGTGTCAATCCGTTGGTTGTTGGCATCATAGAAGGACCGGTGAACAGTCAAGTTAGCTTGTTCCGCCAATTGACTTGCCAGAGGACGCATCTCCTTTGTCAGAACTTTGAGGTCATGGCATTCTTGTTCACCAGGAAAGCCCTTGCAAATATCAACCGGATCCAGGTAAGCTATCCATGCTTTGGCTCGAGTAAGTTCCAACAAAGCGCCAGCCCTAGCAGTGGACCGCTTCATCTCTTCTATCTGCGCCCGCGTCATGGATAACCTTGCTAGAGTGTCCTTGATCAATGTTGGGGCCGGTTTGTTGTATGAAAACGCACAGATAACCCGTTGGGCACCGGTATACAGTTGTTCTATCAAAGTATATGCTGCCTTCAGCTTCATCCGCATGTCAGAGCCCAGATGAGCAATACGGCCACCTACAACGGTTTAAGATTTTGATGTTAAACTGACAAATTTCAAAGATGGTCATTCAAGAAATCTTGGCAAGAGTACGTACCAAATATTGCAGAGGTCATGGCATTCACTTGGCGCTTCAACCCAGTTAGCTCTTCCGCCACCGGTTTAAGAGCTGACTCGGCGTCTTCAGCCCGCTTCAACAATGCATTCTTTTCAGTCTCCCAGTTGGCACGCTCAGTCTTGAAATTGTCCTTCAGTTGTTCCATGGCTATTAAAGCGCCTTTCAGCTCCTCTTTGGCTTTGGAAGTCTCTGATTGCTAGTACTTGATATTCTCTTGAAGGTCAGCAATTTGGGAGTCTTTGTTGTTTATATTGGCCTGCAAAAGGTTAGATGGTGAGGATATTCTTTTCCAAAGTCCCAAGCATATAGCTAGTTATACACTTGGCACTTGGGGGCTAATGCGGATTGCTTCTTTACTGCTGATTGATTGAAGTCCCAAGGATCAATACAAGAATTAATCTTGGCACTTGGGGGCTAATGTGTATTTGATCACAAAATACACAGGCAAGGTAATTAACATAATGCAGCCTGGAACCTCAAAGTCCTGGTTTGTCTTCAAGAGACAAACCGGCCCTTGGGGGCTACTCAGGTGAAGTTCTCTTTTTTTTAGAAGTCCCGGTTTGTCTTCAAGAGACAAACCTGCCCTTGGGGGGTACAATGGAGATATACAGATTAAGCAAGATTGAAGTGTTTGGAAAGTTACCTCATAGCTCTCCTTCATCATGTTCACCAAACCGGCCTCATAATCTCGGCTTGTGTACAGGTGGTTCAGGAATCCGGAATGAAGCTCCTTGGTAGAAAGGTTGACATAATTGGACATATTGGTCTTCCCTTTCCTCTTGCCCATAGCAGCAAATTCCTCCTTGGCAGTATGTTTTGATAAAGCAACTGGATTGCCTGGGGCGGTATAAGCAGTGCCAGTGATAATAACATCATCGCCACCTTTTGACGGACTTGGCAGATTTACAGTATCCCTGGTTGGGCTCGGCGGATTAGTAGCTGGGCTCGGCGGATCAGCAGATGGGCTTGGAGGCGTAGCATGCGGACTTGATGGATCAACATGCGTAGCCGGGTTAGCTTCTGGCGGATTAGCATCAGTGGCTGGATCCTGTGGGGCAGAGTCATCCATGACAACATCAGTGTCTCGACCGACATCTTCTGGAGTCTTTTCCGGTTCAACTTCATCAGTGGGGCCACTGGTCTTGGATTCTTTACTCAGACGGGCCTTGGTGCTACAACATCAAAGCAAGGATTAGTATGGTAAACAGACGCAAGAAGAAAAAAGCTGAAAGGCGGTATACTTACCCAACGATGGTCTTGAGGGGAGGCAATTGTGTGGTTGATGAGTCGCCAGATGAAGAATTAGAAGTTACCTGATAATTTGAATCATACGGATTAAGTGGGTATCGGAAGCAACCCGCCAAGGGACAAGGCTTATTAAGAGAGGAAGAGACCTCTGGACGACCTTTCCAGGGTGGAGTGTCCGGTAAGCCGGAGGAAGTGACCTGTTGGCTGCTATGCCGGGTTGTGCGACGGCCCTCAACTTGCTAAGTCTTCAAAGAAAATTTTGGATCCAAATAAGCAAGAGGGTGAGAGCGTTTTACTTTCCGAACCGCACGGCGAAATTTTTGAACCGGCACATGACCTGAACCGGAGGAAAGGGAGATTACCTCAACATGATCAACGCGACTGGCTTCCGCGTCATCCTGACAACAATCACTGTTAATAAGATGTACAAAAAATAAGCCAAGGGAGTCAAGTTCTACCTCGTTGTCTGATTCTTCAATATCTTCGGGCGGATCAGCAGATTCGCCGGTCTTCTTCTTGGCCGCTTTCTTTATAACTTTGCTCTTGGCACGAGGAGCGCTTGCTGGTTTGTATGAAGCTTTCCTTTTCCAGAAGGAGCTATTGGCCTATAAATTAAAACAAAGGTTTATTAGAACAATGTTAAAGCGGAGGCGGATCAAGAAAGTACAAGGTTAAAATCTTTACCGCTGGCGGTTTGTTGGAGGTGTAAAAAGGTGCCAGCCCAGTTTGGCCGCATGCAGCGATCGGTTCATCTAGCATCTTCTTCAGAGATTCAGTGACTTGATCATCAGTCATTTCTATCTCATCAAAACGTTGAGGATCCTTGGCATTGCTGGTATACTCGTGCATCAATCCGGAGCGGCGGCTTAAAGGAAGGACATGCCAAGCAACCCAGCAGCAAACGAGGTCAACATCAGTCAAACCGTTAGCTAGGAGAGCCCGAAGCTTGGTGAGTTGAGGTGCATAAGCCTATCGTTCCTTGGCGGTGAGCCGTTGTGGCAGTGGATGGATGTTGCTAAGACGGTGAGCTCGGTAACCTGGCAAAGGATTTTCTCCAGCAGGGGCAGTGTTTGGCAATAGAACTAGGATAGATTCCAGTCTTTCGGATGGCTGTGGTGTTTGGCATGAGGAAAATCAACTTCTTTCCTCTTCTATATCAACACACCACCAAGTTCAGTATTGGGGCCGTCAGAGAACTCAGTTCAGCGGTTTAAGTGGAAGAAATCCCGGAAGAGCTCAACTGTTGGTTCCTCTTGAAGGTAAACTTCGCAGAACACTTGGAAGTTGCATATGTTGGACACAGAATTTGGTCCAATGTCCTGAGGATGGAGTTGAAAACTAGCAAGGACATCCCAGAAGAACTTTGATCCGGGAGGGCTGAATCCCCGGTCTAAGTGCTGCATAAATACAATCACTTCTCCGTCTTGAGGTTCGGGAGGGCACTCAGGGCCAGGGACTCGCCAATGAAGGACATTCTTTGAGGCTAAAGCGCTAGTTACAACATATACATTGATTTGAGTCTCTGTGATCCGGGAAGGAGCCCAGTTGCAGGCTGAGAATTGCTTAGTCATTTTGGAGGATAAACTGTAAAAGAAATGTGAAGGCCGGTTTAAGATTCAAGGTCGAGGTGCTCTAAACCGGTGTTAAACCGGGAAATTTAAAAAGGACGAATTTGAAAGTTGAACCGGATATTGCTGTCCTTGTCAGAATGGCGGTTTAAGTAAGGGCTAATGGTATCCGGCGGATTACTAACTACTAAAGGTTAAACCGCCCTTAAACAGAAGAGGGAGAGCTGAAATTTACTAAGTGTTTACAGAAACAGATTTCACAGTGTGGCAGTATAATTTTGGATCTACTGTGGTTCAATAAGGAAAATTTATCTGAAGCCCTACAATGGCGCTAAGAGGAACAGAGAAGGTCCAGATGCAGTTTTTTAAGAATAGCAAGGCGTTATGGTGCGACAGATTAAAGTTACGGATCTAGCCGCAAAAGAAACAATTAGGCATAGCTAGGTTCAGTAAAGAGGCTAAGGGAAAGATGGAGAAGAACTGATGAACATCGATGAACACAGATGAACTCTAAGCCCTAATGGAGATCTAGGGTTACAGGAAGGAAGGCTTACCAGGGCCACGCAACGGCGGAGGAGTATCACAGGAGCTCTGGACCGAACAGGGTGATGCAGCGGCCTAGTCGACGCAGGTTCGAGGGTCGACGGCGGCGGCGGCGGCGCTCGAGTTCTTCGGTTCGTGAGGAGGAAGATGAGAGGCAAGGGGGAAAATGGAAAGAACCCCCGGCCCTATTTATAAAGGCAAGAAGATAAAACGGCAGGCGCGAAAATCGAGGGGCCTGAAGCGGAAAAAGAGAACGCAGCTGTCGCCTCGATCTTCGGGAGCAATTAATGAAAGGAATCTTTTTATACAGAGATGACATCATGACGATTTACTGTAGTGACAGAAGATGACGTCACGGCGGTTCACCAAAGTTTATAGGGGAAAGACAACATGGCGGTTTACGGAGAATCGTTACAAGATGTTCATGGAATTTTCCTAAGTGTTGAAGATTGACATGAACAGGATCAAATCAATCCGGGGCCTAATGTTGGGGATATAACCACTGAGTGTAAACTGCCCAGGAGGGGCCGGTTCACGCTTAGCTATACTGAAGTCCATGAAGACAAGAAGATGGCTCTTTACTGATAAAGTTTAGAGGCCCAGAGCCCGGAGGCGGATTAGGGCCCATAGTGGTAACCCGCCATAATTGTATACTTGTATTGTAAGTTAGGGAAAGGGAGAGACCGAGCCGAACACTTGTATGAGTCGGCCTCGGGACTCTGTAAACCGGCTGGGCGTCAACTTTTGTATATAAAGGGACGACCAGGCGGTGGTTCAGGGACAACAGACAACAACTCGAGAAACCGGCAAAGCGTATTTGCTCCCTGGTCATCGAAACCACAATAATTCCATCACAACTAGACGTAGGCTTTTACCTTCATCGAAGGGGCCGAACTAGTATAAACTCTCGTGCCCCTTGTCCGGTTTAACCTCTTCAGGCTAATCTCGTTGTGATAGCTCCACGACTAAGTCCTTCCCTAGGACATCTGACGTGATATTTCCATGACAGTTGAAACTGTTACAATCACTACAAAACTGCTACCGTCACTTATGCCACCGTTACCGCTACTATCATATTACTTTGATACTAAATACTTTGCTGCAGATATTAAGTTTCCAGGTGTGGTTGAATTGACAACTCAACTGCTAATACTTGAGAATATTCTTTGGCTCCCCTTGTGTCGAATCAATAAATTTGGGTTGAATACTCCACTACAGGAATCAGCTACTTTGCTATCTGCCAAGGCAGACGGCAAAGGCATGGAAGGCGGACGGCAAAGGCCTTTGCCATCTGCCGCAAATGGCAAAAGGCGCCGGCAAAGAAAGGATCGGCAAAGACCTTCTTTGCCATCTGCTTCCTGACGCAGACGGCAAAGGAGCCTTTGCCATCAGCGGCGGACGGCAAAGAAAGCCGGCGGCAATGAATTCGATGTTAGTCCGTTAGGTGGCTAACATCAGTCTTTGCCGTCCGTGGCTGACGGCAAAGAGCATCAAGCCTTTGTCGTCAGCCACTTTAGGCAAACTGACCAAATGGGTCAGCTGTCAGAAAGCACAGGTGGTTGCCACGTGGCTTCTTTGCCGTCCGCCATGGACGGCAAAGAGCCCGCTGCTGTCGGTGGCAGACGACAAAGAGCCTGCATTGCCTCTTTTTTTCTGTTTTTTCTTATACCCAACCATTTTCACAGCAAATAGATGATACATATATATTTTTCACATGGCAAGTTCACAGCAAACATATGAGATATCCAACACATATAATTTCATCATACATGCATAGTTCCATCAACAATACATAGCAAGTTCCACATACATGCATCCAACCATACATATTACAATAGTGTCATCCTACCATACATGCATAGTTCATCGATCCAAAAGAAACATAGTTCATCCAAACAAGCACTCCATCTATGCAAGCTTCCGTGAAGCGAATGAATTCTGCAAAATGGGAAATAAGGAAGTTAGAAGAAGAAGATTAGAAGTAGAAGAAGAAGATGAAGATGAAGATGAAGAATATATGACATTTATGAGCTAATTTAGGTGAAATTGATCGTTTGTGAGCTAACTTAGGTGAAATGGATCGTTTATGAGCTAACCTAGGTGAAATGGATCACTTATGAGCTAACTTAGGTAAAATGCATCATTTTAGAGCTAACCTAGGTAAGATGGATCATTTTGGAGCTA
>LR880969.1:779113240-779130402 GCA_904067115.1 Aegilops sharonensis
CTCCACAAGAGAGGGGGAGAACATTGTATTGAGATCCAAAAAGAGAGAAGAAGCCATCTAGCTAATAACTATGGACCCGAAGGTCTGAGGTAAACTACTCACACTTCATTGGAGAGGCCTTGGAGATGATGTAGAGGCCCTCCATGATCGGTCCCCCTTTCGGCGGAGCTCCGGAACAGGCCCCAAGATGGGATCTCGCAGGTACAGAAAGTTGCGGCGGTGGAATTAGGTTTTTGGCTCCGTATCTGGTAGTTTGGGGGTACGTAGGTATATATAGGAGGAAGAAGTACATCGGTGGGGCAACGAGGGGCCCACGAGGGTGGAGGGCGCGCTTGGGAGGGGGGGGGGTGTAGGCGCGCCCCCTACCTCGTGCCCTCCTGGTTGATTGCTTTACGTAGGGTCCTAGTCCTCTGGATCACGTTCGTTCCGAAAATCACGTTCCCGAAGGTTTCATTCTGTTTGGACTCCGTTTGATATTCTTTTTCTGCAGAACTCTGAAATAGGCAAAAAAAAGCAATTCTAGGATGGGCCTCCGGTTAGTAGGTTAGTCCCAAAAGTAATATAAAATTGTATAATAAAGCCCAATAATGTCCAAAACAGAATATAATATAGCATGAAGCAATAAAAAATTATAGATATGTTGGAGATGTATCAAGCATCCCAAGCTTAATTCCTGCTCGTCCTCGAGTAGGTAAATGATAAAAACAGAATTTTTGATGCGGAATGCTTCTTGGGCATGGTTTTTAATGTAAATCTCTTAATTGTGGTATGAATATTCAGATCCGATAGATTCAAGATAAAAGTTTAATATTGACATAAAAATAATAATACTTCAAGCATACTAACTAAGCAATTATGTATTCTCAAAATAACATGGCCAAAGAAAGTTCATCCCTACAAAATCATATAGTTTGGTTATGCTCCATCTTCGTCACACAAAATACTCAAATCATGCACAACCCCGGTTTCAGCCAAGCAATTGTTTCATACTTTAGAATTTTCAAACTCTTTCAAATTTCACGCAATACATGAGCGTGAGTGAGGGAGTCCTGGATTAGGGGGTGTTCTGATAGCCGGACTATACCTTCAGCCGGACTCCAGGATTATGAAGATACAAGATTGAAGACGTTGTCCCGTGTCCGGATGGGACTTTCCTTGGCGTGGAAGGCAAGCTTGGCGATGCGGATATTCAAGATCTCCTACCATTGTAACCGACTCTGTGTAACCCTAACCCTATCCGGTGTCTATATAAACCGAAGGGTTCTAGTCCGTAGGACAACTTCATCATACAACAATCATACCATAGGCTAGCTTCTAGGGTTTAGCCTCCTTGATCTCGTGGTAGATCTACTCTTGTACTACCCATATCATCAATATTAATCAAGCAGGAGTAGGGTTTTACCTCCATCGAGAGGGCCTGAACCTGGGTAAAAACATCGTGTCCCTTGTCTCCTGTTACCATCCAGCCTTGATGCACAGTTCGGGACCCCCTACCCGAGATCCGCCGGTTTTGACACCGACATTGGTGCTTTCATTGAGAGTTCCTCTGTGTCGTCACTTTCGGGCTCGATGGCTCCTTCGATCATCAACGGCGATGCGGTCCAAGGTGAGACTTTTCTCCCAGGACAGATCTTCGTCTTCGGCGGCTCCGCACTGCGGGCCAGTTCGCTTGACCACCTGGAGCAGATCGAAAGCTACGCCCCTGGCCATCAGGTTAGGTTTGGAAGCCTAAACTACACGGCGGACATCCGCGGAGATTTGATCTTCGACGGATTCGAGCCACAGCCAAGCGCGCCGTGCTGTTTCGAGAGGCATGATCTAGCTCTGCCGCCGAACAGTACCCTGGAGGCCGCACAAGCGCCGGTTCCGACCCTTAATTCGGAGTCTGTTGCGCCAATCGAGGATGAGCGGTTGGATGTCACCTTGGGGGCTACGATATCAAAGGTGATCGAGCCGAACGTCAGCCCCGCGCTCCGCACGGCCCGTGACTCTGAGGAGCCGGATTCTTCTCCGAACTCCGAGCCTCCCGCGCCCCTGCCGATCGAATCTGATTGGGCGCTTATAATGGAGTTCACCGCCGCGGACATCTTTCAGCACTCGCCTTTCGGCGATATCCTGAACTCTCTAAAGTCTCTCTCTCTTTATCAGGAGAGCCCTGGCCGGACTACGGTCAGCAAGGATGGGATGCGGACGATGAAGAAATTCAAAACCCACCCACCACCCACTTTGTAGCCGCTGTCGACGATTTAACCGACATGCTTGACTTCGACTCCGAAGACATCGACGGTATGGATGACGATGCAGGAGACGAACAGGAACCAGCACTTGTAGGGCGCTGGAAGGCCACCTCGTCATATGACATATACATGGTGGATACTCCAAAAGATGGAGATGGCGATGGAACAGCGGGGAATGACACCTCTAAGAAACAGCCAAAACGCCGGCGTCAGCGGCGCCGCTCTAAATCCCGCCAAAGCAAAAACGGTGATTCCGGCACCGGAGATAATAACACTCCGGATAGCGCCGAAGAACACCCTCTCCAGCAAGATTCGGCACAGGAAGATGGAGAAGCCAGCCCTCATGAGAGAGCGGCGGACCAAGAAGTTGAGGACGATAACTATATGCTTCCCTCCGAAGACGAGGCAAGCCTCGATGACGACGAATTCGTCGTACCATCAGACCCCGCCGAACAAGAGCATTTTCAACGCAGGCTTTTAGCCACGGCAAGCAGCCTCAAGAAAAAGCAACAACAACTTAGAGCTGATCAAGACTTGCTAGCTGACAGATGGACTAAAGTCCTTGCGGCCGAAGAGTACGAACTCGAACGCCCCTCCAAGAGTTACCCGAAGCGCAGGCCGCTACCCCGATCAGAGGAGGAAGCACCTACATCACCAGCGCACGACATGGCCGACCGGACACCTCGTGGCCGCGACAGAGAGGCCTCTCGGCCCTCCACCCAAACCATGCCCCGACACCGATCAAAGGCACAGGAAAATGTGCTAGACCTGTGAGACGTACTGGAGGACAAGGCAAGGCAAACAAGATCGATCTACGGATCACGCAGGCGCCCCACGGCACGTGACGGTGATCTTAATTCCGGATACAACCAATCTGGCCGGGCCGAACACAACAGACATAGATCTTTCGAGCTGCGTCGTGACATAGCCCAATACAGAGGCGCCACACACCCACTATGCTTAACAGATGAAGTAATGGATCATAAAATCCCAGAGGGTTTCAAACCCGTCAACATCGAATCATACGATGGCACAACAGATCCTGCGGTATGGATTGAGGATTATCTCCTTCATATCCACATGGCCCGTGGCGACGATCTACGCGCCATCAAATACCTCCCGCTCAAACTTAAGGGACCGGCCTGGCATTGGCTTAACAGCTTGCCAGCAGACTCAATCGGTTCTTGGGAGGACCTGGAAGCCGCATTCCTCGACAACTTCAAGGGCACTTATGTCCGACCACCGGATGCCGATGACTTAAGCCACATAATTCAGCAGCCAGAGGAATCGGCCAAGCAATTCTTGACACGGTTCCTAACAAAGAAAAACCAGATAGTCGACTGTCCGGACGCAGAGACCCTAGCGGCCTACAAGCATAACATCCGCGACGAGTGGCTCGCCCGGTACCTGGGACAGGAAAAGCCGAAGTCCATGGCAGCCCTCACGACACTCATGACCCGCTTTTGCGCGGGAGAAGACAGCTGGCTAGCTCGCAGTAACAACTTAACAAAGAACCCTGGTATTTCGGATACCAAGGACAAAAGTGGCAGGACACGTCGGAATAAGCAAAAGCGCCGCGTTAGCAGCGACAGCAACGAAGATATGGCAGTTAATGCCGGATTCAGAGGCTATAAATCCGGCCAGTGAAAAAAGCCATTCAAAAAGAATACCCAGGGCCCGTCCAGTTTGGACCGAATACTCGACCGCTTGTGCCAGATACATGGCACCCCCGACAGGCCGGCCAATCACACCAACAGGGATTGTTGGGTGTTCAAGCAGGCAGGCAAGCTAAGAGCCGAAAATAAAGATAAGGGGCTGCGTAGCGACGACGAGGAGGAGCCCAGGCCACCGAACAATAGTGGACAGAAGGGTTTTCCCCCACAAGTGCGGACGGTGAACATGATATACACAACCCATATTCCCAAGAGGGAGCGGAAGCGTGCGCTACGGGACGTATACGCGATGGAGCCAGTCGCCCCAAAGTTCAACCCATGGTCCTCTTGTCCGATCACTTTTGATCGAAGGGACCACCCCACTAGCATCCGTCACGGCGGCTTTGCCGCATTGGTTCTTGACCCAATCATCGACGGATTTCACCTCACAAGATTCCTCATGGACGGGGAAGTAGCCTGAACCCGCTTTACCAGGATACAGTGCGGAAAATGGGCATAGATCCCTCGAGGATTAAGCCCACAAAAACGACCTTTAAAGGCGTTATACCAGGTGTAGAGGCCAACTGTACAGGCTCAGTAACACTTGAAGTGGTCTTCGGATCCCCGGATAATTTCCGAAGCGAAGAATTAATCTTCGATATAGTCCCGTTTCGCAGTGGCTATCACGCCCTGCTCGGGCGAACCGCATTTACAAAGTTCAATGCGGTGCCGCACTATGCATATCTCAAGCTCAAGATGCCAGGGCCTCGAGGAGTAATCACGGTCAACGGAAACACCGAACGCTCCCTCCGCACGGAGGTGCACACGGCGGCTCTCGCAGCGGAAGCACAAAGCAGCCTTCTTAGGCAATTCTCCAGTCCGGCCGTTAAAAAGCCAGACACTGCCAAGTGCGCCCGGAGTAACCTACAACAAGACCGCCCGGCACGTTCAGAGCAGGCGTAGCAATGCGGCCCCAACCCCAGCCCTCGCAACATAGCGGAACCAGTGCCTCGCGTACATAACTACGCTCTCGATATACCATGGGCGCAGGGGAAGGGGCACAATAAACGGCCAGCCCAAAATACGGCTTAAAACGTACTAGGGGCTGCCGAATTCCTTTTTTTCTGAATTTTCTCTTACTTTCACGACTCCATACTTCGGACGACCTGTTCGGCAATTCAGCTGCCGCACAAACGATGCAAGATCCAGGGAGGCAGACAAGCCGTGCCGCATTATGGAACCACCAGGTGGACTCTGTTACGAGCAATATACCTATTTTGAATATAATTCCGTGGCCTGCCCCTGGCCAGGACATGTTAAATAGTCCAACATCTTTCGCTTATCGCACTACTTGTATCGTTCTGCTCTTATAGCAGCCCTTATATAAACAATGCATAGCTTTCTGTCTATTTTTTGCATTATCCTCTTTTCATATATATGTTTATGACATGTTGCACCTGTACACTATGGTACGGCAAAATACGCCAGGGGCTTTAGTACCTATAAATATGGCGTGAGAAGTCCGTACACTTTCACAAGTGCGGCACCCCGAACTTATAGCACTATATGCATCGGCTCCGAATCATGATTTGGGTCAATAGTTGGGTTTGCCCGGCTCCTATGTTTTGGTGCCTTACGTTCCGCTATATCGGCTTGTCACGACCAGTTTTCCAATAAAAATGTTTATTGAGAAACCGATCTGTTGAGTCCAGTATGAGGAAAATCCATCATACTGGTGGACAAATTCTTGATACAAACAGCCAGTAGCATGAAAATATATTACACGGGTCGAGCTGGGATGCTCAACGATTATTACAAGCGCGCCAATAATTATACATAATGGCGGATATAAAACATGGTATGGTGGCATACTACTGACTCGAGAATATAGTGGTGGTGGAATAACACAATGGGAAGTGGATAGCACAGTTCGTAAACTGGCATCTCATCGAGCGTCGAGGTGAGGCTCAATGAATTTATTTGGGTAGCGGAAGCGGATATAATACAGTGATCAAAACCAGGGTCGCACGAGACTGACTGGGACTCCTCTAGGCGTCGGACTCGCTATCGAAATCTTCATCCATGAGATCGCCTTCGTCAGCATCTGGCCAAATCAACAAGCCAGGTGAGTACTTTGAAAGTACTCGCAAGACAGTTCGGACGTAAGATATAACAAATGCATGCATGAATGCGTCATGATTAATTTATCAACGCACAATCAAAAATTAGCAAGCAAGGTAAGCAAAAAGGGAATCGGCGGTAGTCCGCCTGAAAACCCAACAAAATAAATGGAAACCGATCGGGTGTCTGGAGCGACGCCTCGAAAGGTGAACAAATAAATAAAGATCATACCACAGTCAGGCGTCTAAGCGACACCACATAAAGGTCTTTAAAAGAAATGCCACAGTCGGGCGTCTGAGCGACACCACATAAAGGGCTTTTAAAATAAATGCCACAGTCGGGCGTCTGACCGACACCACATAAAGGGCTTTTAAAAGAAATGCCACAGTCGGGCGTCTGAGCGACACCACATAAAGGGCTTTTAAAAGAAATGCCACAGTCGGGCATCTGAGCGACACCACATAAAGGGCTGTAAAAGAAATGCCACAGTCGGGCGTCTGAGCGACACCCCATAAAGGGCTTTAAAAGAAATGCCACAGTCGGGCGTCTGACCGACACCACATAAAGGGCTTTTAAAAGAAATGTCACAGTCGGGCGTCTGAGCGACACCACATAAAGGGCTTTTAAAAGAAATGCCACAGTCGGGCATCTGAGCGACACCACATAAAGGGCTGTAAAAGAAATGCCACAGTCGGGCGTCTGAGCGACACCCCATAAAGGGCTTTAAAAGAAATGCCACAGTCGGGCGTCTGACCGACACCACATAAAGGGCTTTTAAAAGAAATGTCACAGTCGGGCGTCTGAGCGACACCACATAAAGGGCTTTTAAAAGAAATGCCACAGTCGGGCATCTGAGCGACACCACATAAAGGGCTGTAAAAGAAATGCCACAGTCGGGCGTCTGAGCGACACCCCATAAAGGGCTTTAAAAGAAATGCCACAGTCGGGCGTCTGACCGACACCACATAAAGGGCTTTTAAAAGAAATGTCACAGTCGGGCGTCTGAGCGACACCACATAAAGGGCTTTTAAAAGAAATGCCACAGTCGGGCGTCTGAGCGACACCACATAAAGGGCTTTTAAAAGAAATGCCACAGTCGGGCATCTGAGCGACACCACATAAAGGGCTTTAAAAGAAATGCCACAGTCGGGCGTCTGAGCGACACCACATAAAGGGCTTTTATCGAAAGTAAATAACAACAATGCCATAGTCGGACGTCTGAGCGACATCGCATAAAGGGCTTTTATCACAAGGAAAATAATACTCATAAATAAATAATCAACTCATGATAATAAACGGGTTATTCCATCCACAGGAATAAACATTTAACCGGACTTAGCACTCATGTGATTCAACGGAGTTTCTGCCACAAAAAACTGACACTTGTTAGGATAAGATGATATAGGACTTGGACATGGATAAGATAATTTGAGGATCCATGACTCTGCAGAGTTTGTACGAAAATTACCCACAGCTAACGGATTTCCGTAGTCCCCGAAGGACTAGTTCCGTTTACGGTATTTCGGAAGAAAACACAGCGATCCAGTACACACCCATCACACCCCACGATGTCAGGAATCACCCTAGACAACATGCAAGAAAACTTTGAGACGGGGAGATCACAATCTCGAATAGCATGGGATCAAATTTATATACGCGCGCTCTAAGGGGTGCCCCCCTCTCGGTCCCAACCGGAAACACCCATGCCCCCTCACCGGATGACTGGCTTTAATCCAGGGCCATGGAACCATCATCCCGGCCTCTCCTTTTGGTGTCTACCAGGAAAGCGGTTTGCAACCTACTAAGCCATATCCCTTGCGGAAAACTTGTGGTAGTACGGAAAAGGGAAATGGATTGGTACCGAACCGATACGAGCTGATACTGAAGTCAAATGGTATGGCACAAGACTGGCATGCTACAACACTGCCATCTCACCCATCCTCATGCCAACACATGGCCATGCACATGCACATCCAACACGTATGGCTCATCGAACTCACTTGCCTCAACTATGCATGAAAATAACGTTCATCGGTATGCTCATCAACGAGCCATGAAACTTGCTAAGTGCAAACATGCCAAAACACTCATCATATCAAAAGTTCAAACATGCTTGCCTGGTTCAGAGTAGTCGGAGCCTAGCTCGGTGAAGTTCGCGGTTCCGTCACCTCCTTCGGTATCTACGGTATAAAGAAAACATACGCGCTAACGTAAATACCGTGAGGTGTACAAAAATTTCTCCAAATAATTTTCAAATAAATCTGATAAAAAAACTAGACAAAATTTCAAAGATGACAGAAAAGGAATCAATCAAAAATCACTTTCTGTTAAAAAGTTATAAGAGTTTTGGTCCAAGGACCCATCTGTAATGAAACAGAAACTCTCCAGGGTTTAACGTATAAAAACAGAAAACGTTTCGATAGCAAATACGCCGGCCCAGAGGGAAAACGTATTATAGCAAAAGACGTTTTCAGAAAACGGTTCATTTAGAAAAGACAGAGAGGCTGACAGGCGGGTCCCACCCGTCAGGTTTAAAATTCAAAACGGGCGGCAGAGCTCGACGGTGCCCGAGAGCCGCGGTGGTCGCCGGCGGCGATCCATCGCGAGGCAGGGAGATCGGAGGGTACCTCCGTGCTCAGGGCGCCATTCCGCGTCGGTTGGTGGTGGTCGCCGGCGAGTACCACGTCGACGGCGGCCCTTGCTCCGGCGGACGGTGGTTCGGGCGCGGATGGAGCTCGCCGAGCAGGGCTGCAAGGATCGAATTGGAGTGGGGGTTAGACTCGCGATAGCATGAGAAGATATCTGACGAGGTTAGGGCGCCGGAGATGACCTCACCGGAGTGAATCACGATGGAGGCCGAGGCGGAACGAAGTGGCCAGAGTCGGGGAAGGAGAGCTCCTCGTGGCTCCTCCAGTGGCCAGGCAGGGTCTAGTGAGGTGGTGGAGTCGTGCGGGGGCGAGAGCAGGCTCGGGGGTGCTATATATAGCCGCCACGAGGCGGTTGCCGAGAACGGGGTTCTTCGGCGAGGTGATTATGGCGACGCTGAGGTTGCATGGGAGGGTTTAGAGGTTGAGCGTCGTCGTGGGTGTTCCCTGGTTCCGTTTAGGTGCTAACCGCGTCGGGATTTGGTTGCTTAGGGGGAGTTCAACGGAACGGGGCGGCGCGGACCCGTCGGCGGCAGAGAGCATGCTCTGTGCGTGCCATGCCACGGCGACGGTGCTGCATGCGTGCGCTGGTGTGGAAATGGCCACGTGGAGCCACCAGGGGGTTTGGGCGGCGCCGAACGGCGTTATGCCGCCGTTCTGCTCCCTGTCGGCCGCTACGGTGATTCGGCCGCCGCAAGACACGCCGGCGCAGGCGGGCTAGGGCGCCACCGACGCCAGGAAGGTGCCAAGCGCGCGTGTGAGGCTCCGGACAAGCAAGCCAGGCGGCGAGCAACGTGCCAAGGGCACTGTGAGCATGTGACTGAATTTCTGACGAAAATCGACACCGAACTCTGAACTTAACTGAAGATGAACTGAAACAGTGCATGCAAGGTGTTCAACAGAATGATCCAGGCATGTAGGGATTTTTCCTTGAGCTGATTTTTTGTGGAGTGGTCTCTCATTGCAACTAGAGGTTGCCTGAATTTTGGTGGAATTTTTGCAGAAGTGTAGATATGAATTTGACCAAATTTTGCAAATCTGGTCCAAACTTGCAGGGAGTGAAATTTGAAATATTTGAAAATAAGAAGAGTGGATCAAGATGGTTCTGGGTTATGGGTACAAAGGACTATCCAGGAGAGTTGGTTTGAAGTCAAAACTCAAATGCAATGGGGTACTTGCTTTGAAAATTAATCAGGCCCAAAATAATTGACAGAAAAGATTTGAGAGATAAATTAATTGAAATAAAATCCAAAAATGGTTTGGACTTGCTGGGACAGAGAATTTAGATTGTTCTAAGGTGGAAGAAAGGGTCTTGAGTGGTTTTTTCACTTGAGGCAAGATGGGAAACATGGGGTTTTCAAAAAAGAAATAAGTCCCAAAAAGAAAACTTCTAGGGTTTTCTTTAAAAGAGAATAATAAAAATAAAAAATTCATTTGAGAGGGAGAGAATTAGAAGAAAAGTTCTCATAATTCAAACACCAGAGTTGAAGAGAATAAAAACCCTTGCCTAAAGGTGAAAGTTTCTTTAGAGAGAGGTTCTCTGGAAAAAATTTAAAAGGCCTCTTTTTTTTTCAAAACGAACAAAGTTTTTGTTGAAAACCAAGGGAAAATATTTGGAGTGTCACACGGCTAAGGTAGCACTAGGAGAACCACTGCGATTGTGCCCCGGTTGAGCTGGGTTAAGCACCTCAGTGGAGAAAGCTAAAACTGACTGTCATGATGAGGCGAGAGACCGGTCGCTGTTTGAGAGGTTTTTCAAGTCCCTAAAGGCTTATGCCGCTTCGAGCGAGGAGCCGACCTTGTCCGGCCAAGGCGTGGATAGCGCCCCGAACTCGGTCTTCCGAACAAGGGGCTTCGCCAAAATTTAAAATTATAGAGTTCTATGGCTAAGTGAGAGTGTTCAAGCATTATAGTCCGATTGCCTGGTTCGTTGTGCTGAGCGCCTCCCTCGAAGGACCCAACTATGGGAAAAAGAGCGCTCAGGTTTATCCCGAACACCCCAGCACTAGTGGCATGGGGGCAGAAGCCGACGACTGGCCATCTCTCAATTTTTTGGTAAACGGCTGCACAGAAAGTAATATTTTAAATTCAACAAGCATTTCTTGGCGCATATGAACAAGTTTTCAGTGCACAGGATAAACACGAGCGAGTTAATTCAAAAATTGCATCCTTCGTACATTCGTCCGCCACAAGGCGGGCACCCGCAAGAACATCCTTATAGTAGTTCTCGGGCTTGCGATGCTCCTTTCCCGGCGGCGGCCCGTCCTTCACAAGCTTCTCACCGTCCAGCTTTCCCCAGTGCACCCTTACACGGGCAAGGGCCCTACGGGCACCTTCGATGCAGACGGAGCGCTTGATGACCTCGAGCCTTGGACAGGCCTCCACTAGCCGCTGCACCAGCCTGAAGTAGCTCCCAGGCAGGGCCTCTCTGGGCCGCAGCCGAACTAAGAAGCCCTTCATGGCCTGTTCGGCCGCCTTGTGGAGCTCGACCAGCTGTTTCAGCTGGTCGCTCAAGGGCACAGGGTGTCCAACCTCAGCATACTGAGACCAGAACACCTTCTCTGTCGAGCTGCCCTCTTCGACGCGGTAGCATGCGGCGGCATCGGATACGCCGCGGGGAAGATCTGCGAATGCCCCTGGAGAGCTCCGGATTCGGGCAAGTAACAAGTAATTTACTTTTATACTTATGCTTTGCATAAAGAATGCCTTACCCGCCGCTATCTTTTTCACCTCCTCCAACTCTTGGAGGGCCTTTTGGGCTTCAACCTTGGCGGACTTGGCAGTCTCAAGGGCCGCCGCGAGCTCGGATGCTTGCGTCGTTGACTCAAGCTCCAAACTCTCATGTTTTTTCATGAGAGCCTGAAGCTCTTGCCACACCTCGCCGACCTGGGCCTCAAATTTATCTCGCTCGGTACGCTCCGCGGCCGCTTTACCTTCGGCCTCAGACAACGCCTACTTGAGGGTCGCCACCTCAGTCGTGGCCCCTACAATAAGTAGTACAATCCTGTTATTTTTTGCAATCACGTCTTTCTATAGGCACTTTTTCTATAAGGTATTTCTTACCTTCTCTCTCATCGAGTCGCTGCTTGGCAAGGCCGAGCTCTTGCTCGGTCCGCTCGAGGCCCTGTTTCTGGGCACCCACCTCCGCAGTCAGTGCAGTGGTGGCTAGCAGCGAAGCCTGCATACGCATATTGACTCTTTGTTATTAGACTCCTGCGAAATTTATTAGATCCTCTATTCGGCTTTTCTTTCCGAACGCCAAACAGAGCATCGGGGGCTAATGTCTATGCGATTATGTTTTTACATATTTTTTACTCACCTCGAAGCCTGTCAGAAGGCTAGCGCAAGCTTCACTCAGTCCTCTCTTGGCGGACTGAACCTTCTGGATCACCGTACTCACAATAGTACGGTGCTCCTCGTCGATGGAGGCGCCGTCAAGCACCTCCAGCAGATTGTCCGGCACCTCCGGTTGGACGAAGGTCGCTGGCTCAGAATGCTCGCTCCTCTTTGAAGGAGTTCGCCTACCGTGGTCCGGAACTGTTGAAGGTTCCGGCACGGTGTCCGGCTCAAAACCGGACTTGGAGCCCTGGGGGGTTTTGTCCCCTTTACTCCTGGGGTCCGGGAGATCGCCTTGCGGCTCCTCCAGGACCACCTCCTCCTGCCCCGGAGCTCGGTGCGACGCCACTTCGGCGTCGTCCACAGTGTGGGGGGAGACAGCGGGCGGAACTGAGTTCACGTCCGATGAATCCAGGGAGCCGCTCGACGACTCGTCGAGTCCGGCCCGGGGCGGTCTGCGTAATTACGATCGACATTAGGGAAAGCTGTGCAACAAGGGAACGTCATGAGTTACTCTGATGTCCGAACTTACGATTTTGCTGGACGCTTGGCCCTGTCTGGCCACTCCTCCTCATCCTCTTCGGCATCGGGGGAGTAGTCCGGCGGAGGGGTTTTCCTCTTCCTGGACCCTTCGGCCTCCCCCGTTGGGGCGGCCTTCCTTTTCTTTCCTCCCCCCGCTGGAGGGGGAGAGGTTTCTCCTTCCTCCTCCTCGTTTCCACGGGAGGAGAGCGTCTCGGACTCGTCGGAGGATGAGTCCGACACCACCATATTACAGGAACTCTTTCGAGTCCCGGTGGCCTTCTTCTTCTTGGCCTTCTTCTCCGGCACCACATAAGGCGCCGGAACCAGCAACTTTGCTAGGAGAGCAGGGGCTGGGTCTTCGGGCAGGGGAGCCGGACAGTTAATCGGTCCGGACTTCGCCTCCCAAGCCTGTAAAAGGTAAGGGAGTTTAGATCCCGCATAGAGTCAAATTGTGAAAAAACTTAACATCTTGTAAAAAGTGAAAATAGCTTACCTCACTAGCGTGACGCTGCGAGCTGTATCCGCGGTCCTCGGAAGCGGATGTGGGTGACTCGGCGCCTTTGGTTAGCACCTTCCAGATGTCTTCATACGTCGTGTCGAAGAGCCCGCTGAGGGTTGGGTGCTGTGCCGGGTCGAACTCCCACAAATTGAAGTCCCGTTGTTGACACGGGAGGATCCGGCGGACGAGCATAACCTAGATTACGTTGACAAGCTTGATCGGCTTGTTCGCGAGGGACGGGATGCATGTATGCAATCCGGTCACTTCTTCTTCGTCGCCCCACGACAGGCCCATCTCTTTCCAGGACATAAGCCTCGTGGGGGGTCCGGATCGGAACTCGGGGGCCGCGGTCCATTCTGGATCGCGTGGCTCGGTGATGTAAAACCACCCAGATTACCACCCCTTTAGGGTCTCCACAAAGGAGCCCTCGAGGCATAGGACGTTGGGCATCTTGCCCGCCATGGCGCCTCTGCACTCCGCCTGGCTGCCGCACACCACCTTGGGCTTGACGTTAAAGGTCTTGAGCCAAAGGGCGAAATGGGGGCGGATGCGGAGGAAAGCCTCGCACACGACGATAAACGCCGAGATGTTGAGGATGAAGTTCGGGGCCAGATCATGGAAATCCAGGCCGTAGTAGAACATGAGCCCCCGGACAAAGGGGTGGAGTGGAAAACCCAGTCCACGGAGGAAGTGGGGAAGGAAACACTAGTAGAAAACCGGCCTTTTGTCCCGGTTCATAAGGGCCTTTAGTCCCGGTTCCCGAACCGGGACTAAAGGGTCGTTACTAATACCCTCACCCTTTAGTCCCGGTTCAAACCAGAACCGGGACAGATGAGCCTCCACGTGGCCGCTGCCGGCATCCCAGGCAGGGGGGCCTTTGGTCCCTGTTCATGACATAAACCGGGACCAAAAGGGTTCCACGCGTCAGTAGGAGGTTTTTATTTATTTTTTTAAAAAAGTGGCTGTTTTAGGGGTTTAGGGGATTATTTTTAGGTTGTTATTAGCTAGCTAATAGAGAGAAGTGTCCTCTCTTATATTTAGTCCTTGGTTTACCTACGCTACTGCTATATATGTTCATTTCACTCGCAGATATATATATCATAACTCATGCATGCTCGCATCATACATCATCATATATAATAACAAGTCCTACTAATTAATCAAGCATCATCATACAACTTGTACTGGTTATTAATAATAAGTCATACGATCATCATCCTCATAGTCATCGAACCCAACCCTACATAATTGTTCTTAGCACATGATCATCAGTATCGGGTAGCTAGGATCGAACCTAAACACACTTAAGGTAAAATAGCATAAAACAATATAGACCCTGACTCTCCATTATGAAGAATGGAGATCATCCTGTCTCCAATTCTTGCGCCTCACTTCCTTTTGCTTCCAAGAAGCTCCTTACGACTATCCATACATTTTTTCCATCCTTTGATTGTCATGTCTCCACTTGTTTTAGAAATCCGGTATGGACAGTTGAGATTCATAGGATGACCTGGATATATGTTCAAAACATGAAGGCTGCCGCCATTCTGATACATCAAATGAGGCACACACTCCTCTGGGATTCTCTGTTGAAAAACATAGTAATAACTACGTAGTTAGCAATGATGTACTAGTTTTAGAAGTATGCAAAAAGATGCACGGATGTCCTAATAGTAAAAAATCTTACCAGGGTATTTCCATGGTAGTTACCGTAGTTCAACACGTGCACTAGTGGCACGTATTGACCATAATGTTGAGGAGTTAGATTGTAGATATTGTAATTCTCAAGATCATTACAAAATCCAACCAGATGAGTTTTCTCCTTGTAAGTTAACTCAGAGCCATCGGTGTAGTAAGTTCTATCTACCATCTTCTGCACATTCTTTGATACTTCAAAATAAGCTGTCAATGGAAATAAGTTGTCAACTATTTTGAAATGAACATTATAAATTAGTTAATAATTAAATATGTTTGAGAAACTCACATAGCGGTAGAACTGGAGGAGTATCAACAAGGAACCAAATGTCCATATTGTCTTGCTCGATTTCAGGATCACCAAGATCCATGGTGACAAGCATACCCTCATCAAAACCATACAATTTGCAAAATGCTTCCCAATTTTTGCAACCAAAATGGTGTACGCTCTCAGCATTATACAACTTTACTTCAAAATCCACATCATGATGGGTCCTTAGGTGAATTTTCTTCGTTTCAAAATTTTCATGGTCTTCAAAATCCATCCTCTCCAAGACATAGCGTCTTGCATGGCATGAGATAAACTATACTCGAATTGTAAAAGATGAAAATTACACGTTGAAATAGTTTAAGTCATGCTTAATTATGAAAAAAAACACTTGTCGTCGTTGCGTACCGTTTCAACTTCGAAGGTCTCCTCGAGCTTAATGCTGAAGCGCCGACCATCATCCAGGTGAGGCCTGTCGCACTCACCTCGATTGTCGTGGCACCAGTCGCACTCCCCCGGGAGACTTTCGTCGTCCGATGATGACATTTCCTATACGTTCATAATTCAAAGACTAAATTAGATCATTATTATTCAACTAATCATATGCATATGCCTTGCATAGTGCTCTCCAAATTGAGCATTCAATAAGAAAAATCAAATCACAAAATAAAGTAGTATTCAAATTAGGATGCCTTCAATTATAAGAAAAACTACATCATCTCCATGTGTCCGTACATCGAATATTATCACTAATACACGTCGAATACTATATATCATACATATCGCCAGTACAGCTAGAACCATAGCGCCCGACGGGTATCGGCGCGGGCGGTGGACACCCAAAGGGAAGGAACCATCACAGGATCATAGCTCCAGTGAGATCCCTGAAGAACCTGCCAGGTATTCTCGAACCTGCCCTCCAACGCAACCATGTAGTGACGGACGTGCTCGTTCTCCTCGCTGACACGGTGACGTACCACCTCCGCGGTGTCCGGAAGCCTCGGCACCGTCACTGGCCCACGCGACCGCCACCAAACAAGGATCGGGTCAACGACGGGCTGTCTCCTCTCCAAGCAGGTGTCGTCCTCCGCCGACTCGACGACGAGGATGCGGGATAGGCATTGTCCACGTCGATGCAGGAATAATTGCTTTAACTAAAAAAATAAACTAGTTCTATTAATTTTCTTGCTAAAAATAAACTACTTCAACTAGTTCAACTAGTAAGCACTTACTATAAATAGAATAATAGAGGAGAAGAGAGGAAGAAGAAGAAAAAAAGAGGAGAGGAATAACAGAAGAAATAAATAAGAAGATGAAAAAGAAGAAAAAAATAGGAGAAGAAGAAGGAATAAGTATTGTGACGGTGTCACGGGGAGGAGCGCCCGTAGTCAGGCCCCGGGGATGTAGCCATATCGGTGAACCTCGTTAACAAATCTCGGTGTCGTACTCGTGTGATTGCTTTGGTCCTTGGATGATCGACGGTATGCCTCGGATTTATTCTAACAAGTGGTATCATGAGCTAGGTTGTTCGAAGGTTGCTGGATCGTTGATATAGAGGATTGATCGTCGTCAGTTCGTGCGAAGATGGTATACGAAGAAATCAGTATCGAAATCGATTGGGAATTTTTTTCGTGGAAGCCGTCTGATGGCTGTGATCAGACGGGATCGAGGAGCAATATGGCGGCGGTGAACTCGTGTAGAGCATGCAGCGGGAGGAGCGTATCACGCGGTGGCCGCAACGTGGAACTCGGCGGGCGGCCTGTACGATGGTGGTCTTCGGTAGATCGATGAGTCGTACAGCAACGGGACACGTACAGAGGCAGCAGGTCGGTTCAGTTGTGGAAAGCCGGAGACACGCGTACGAGGCAGCCGGATAAGTGCCTGGGATGTGCAGGCTTGCACGTACTGGAGATTTGTTTTGACAAAAAGAGTTGGCACAAGGCTCAAGAATCAGACCGTGATTATTGCTACTTAGAAAGGAAAGAAAGATAAGTCCAGAAGCTACGTGTGAATGTATGTGGAGTGGAGTTTGACTAGCGTCATTGGTCTCCTCTGGTACGTGCATAGAAGGCTACATGGGACTTTATTTTTGGTCTCCTTTTGTTTGGTACACAGTTTGTGTATGGATGGCAGTCGCACTTGAGGATTCGAGGAGTCCGGAGCGTGCTGAGCAGGATCATGCAAACA
>LR880969.1:779145273-779162446 GCA_904067115.1 Aegilops sharonensis
GGAATCATCATTATCTATAGATTCATGCAAATCATTATTTCCTTCCAAAGCAATGGTCATTCTCTCAATAAATTCTTTGACATAGACATTGTGAGCATAGTTTTCATTGCAATAATTAAGTATGACGGAATTTTCAGATTTGTTGAGAGTAAAATCATACTTTTCAATCAAAGAAGCAACTTCATGAGCACCCTTAAAAACGTGAAATTCTTCAATTTGTTCGATATCATAGTAACAATAAACACCCTTTGCATAAGA
This sequence comes from Aegilops sharonensis, assembly GCA_904067115.1. Lineage (NCBI taxonomy): Eukaryota > Viridiplantae > Streptophyta > Magnoliopsida > Poales > Poaceae > Aegilops > Aegilops sharonensis. The sequence continues at coordinate 779,145,532 of LR880969.1, forward strand.
AGATAGGATTTCATTATCATTGAACTCACATAGGTAGGGAAGGTGTTTTTAGGGTTCTTAGAGCAACAAGTAAAATCACACATTTCACAAAGATTCCAAGCATAACATAGTAATTTGTTTATTTGACCCCATAAGAGTCTCCCTTTTTCAGACAAACGGTGACGCACAAAATGAGCATGCTCATCTAAAGATTTCCCATCAACTTGGCTAGTTGGGGTTTCAGCACGAGTTCATAAGGATCGAAGATGATCCAAGTAGAACACTTTAAGTGGATCCATATCAATAGATTTTTAGCAAGCAAAGACGCAAGCAAATAGAAGGCACGTGGAAACACAAACAGAAAGGCATGCGGGAAGAAGGCGAATAAAAACGACAAGGGTGAAATGGGGGAGAGGAAAACGAGAGGCAAATGGCAAATAATGTAGTGCGAGGGAGATGAGTTTGTGATGGGTACTTGGTATGGCTTGACTTGAGCGTAGACTCCCCGGCAATGGCGCCAGAAATCCTTCTTGCTACCTCTTGAGCATTGCGTTGGTTTTCCCTTGAAGAGGAAAGGGTGATGAAGTAAAGCAGCGTAAGTATTTCCCTCAGTTTTGAGAACCAAGGTATCAATCCAGTATGAGGCCATGCACGAGTCCCTCGCACCTACACAAACAAACAAGAACCTCGCAACCAACGCGATAAAGGGGTTGTCAATCCCTTCTCGGTCACTTACGAGAGTGAGATCTGATAGAGATGATAGATAATATTTTTGGTATTTTTATGATAAAGATGCAAAGTAAGTAAAACAAAATAAACGGCAACGAAAATAGAAAAGTATTGGAAGATTAATATGATGGAAAATAGACCCGGGGGCCATAGGTTTCACTAGTGGCTTCTCTCAAGATAGCATAAGTATTTGCGATGGGTGAACGAATTATTGTCGAGCAATTGATAGAATTGAGCATAGTTATGAGAATATCTAGGTATGATCATGTATATAGGCATCACATCCGAAACAAGTAGACCGAAACGATTCTGCATCTACTACTATTACTCCACACATCGACCGCTATCCAACATGCATCTAGAGTATTAAGTTCATGAAGGACAGAGTAATGCATTAAGAAAGATGACATGATGTAGAGGGATAAACTCATGCAATATGATATAAACCCCATCTTTTTATCCTCGATGGCAACAATACAATACGTGCCTTGCTGCCCCTACTGTCAATGGGAAATGACACCGCAAGATTGAACCCAAAGCTAAGCACTTCTCCCATTGCAAGAAAGATCAATCTAGTAGGACAAACCAAACTGATAATTCGAAGAGACTTGCAAAGATAACCAATCATACATAAAAGAATTCAGATTTGACTCAAATATTGTTCATAGATAATCTTGATCATAAACCCACAATTCATCGGATCTCGACAAACACACCACAAAAGAAGATTACGTCGAATAGATCTCCACAAGAGAGGGGGAGAACATTGTATTGAGATCCAAAAAGAGAGAAAAAGCCATCTAGCTAATAACTATGGACCCGAAGGTCTGAGGTAAACTACTCAAACTTCATAGGAGAGGCCTTGGAGATGATGTAGAGGCCCTACGTGATCGATGCCCCTTCCGGCGGAGCTCCGGAACAGGCCCCAAGATGGGATCTCGCGGGTACAGAAAGTTGCGGTGGTGGAACTAGGTTTTTGGCTCCGTATCTGGTAGTTTGGGGGTATGTAGGTATATATAGGAGGAAGAAGAACGTCGGTGGAGCAACGAGGGGCCCACGAGGGTGGAGGGCGTGCCTGGGGGGGAGGGGTAGGCGCGCCCCCTACCTCGTGCCCTCCTGGTTGATTGCTTTACGTAGGGTCCAAGTCCTCTGGATCACGTTCGTTCCGAAAATCACGTTCCCGAAGGTTTCATTCCGTTTGGACTCCGTTTGATATTATTTTTCTGCGAAACTCTGAAATAGGCAAAAAACAGCAATTCTAGGCTGGGCCTCCGGTTAGTAGGTTAGTCCTAAAAGTAATATAAAAGTGTATAATAAAGCCCAATAATGTCCAAAACAGAATATAATATAGCATGTAGCAATAAAAAATTATAGATACGTTGGAGACGTATCATGTAGCCACTGAAATATTTCAGTTACGCACTTTCAGTAGAGAGATGTAGACATTGAAATATTTCAGTAGTGCCCTGTCGGTGATCTTGCATCAAAATATTTTGGGCTTCCTAATGATTCAAGAAAAAAAACTAGACATAAGCAGTGAAATAATTTTAGTAGGGATGTTGGCTTACTCATGTTGTCGTGTTGTACAACCTTTTGCTTCACTTCTTGTAAGTGCTTCTTGCATGTGCTATGGCCTACATGCTGTTTACTCTCAGCACAACAGTGATTTTTCATCTTGCAAAGGTCTTATTAATTCAACATTGACTTCTATGAACTTTGTATTCAAATTTGTATCCTCCTACAGTTGTTGTGACAGATTTCCTTGGCATCTTCAAATTACCGTACTATCATATTTGCAATACCAACTGTATTCAATCTAAATTTTTCAGTTACTTATATGCTACAAGTGGAATCATGGATAGGTTGCTGAAGATGCTGCGCCTCACAATGAAAGTCCCTTGCTCAATCTCAACATCAGAAGTTGTTTTGCATTTCTAGTTGTCTCAGTATTTCATGTGATGTATTTGAATACCAGAAGTTGTTATGCATTAGAAGTTCACTCAGATAATCGTAGTACCTACAATTTGTGATTTGTGTTACCTGTTTTGTATGTGTGGGATCAAAATCTAATACGGTTCTGATTCTTGTTTTCATGGCCTTGATGCTAAGTTAAGTACATGCTAGTCAGAGTGATCAGAGGGAAGGGTGGCACTGGTGGGAAATATTTTAGGGTTTTATCGTCGTGATAACCCTAGAAAAATAATAAAACGTCGAAAATCAATGGAACTAGTCATGGATGCTTCTCATGTTGGTACAAGGGTGTAGAAAGAATATAGGTCCATTTGAAGCATGTCGAGAAAAAACCGTCCTTCCACATGGTCCCTTACCTCCTACCCGAACGGTCGCCGGTGAAGGAAGTGAATTTTTGGCCGTGTTAAGAATGACACAAAATTTTTCCTTGTTGTGGGCATGGCCACCCCAGTGGATCGACAACGTGCGCTTGTCGCATCACCTCCGAGAAGTATTTTAAGCACTTAATCGTACTAGCAAATCGATACAAGAATGATACAAAGAAGTAGAAATTTTTTGTGTCCATTTACATCATGTCCGGCAAGTTTGTTTGTATGTGTTCTCCGTGTGTGTGAATGACATGTGGGATCCACATGTAAAAACCACGCAGGAAAAAAAGAGGGAACTAAACTGCACGACGGAGTTTCGAACCAAGGGCATTAGTATGTGATCGTGAGGGTGTTACCGCTAAGCTGATGATGCATTTTGATACAAATTACGTGCCCTCAGATTTAAGAAATTCATTTACCATATCTATCATGTGTAACCACTGCTGGTGTCCACGTGTCAGCAGTTTGAAGGGCGGCGCGGGGCAAACCGCACGCGAGGTGCACGGTGCAGGGCAAACCCCACGCGTCCTCATTGTGGAAGGCCCTGGTAGGTGAGACAAATCACCCCCCTCGACCCCTCGGTAACTCCAAGAGGCATCCGCATTCATTTTCTTCCACAAATAGGGTAGAAAACCCTCGTCCTCTCGCACTCCAGCCAAACCACCTCGTCCTCTCCCAAACCCTCCTCCCTTCCTCACCACTCCACTCCTCTCCTCCCTTCCTCACCACTCCACTCCTCTCCTCCCTTACAACACGTCCCTCGTCCTCTCGTCGACCGCCGATGAAGCGCGGCCGTGAAGATGCGGCGGATGAGCCGGAGGCAACCATCGGTGGAGAGCAGTCTGCTGCCGTGGCTGCCGCAGCGGTTGCAGCGACTGAGTCCGTCGTAGCGGCGACGGGGCGGTGCAGCAACTGTTGTGTCTCCTCCCGCTGTCATCCCAGCCGGCGAGCTACCCGACGGCGAGCCTGTGCAAGAGAAGGTCGATGAAGATCTGGACGAGCAGAAGGCGATGCTGAAGCGCGAGCTCTATGACAAAATCGAGGAGTTCTACGAGGGGAACGACGTGGAGGAGATAGAGTTCGAGATGGTTGTGGATCCCAGGAAGGGCAGCGACTTCGATGAGGACGTCATCGACGAGCTATCTGAGGTACTAATCTGATTTTATCATATTTATATTTCCTGTAAGTACTCTGTTTTTTCATGGCATTGGGGGTTTTCTTGTTAATTACATGAGCATCAATTTCATATGGGCGTGCTAGTTGAAAGGGTCTATCTTAGATTTTCTTGCATAATGAATGGTGGTTTTTGAATCTGAATCATTTTCTTCACGTATTGATGAGGTATTTCTACTCATGCACTGGCCCAGCCATAATGTTTGCGTATATGTAGGATTGTAGGGATCTAGCATATATTTTCGGGTTAATTATCCTTTTGCCCTTAGTGGTGTCCATCTGCTCAGTTTTGCCCTCAGATGCAAATTGTGCTCAGTTTTGCCCCTAGTCCGTGCGCACCGACTCGTTCTGTGAACTTTGGCGTCTCCGTCAGGTCAACGTTTTGACTCGGCCCTTACAGGTGGGACCAGGCGGCAGAGGTGGCCAATTTTATTCAGACCGTTGCACGCGTGGCTTGCGGGACCCAGTAGAGAGCCGTTGAGCATAGAGCCGTTGCGGGTGTGCTATATAAGCGGGTGACAGTGGCGGTGACCACGACGACAGAGAGCACGGCGCTGACCACGGCAAGAGAGCGAGAGCACGACGGCGGTGGGAAGCTAGCTGTGGAGGGCGCGGCGGTGGGAAGCTAGCTGTGGAGGGCGCGGCGGCGTTGAGATCCCGTTCGGCTCCGAGCTCCATGTCTTCCGCAAGCTCCCGCGCCACCTCGCGGATGTAGAGCCGGGCGCGTGTGGAGATGCCTGTCCTCGTCTGTCCGCGGTGCCGGGCGAGCGTTCATCGGAGGGTTTCTCACACACCGAGGAACCAGAATCGTCCGTTCTACGTGTGCAGCGAGAATGGGGTAAGAATCGGGGCAATTGCACCATTTTCGTGGTCGGGATCTTTGACCAATCGGTTGATCTGTTCCGTGTTCATGTAGGTGACATGCTTATTTGTTTCGATCGATGCTCTGGCCAAGACTCTGATAAATGAACTGCAATAAGAGCATGAAGAATGGTTGCGCATGCTGCCCCAAACCGCAGTGGACGCAGCACGAGCTCCGGAAGAAGAGATGGAGGGCGAAGCACGCACTGACAGAGAGTTAGCTGTTGAGCTTAGGATCTTTAAGAAGAAGGTTAGGAAGCTTGAAGATCAAGCACTACCAATACCCATTTGCAAATACTTTTGGGCATTTGTAGGTATGGTAATAGCACTTGTTGTAATGTTGAAAATGTATGGAAAGGCATGAATTATGGAGGAATTTGTAATCTTGAAATTGTATGAGAAATTTACCTAGTTTAAATGTTGGTCAAAGTTGTTTAAATGTTGAGAAAAAGAGAAGAAGTGACCAACATTTAAATATGTTGAAAAAAAGGAGAAGAAATGAGCAATTCAGAAACTTTTGATCAATGAAATGCAGCTAATGAATTATTCCAGAGCCAAACAATTAAGGTTAGAATTTTTTTGAGCTGTTAAATATTTAATAGCAATTTAAGTAATCCAATTCAAATTCAAATACACCGTGATTTAAATCAAAGACCAAAATGTCATGGAAAACGTGCCTCAGCTCTGGTAGATGTTTACACCTAGTGCCAAAATAAATGAACATTTTTTAAGGGCATTACATTGAGTAAAAACTAATTTGTCTAAAAAAATGAAGGGTGGAAAATGCACAAAAAATTGGAGCGGCTGGGACTCGAACCCAAGATCGCGTGGGTTTGTGGTGTTTAGGGCTGCGCTGGTAACCGCTAGGACAGATGGCAAGAGTTTGACATGGATAGGGAAGGAATGTATACGTAGTGAGACTGTGAAATTTGTCAAAAAAATAGTGAGACCGTGAATGTTTGCATACGCGTGAGAGTGGTTTTCCTTTGTTTTGCACTAAATTTTGGAGGGTTCGAAGGTTGAAAACGTCTGTTTGCACTGCCCCGTGGTTTTGGTTAGAGTGGCACTTGGTTTAGTGTTACAGTGGCACTTAGTTTAGGATTTAAACGGAATAAATTTGCATGTTAGTTCATGACTTATTTTTTTTTGAATAAAACGGAGGGCTTCTCACCCCTCCGATTTTCATTAATGAAAACCACAAGTTCTCGAGCTTCATGATTCGGTTTAGGGAAGAAATTATATGCTTGGGCACGAACATTTTTTAACACACATAATAAACCCTAATAAATAACTTAGATAAGAAGCAACACAAGTACCATTACAATAAGGGTTCAAAGTTACATTACAATAACTTAGATAAGCGGCCAAAGTTCACGGACAGTTCACGGACACATGACGAAACATGACACGACACGACACGACATAGAAAAGCAACAAATAAAAAATGAAATAGTCTTCATCTTGATCTCCTCCTTCCACTTTTGGCCGCGCGCGCCCCTTCAACACCGTCTTCATCTTCACACCTCCTCCTCGTCGTCGTAGGGAAGGGAGTGCATCCCGGCTGGAGTGGGGAAGATGTTCTCGTAGTTGGTGTAGATGTTGTAGACGCTGAAGAAGATGGCCTCGCAGCCGCACCAAAAGACTTGGCCGAGGAGCTCGTGTGCGTCAAACGGGTTGGTGAAGGTGACCGTGAGCAATAGGACGATGCTGCCGCGGTCGCGAACCTTGCTGAGGGTGAACATCCTTGGCGAGCCCCGTGGGAGGTGGGCATAGCCGGCTCTGAGGAAGGCGCGGGTGAGTTCGACGGAACCCCTCCACCTTGAAAAAGCCCACACGCAGAGCTCCCTCTCCACGAGCACGCCCGGTGGGTAGCACAGCTCCGGCACGACAGGCGGACAGCTGAAGGTCGGCCCGTTGAACTGCATGGTCTCGCTTGGGGAGGGCTCGGTCGATTGGGTGTTTGAAGTTGGAGAGAATGGATCGGATCTGGCATATGGGCGGGAGAGGAAGATAGGCACCCCATTTATAGGCCTGTGGGTGGGAGAGGAAGAGAGAAAGGATGAGAATGGTGTGTGTGTGAATCCGAACGCGTGTGTGTATCCGTTACGCTTTGCACTCTTAAATTTTTGCACAAAAACGATGCAGGCATGGGGCGCGTGCGTGCATTTGAATCACTGCATAGCTCTTTGACCGGACGGTGCACCCGACTCATTGAACCACCTAGCTGGCCTCGCTAGCCTAGCGCGCCTAGCACGCCTCGCTCGCCTCGCTCGCATGCATGCACGTCGCAGCCTCCCGCGCATGCAAACCCATGTCGCAGCCTATGCACGTCGCCGCCTCCCATGCATACATGCAAGGCCTGGAAAGGCTGAGACTGGCTATTTACTGCGGTCTCAGACCCAGACAACGAGACGGACCAACGGTCCATCCAGCGCGCCCGATATTTGTTTAAAAAAAGAATCTCCCAGCCAATCAGATTGCATCTCGCGGATCACCCACCTCCTCCCCGCAGATTCCTTCTAGAAGGGTTAGATCGACGACCCTTGTTCAGCGCTAGGGTTAGATGAACGGTCCTGGTTCAGAGCTAGGGTTAGCGTGGTTTGGGAGGGGTTTGGAGCAGTCAAAGCTATGTTTGACCAGATTTCAAATGAGCATAATAAATTAAATAAATCTGAAAAATAAAAAACCTGCGCACATAGTCTTCTTATGTCATATACTAACGATTTAAGTTGATAAACAAGGTTTACATACATTTAAACGATAAGTTCATGTGTATTGTATGATATCTCGAGTATCTCAAACTCTTTTGTATGAAGTGAAGAGAAGTGTTTTGGGGAAATAAATATGAAAATTTCAAAAAACTCACCATAGCTTCATTTTAGAGTGACTAAGAATGATCTAGGCTTAGTTTTTCATTTTGATGTTTTACACTTGTTTAAATCTTGGTCAAAGTTAAGTTTGACCATAATTCAAATGAGCAAAACAAATTTAAAAAAAATCAAAAACTGGAAAAACCAGCGCACATAGTCTTCTTATGTCATATACTGACGATTTAAGTTGATAAACAAGGTTTGCATACATTTAAACGATAATTTCATGTGTATTGTATGATATCTTGAGTATCTCAAACTCTTTTGTATGAAGTGAAGAGAAGTGTTTTGGGGAAATAAACATGAAAATTTCGAAAAACTCACCACATCTTCATTTTAGAGTGACTAAGAAGGATCTAGGCTTAGTTTTTCATTTCGATGTTTTACACTTGTTTAAATCTTGGTCAAATCTAAGTTTGACCAGAATTCAAATGAGCAAAACAAATTTTAAAAAAATCAAAAAATGGAAAAACCAGCGCACATAGTCCGTATATATAGAATATATGTTTAGGAAAGTTATTTTGCTGATTTAGACAAGGTCGAAAAAAACCTTGCTTAGAAATGAGGCCGTTTACCCTACCTTTGGACCCCTCATTTTAGCACATTTTTCATGAAAATTTCAAAAACCTCACCACAGCTTCATTTTGGATTGACTAAGAAGGATCCAGGCTTAGTTCTTCATTTTGATGTTTTAGACTTGTTTAAATGTTGGTCAAAGTTAGGTTGGACCAGAATTCAAATGAGCAAAACAAAATTCAAAAAAATCAACAAAAGGAAAAACCACGTGCTCATTCAAACATCATCCAACAGATTTAAACATCATGTCAAACATAGTTCTAACATAGTTCTAACATAGGTCCAACATCATCCAACAGAAATACAACATTATTCATAATGTTTCATAATTATTCACATATAGCGTTCGGGCTTCTGTCTGTTCCTTGAGCTTCTTGTCATCACTTTGCTCCTCGTGCACCTTGTGCTCATTGCTTCTTCTCTTCTCCTCTTGGTTGTTGGTACCTTGTGCGTCTTCTTCAAACCTATCATAGAGCTGTGCAAAACATAAAGGGTAATGAGATCATGTCAAGTGACCCATAAATGTACAGTAGTATTTGACCCTTGCAAGATTTACATACCTAGCAGAACTTAGAACAACAGAAGGTTGGTCACCATTTGGAGCCTCACTTGGATCACCATGATCATCATTTGGAGCCTCACTTGGATCACCATGATCATCATTTGGAGCCTCACTTGGATCACCATGATCACTATTTGGAGCCTCACTTGGATCACCATGATCACTATTTGGAGCCTCACTTGATCATCAAAATCATGCGGCTGTTGACCATCATCATTTCGAACCTCGTCAAAATCCTCATCTGATGCAACCGACTGTTGTCCATCATTTTCATCATCTGTTGAGGCAACCGGCTGCTGACCAACATTTTCATCGAAGCCTTCATCAAAACTCTCTCTGAACGCTGGATCTACTGTGTTATCACAATACTTACCTAAATGACCAGACCCACCACATCTTGTGCACTTACGCTTCCTCGCTCCAAGTCCAGCTCCTTCGCTGCGAGGTCTGATTCGACTCTTCCTTGGTCTACCTGCTGCTCTCTTCATAACTGGAGCGCGAAGCTTGAATCCAGGGTCCACCATGTCCCATTGTTGTTTTCCCTCCATAGCAGGCAAGGCATAAGCATATGTGGCTTTGAACCTTGCAACAGAGTAGTAATCATGCACATACTGTTGAATGTTCCCTGCTGGACCTGGGAGAGAAGTGATGAAAAACAAGGCATGAATGCATGGCAACCCAGTTATCTGCCATTGCCTACAACTGCAAGTTCTAGCTTCTAAATCCACCGGATATCTCCATTCCCTCTTCTACTTATCCAAATATGATATCTCTGCTGTGGTACCCGAGCAAAGAGTCATGTTCATTTCCAAGCCTGTTGTTTTCTGCATCAGTTCATTCATCACGGCAGGGATGATAATGTGGCCCATGAATTTTGCCTCGGCTATTCCTGCACGATAATGAAATTTCTGCATGTATTCTATCCTTATCCTGTCCAGCAAATCCACCACATAATGACCCTTTAGTTTCCGGATCGTTGAGTTGAAAGACTCTGCTAGATTATTGTGCACATAGTCAACTTTGCTTAGTTCACTGAATTGGCTTCTGGCCCATAATTTGGAGTGGTGTGTTTCCAAGTATTCTTTCACTTTGGGATTCATGTATAACTGCCTCAAGTGGTAGTTGTGATTCTTCACACTGCAAATCAAAGATGCTGGACATAAATTGTTGGTATACACCTTTCCTTTGAATTTCTTCATGAAATTTGCAGCAAGGTGACGCATGCATTCCCATGCTCTACTCCAGGGAACACATTATCCACAACCACTTCTAAACCTTTGCAGGCATATGTATGAATGACCAACCCATTGGGATGTGCAATAGCCCGGCGCAGATTATGTAAAAACCAAGTCCAGCTCTCCTCAGACTCTGTCTCCAGCACACCGTAGGCAACTGGAAATACAAAACTGTGTTCATCAACTGCACAAGCTGCTACTAACTGTCCTTTAAACCTCCATGTGAGAAAAGTGGCATCAATATCCAAATAAGGCCTGGAACCTGCCAAAAAACCCCGGCGACAAGCCTCAAAGCAGACAAAAACCCTCCTAAAGCATTCCTTGGTCTTTGTCACTCCCCTGAATGTGTACTCCACGGTGTGGTGATCAATATCTACAATACTACCTGGGCTTGTCCTCTCCACTTCACCTTTGAAAGAATACAACAATTGAAAACTTTCCTACCAGTTACCATAAATAGAATACATAGCATGTTGTTTACCAGTGAACAACCTCATGTATGGTAAATCTATCTTGAATTTATCTTTGATGTTCTTCTGCAATTCCTTTGGACCCACTTGCTGGTTTTCTTTCACCCACTTCTTTACTTCTTCTGCCACCCATCTTGATTTGGCTCTACTAATTGTATCCTTCCTAAGGGTTGATTCCTGGCATGTGTGCTTAAAAGGGTTCACTTTGACCTGAACATTAGTGCTATTTCGCATTTTAGATGCGAGCAGCCTCCATGGACAACCCTCAGTCGGACAGTGCACTCTGTAACGTACTTGATCGCTCTTGTCAACTTTGAAAGTACGTTCTACCTTGATGCAGTATGTCACAAGTGCATTTCTACACTCATTCATGGATGCAAAAACTGTACCTTCTTCCAAATGAGGGTTCAAAGGGTCCCATTCAACAGCTGCAAGGTCTTCGTCCTCACCCACCGCGTCATCATCCACACGGACTGCATTGTGAGCCTCATCTTGGTTATCAGCCCGAGGTGCCCGTCGTAAATTCCGAATAACATCAGAATATAGCTTCTCTTCATCAACCCCAGAATTGTAGTCATCAGGCTCCACTTTCAAGGGGGACCCTACTGTTGTTGCCCACACTTGTCAAGCCACCACGTCGCCGTGCACCAACTGAACTGTTCTGGCTAGAGATGCCATTACGACGACTTGGTTCTCCCCGAGATGTTGCACCCGTCATCCTAGGTCCAAATGCCTGCTCAAGCACATCAACTTGCAGCCTCACATGGAAATTATCTTTCTCTTTATGCCTAACAAAGATGGTAGCTAGCTCTTCATCATTACTAACTGTCACCCATTTCTTTTCCACATCATAGTATTTGTATACCACTTCATCAAGAAAACCCCAAGGATATTGGCTACAAATTACCTCCCTAAATTGTCTGAAACTCCAATTGCTAGCCATTGGCAACCGATAATCAAAACCTCCTTGGTATTTCTTCTGATCCTTTGCATCGAACGTGTACCGGTCCCTTCTAATGTGCATCAAGAAAGCAAACCGCAACTCCATCCTAACCGGCGAAAAATGGAGACGCAATCAGCACACTAATTGGGCAAACCTACTCGAATCGAGTGTTCAAATGCACAACTAAGCTCAATCTAAACAGGAGGCAAGACTTACCCCTCGGGAACCCAGTCGTGGACGCGGCGGATCTCCGACCCGATGCCTGCATCGCCAAATACTCCGGGGTCGCCGCTGCTCTCCATTTTGCCCTAGGGTTCTTCCTCCTAGTTCAAATAGCTCCAGCATCCCCCCACCTTTGAGCGCTCCGGCCGGGCGCACGGAAGGGGGCCGCACCGCGGGTCGAGTAGGTGGCGGGCGCCCCACCCGTGGCGTTGCAGGAAGGTGGCGGGCATCGCAGGTAGCTGCGGAGCGTAGGCGCAGAAAGGTAGCGGTGGAGTCGGCGTGCAGCTGGTGGCGAGGCAGGTGCTGTCTGCGGCGCAAGTGCCGGCGGCGGCGCAGGTCAGCCGGCCGGCGGGGAAGCGGAGCTATGAATGATTTGGGGATTTAGTTGCACGGGCCTACATGTCAGCTCCGGACCCACGTCCACGCGGTCCCACGTGTAAGCTCCGGACCCACAACCACTAACGCTGGCGGACGGAATGGACTCAAATATGGCAGTTTGGCCTCGTCACAGTAGATGTGCATGGACTAGGGGCAAAACTGAGCACAATTTGCATCCGAGGGCAAAACTGAGCACAGAGACACCACTGAGGGCAAAAGGATAATTAACCCTATATTTTCTTGTTGGATGGTGGTTTTAGAATCTGATTCATTTTCTGATTCGAATAGACAGAAGAAAAAACCCACTAGTATAGCTAAAACAGAGATTCATTATCTGATTCCATCATGGCATGCTTTATTGATTAAGCAAACTTACATCATTCACAAGGGATACATGAATGAAAGAAGTGGGGTAATCAACCAAAATACAAGATAGATGATTCTCATAGCTATTTCTAGCGATCTCATGTGCAACACCATTGGCTTCCTGAGGAAAGTGAGAAAATGCGGCAGTTCCTATCTCCAGAACTAGATCAAAACAATCAGCAATAATACGTGATCCTTTGTTCCACCATGTGTTACCTCGAGTAAAAGCTTGAACAACTTGTAAGCAATCCCATTCTACAATAATTTGATGATAGCCTACATGTGATACCAAAGATAGGCCTTCTTTCATTGCCACCGACTCCATCAAGCCAGCAGATGATGCATTTGGAATATAATGGTAATTTACTGCATTCACACAAAGTTGCCATACTGATCTCTTAAAACACCACCCGTTGACTCATCTCCTTCTTAACTATCATATGATGCATCTACATTCAGTTTAGTTTGGTAGGAATCCTGTTCTGACCACTTGATTATTTCTTTGACAACCCCTGTTTGCATGACAACATTTCCTTTTTCTAGCAATTTGTCTGCCTTGTTGCATGAGGACGGAACCAAGACCTTGACCTGATGCATCTATTTAAAAAGTAAATGGTAGGCTCAAATAAGGAAAAGCCATAACAAGAGCAGTGACCAGAGAATTCTTCAATGTTGTGAAGGCCTCAATTTGAGCATCTGACCACTAGAATGAATGTTTTTTTAGACAACATGCCCTAAATACCCAACTTGTATTTGTAAAACTAGAATTCAATTTCTGAATCTTTTTTTAGACCACTGGAATGAATCTTTTTTAGCATATATTTGTAAAGCTAGAATTCAATTTTTTGATTCCAATAAATAGATAAAAAACACTTTGTTTTGCATGACAACATTTCCTTTTCCAAGTTAAGTTCCTCCAAAGTATTTTCCTCACCGGTATCATCAGAGTCACAAGATAAGGGATAAAGATAGTAGCCCATAGCTCCTTTATCAATTTCCTTCTAAAACTTATCAGGGGCTAACAATGTTGGAGAATTAGTATTGATGCTCTCATAAAGAATAATGGTTTCTTGATTCCAGTAGATAGAAGAATACCCCCTTGTGTGTAACATGGAGGAGTATAATGAAGCCTTTTTTCTGATTCCAATTAGAATTACACCTGTAACAAGTATCAAGTATCATTAAACCAAGCCACACCATGAATTCTTTCATGTGTTAATTATGTACTTCTTATGCACTAATCTATCAATGCAACTATTCCACCGCCCATATTTATGCACGTCAAATTATTTGGGTCAATTATGTATGTGCATATACGCCTTATTTCTAGCAAATAGATAGTTGTCATGTTACACGTCTGTACTTTTCAAACATTCTAATTAAGAGCAATGTAGCAGAATAAATTAACTGAGTTCTTCTTTGTGTACTAATTCACAGGAGGATGACGATGATGTGGGGTATGACATGGACAGGAGGCACAGCAAGAGCTGCTACATCATGAGGTAGCTGATTGCTGGAAAATTCAAGTACCGTTTCTATGGCAAACTTGGCTGCCCCTTCTGTGGCAAGGCGATCAAGGGCGGCATAGATGGCTTGATGCGGCATGCCGTCACCACTGGCAACTCCTACAGTAGGAAGCAAAAGGCCAGTACTCTGGCCAAACATGCGGCCTACGGGCGCTTCCTAAAGATTGTCAAAGTCAATGAGCCCTACTACATCCCGCCGCGCCGCCGCTGAACGAGGGAGACAAGTGATGTGCTGCTAGACTGTTGCTGCTGCCCCAGGACCGCCGTGTCCTTTTATGTTATCGGTATTCGCTGGTCGGCTCTAAAACTTATTGTCTACGGTGTGTAAGAACTTATGTCCTATGGTCTGTGGTGGGTGTGAACTTATGGTGTGCGGTGGTTAATCTGATGTTTATCTAAGTGTTTTCCGCTAACATGCTTAAGTGGTCTAAGTTGTTATTAGTACTATTTTGCAGATGCATGTTAGGAATTGTACAGTGGTAGATTCTAAGGGTGGTGCTTAGAAATATAAACCGGGTTTTTTCGAAGCACCATTGCCTATTTGTACAGGATAGATGCCTAGTTATGCGTCTACCCTGTACAAATAAGCACCGGTGCTTAAGAAAAGTCTGGTTTATCTCTCTAAACACCTCGCCTAATCACCTTGCATTGTACAAGGCCATAGCAACTCAAGTATTGTACGGTGGTCTATGTTATGTTAGCTGTGTTAATTCTGCCATTCTAGAATCGTACGGTGATGCATGCTAGGAACTCTACTACTATGACTATGGTAGTTATAGCTTGGCATGATTATGTTCAGTTTATAAATCAGGATGTTCCAGCCATATCTATGACCAGTTACAACTGAACTATGCATTAGTTTTTGCCAAAAGTAAAACATGCAAATGATTGCCAATTCTACCTATTGCCAATTGAAGCTTTGTACTGAGGATGCATTACTTATTGCAATAAGTAGAGGACGCTCATGTTTCCCAAAAGTGCATGTTTCCACTTTCTGGTAAGAACTGAACATGTATCAAATTATGCCAAAGTAGAGCATGAGCATGAACATGTATCAATTGCTGCTTCCTATTTGTGTTTGAATGGGCTCAACATATCTGGTGATGGTTTAGGGTCTCTGCGTGACCGTGATGATAACTCTAGATGTTCCAGCCATATCTATGACCAGTTATAACTCAACTATGCATTAGTTTTGCCAAAAGTAAAGCATGCAGATGATTGCGAATACAACTGTATTGCCAATTCAATTTTTGTACTGAGGATGCATTAGTTATAGCAGTAAGTAGAGGATGTTCATGATTGACAAAGGTACATATATCCACTTTATGATAAGAACTCAACATGTATCAAATGATGCTAAAAGTAGAGCATGAGCAAGATCAAGTATCAATTGATGCTACCTATTTGTGTTTGAATGGGCTCAAAATAGTTGCTCATGGTTCTGCGTGACCGTGATGATAACAAAAACATTTGTTTGCCTACGGTCTTGCTGTCAAATTTCAGTTTGAGTTCTTTGAGGCTTTTCTCTGTTACAAAGACTTTTATCTGAAACTGACATTGCTGGCTTGTATGCAATGATGCAAACCGGGTCAATTAGTCTGAAGACAATAATTAAAAGATGTATAATAAAATTAGCAGTCAACTAATATAAAAAATAAATTAAGTGGTTCATTTAACATATGATCCACTTATGACTTTAAGCACACAACCTAGTTGGTCGTGCATAAAATAAGCGCAGGTTAACAAGGGTATCCAATTGCCTAACCACGTGAAGTTGTGCAAAACCTATGAGGGTTCAACTACTAAAGGAGCGGCCGACAACGATTAAAAAAAGCTACGATTAGGAAATACCTTCTCTCGGAGACGGCGGCGCCGAGTTGATGGCCGCGGATAGTGCGTCACAAACTAGAAGTGCCCCTATAACGCGGTAGACGGCGGAAAGGATAAACGGAGGGGTGGCGAGAAGAACACTGAAGTCCGACCCCTCATGGATGTGGGCAGTGGCCGGCGACTCCTGTAATCCGTGTGAGCCCGGCGTCTCCGATCTGATCTTGCAGCGGTCGTGGGAGCTGCGGATGGCACGGCCAGGTGGTTAGAATGAGGCGTTGTAATCGCGGGATTTAGGGAGGGGTGGGCCGCGTGAGCTATGTGAGATTTCAATAATACCACAATGATATCCCAAAAAATCTAGAAAATATTGTCCTTGTTTTTTAAGTATTAAAAATGGTTTTTTCGTGTCGCATATGCCCGAAAAATGCCATACGTGACAAAGCTTGCAATAAATGTTGAAAATGGTCCACATTGTACTAATGACAGAAAAAATCCCGCATGTGACGAACCTTTCAAAATTTGTTGAAGATGGTTGAAACATGGCAAGTAGCCCTAACATGGCCATGACTTGTCATCCTCAAATGTTGGGTTGGTTTCATACAGGTGAGAAACCGAGCTAGTGCTCTCAGGGTGGTGACAGGCTATCCCCGAAAAGCGCGTCTCAGAGACCCTACTTGCGTATACATGCAATAATGATCCCAATTTTGCTGCATCGCATCCCATGACCACATAGAGCATGCATGCATAATATGCTTTTCACGTTGGGCAAAATTTGGAATGTTTTCACATATGCGGAACGAAAATGACCAGTAAACGGCTCTCGGGAGGTCTACCCCCCCCCCCCCACACACACACA
>LR880969.1:779190610-779210656 GCA_904067115.1 Aegilops sharonensis
CTATTCATGAAACTATGCTCCGTTCTTCAATAGTGGCAACCCATTATCTGGTTTTGGTATGCATGAAACAGGACCACATCATCGAGTTATGCATCTGGTCAGTACTGATGCATGCAGTAACAATTTACGGCCACTGCCTGCCATTAACAACAAACATGGATTAGTTCTTCTCTTGCACAAATCAATCCATGAAACTATGCCACATCAGTAATCATGCATGCCAAGTCCATGCAACAGTACATTTCTAGCAACAAGATTTTCTATTGCATTCTTACTATATAGAATTTTTCATTACTAAGCGTAATCATAATGCTCCATATGCACAAAGCTGATACCACATTTTCTCATTTCTTATAGAATCTTTCATACCTTAACAGTGCAAACTTTTTCTATCTGCTTCATGGTTTCCATATAATGAAGTGGACTATGCATCTTATTTGCAATCTGATTGCCAAATCTGTTGAGACCTTGTAAATAGTACATTTATTTAGTTGTCAGAAAAACTAGTTTATTTGATGAAAATCATGAAGCCTTACAGCTATATTGTGAAGACATTTTCTGATTGCAGTCAGTAATTCCTTGCAGAGTTTCTTATGTACGCATCCTATGTAATTATTAGCAACAAGGATGAGTAATTAAATCCATAATTTCTTATGTTCGCAACCGATGTATCTCAGTCAAAAATTTCTCTTTTTATATATAATTCATGACGTGATTCATATGATTTGTTGTCTTCAAAATATCAAGTGAGGGCAATCTTTTCTTTGTTGATGCGGTAGTTTTACTTTGTAGTATGTACTCATCTAGTTTGAATATAATTAAATTAGATATTGTCTGGTATCTCTTTATGATAAACCAGATCATACAAAATATTGTTGCAAGAAATGGCAAGAAATGATCCTGTTTTTGGAATTATCTATTTTCAGTATGAAATAAAATATGTGCTTGAATGCAGTAAAATGATTTGTTCATACCCTAAAACCTGAACCCTTTAGTTAATTGTCAACTTAGATTGTACAAATAGGAGTACTTCTTTACAGGGGAGAACAGGTACACATGCAAAGCAAAGAAAAAAGAACAAGAAAGATAACAAATAATACATAAACATATATTGCAATACATATATTGCACAACAGATCCTGCGGTATGGATCGAGGATTATCTCCTTCATATCCACATGGCCCGCGGCGTTGATCTACACGCCATCAAATACCTCCCACTCAAACTTAAGGGACTGGCCCGGCATTGGCTCAACAGCTTGCCAGCAGACTCAATCGATTCTTGGGAGGACCTGGAAGCCGCATTCCTCGACAACTTCTAGGGCACTTATGTGCGACCACCGGATGCCGATGACTTAAGCCACATAATTCAGCAGCCAGAGGATCGGCCAGGCAATTCTGGACACGGTTCCTAACAAAGAAAAACCAGATAGTCGACTGTCCGGACGCAGTGGCCCTAGCAGCCTTCAAGCATAATATCCGCGACGAGTGGCTTGCTCGGCATTTGGGACAGGAAAAGCCAAAGTCCATGGCAGCCCTCACGACACTCATGACCCGCTTTTGCGCAGGAGAAGACAGCTGGCTAGCTCGCAGTAACAACTTAGCAAAGAACCCTGGTAATTCAGATACCAAGGACAAAAGTGGCAGGACACGTCGGAATAAGCAAAAGCTCCGCGTTAGCAGCGACAGCAACAAAGACACGGCAGTTAATGCCGGATTCAGAGGCTATAAATCCGGTCAGCGGAAAAAGCCATTCAAAAAGAATACTCAGGGCCAGTCCAGTTTGGACCGAATACTCGACCGCTTGTGCCAGATACATGGCACCCCCGAAAGGCCAGCCAATCACACCAACATGGATTGTTGGGTGTTCAAGCAGGCAGGCAAGCTAAGAGCCGAAAATAAAGAAAAGGGGCTGCATAGCGATGACGAGGAGGAGCCCAGGCCGCCGAAGAACATTGGACAGAAGGGTTTTCCCCCACAAGTGCGGACGGTGAACATGATATACGCAACCCACATTCCCAAGAGAGAGCGGAAGCATGCGCTACGGGACGTAAACGCGATGGAGCCAGTCGCCCCAAAGTTCAACCCATGGTCCTCCTGCCCGATCACTTTTGATCGAAGGGACCACCCTACTAGCATCCGTCACGGCGGCTTTGCCGCATTGGTTCTCGACCCAATTATCGACGGATTTCATCTCACAAGAGTCCTCATGGACGGCGGAAGTAGCATGAACCTGCTTTACCAGGATACAGTGCAGAAAATGGGCATAGATCCCTCGAGGATTAAGCCCACAAAAACGACCTTTAAAGGCGTTATACGAGGTGTCGAGGCCAATTATACAGGCTCAGTAACACTTGAAGTGGTCTTCGGATCTCCGGACAATTTCCGAAGCGAAGAGTTAATCTTTGATATAGTCCGATTCCGCAGTGGCTATCACGCCCTGCTCGGGCGAACCACATTTGCAAAGTTCAATGCAGTGCCGCACTACGCATATCTCAAACTCAAGATGCCAGGCCCTCGAGGAGTAATCACGGTGAAAGGAAACACCGAACGCTCCCTCCATACGGAGGAGCCCACGGCGGCTCTCGCAGCGGAAGTATAAAGCAGCCTTCTTAGGCAATTCTCCAGTCCAGCCGTTAAAAAGCCAGACACTGCCAAGCGCGCCCGGAGTAACCTACAACAAGACCGCCTGGCACGTTCTGAGCAGGCGTAGCAATGCGGCCCCAACCCCAGCCCTTGCAACATAGCGAAACCAGTGCCTCCCGTACATAATTACACTCTTGAAATACCATGGGCGCAGGGGAAGGGGGCACAATAACGGCAAGCCCAAAATATGGCCTAAAACGTACTAGGGGCCGCCGAATTATTTTTTTAATTTTCTTTTACTTTCAGGACTCCATACTTCGGATGACCTGTTCGGCAATTCAACCGCCGCACAAATGATGCAAGATCCAGGGAGGCAGACAAGCCATGCCGCATTATGGAACTCCCAGGTGGTCTATGTTATGAGCAATATACCTGTTTTGAATACAATTCCGCGGCCTGCCCCTGGCCAGGACATGTTAAATAGTCCAATATCTTTTTGCTTATCACACCACTTGGATCGTTCTGCTATGATAGCAGCCTTTCTATAAACAATGCATAGCTTTCTGTCTATTTTTTGCATTATCCTCTTTTCATATATATGTTTATGACATGTTGCACCCGTACACTGGTACGGCAAAATACGCCAGGGGCTTTAGTACCCATAAATAACGGCAGTGTCTGGCTTTTTAACGGCTGGACTGGAGAATACGCCAGGGGCTTTAGTACCCATAAATACGGCAAAATTTTAAAAGGCCTCTTTTTTTTCAAAACGAACAAAGTTTTTGTTGAAAACCAAGGGAAAATTTTTGGAGTGTCACACGGCTAAGGTAGCACTAGGAGAACCACTGCGATTGTGCCCCGGTTGAGCTGGGTTAAGCACCTCAGTCGAGAAAGGTAAAACTGACTGTCATGATGAGGCGAGAGACCGGTCGCTGTTTGAGAGGTTTTTCAAGTCCCTAAAGACTTATGCCGCTTCGTGCGAGGAGCCGACTTTTTCCGGCCAAGGCGTGGATAGTGCCCCGAACTCGGTCTTCCGAACTAGGGGCTTCGCCGAAATTTAAAATTATAGAGTTCTATGGCTAAGTGAGAGTGTTCAAGCATTATAGTCTGATTGCCTGGTCCGTTGTGCTGAGCGCCTCCCTCGAAGGACCCAACTATGGGAAAAAGAGCGCTCAGGTTTATCCCGAACACCCCAGCACTAGTGGCATGGGGGCAGAAGCCGACGACTGGCCATCTCTCAATTTTTTGATAAACGGCCGCAGAGAAAGTAATATTTTAAATTCAAAAAGCATTGCTTAGCGCATATGAACAAGTTTTCAGCGCACAGGATAAACACAAGCGATTTCATTCAAAAATTACATCCTTGGTACATTCATCCGCCACAAGGCGGGCACCCGCAAGAACATCCTTATAGTAGTTCTCGGGCTTGTGATGCTCCTTCCCCGGCGGCGGCCCGTCCCTCACAAGCTTCTCACCGTCCAGCTTACCCCAGTGCACCCTTACACAGGCAAGGCCCTACGTGCACCTTTGATGCAGACGGAGCGCTTGATGACCTCGAGCCTTGGACAGGCCTCCACCAGCCGCCGCACCAGCCCGAAGTAGCTCCCAGGCAGGGCCTCTCCGGGCCACAGCCAAACTATGAAGCCCTTCATGGCCTGTTCGGCCACCTTGTGGAGCTCGACCAGCTGTTTCAGCTGGTCGCTCAAGGGCACAGGGTGTCCGGCCTCAGCATACTGAGACCAGAACACCTTCTCCGTCGAGCTGCCCTCTTCGGCTCGGTAGAATGCGGCGGCGGCGGATATGCTGCGGGGAAGATCTGTGAACGCCCCTGGAGAACTCCGGATTCGGGTAAGTAACAAGTAGTTTACTTTTATACTTCTGCTTTGCATAAAGAATGCCTTACCCGCCGCTATCTTTTTCATCTTCTCCAACTCCTGGAGGGCCTTTTGGGCTTCGGCCTTGGCAAACTTGGCAGTCTCAAGGGCCGCCGCAAGCTCGGACGCTTGCGTCTTTGACTCAAGCTCCAAACTCTCGTGTTTTTTCATGAGAGCCTGAAGCTCTTGCTGCACCTCGCCGACCTCGGCCCCAAGTTTCTCTCGCTCGGTGCGCTCCGTGGCCGCTTTCTTTTCGGCCTCGGACAGCGCCTGCTTGAGGGTCGCCACCTCAGTCGTGGCCCCTACAATAAGCAGTACAATCCTGTTATTTTTTGCAATCACGTCTTTTTATAGGCACCTTTTTCTATACGGTATTTCTTACCTTCTTTCCCCTCGAGCTGCCGCTTGGCAAGGCCGAGCTCTTCCTCGGTCCGCTCGAGGCCCTGTTTCAGGGAACCCACCTCCGCAGTCAGTGCGGCGGTGGCTAGCAGCGAAGCCTGCATACGCATATTGACTCTTTGTTGTTAAACTCCTACGAAATTTAATAGATCCTCTATTCGGCTTTTTCTTTCCGAACGCCAAACAGAGCATCATGGGCTACTATCTATGTGGTTATATTTTTACAGGTTTTTTACTTACCTCGAAGCCTGTTAGAAGGCTAGCGCAAGCTTCACTTAGTCCGCTCTTGGCGGACTAAACCTTTTGGATCACCGTACTCATAATAGTACGGTGCTCCCCGTCGATGGAGGCGCCATCAAGCACCTCCAGCAGATTGTCCGGCACCTCCAGTTGGACGGAGGCCGCCGGCTCGGAAGGCTTGCTCCTCTTGGAAGGAGTTCGCCTACCGCGGTCCGGAACTGTTAAAGTTTCCGGCGCGGTATCCGTCTCAAAGCCGGACTTGAAGCCCTGGGGGGTCTTGTCCCCTTCACTCCTGGGGTCCGGGAGGTCGCCTTGCGGCTCCTCCAGGACCACCTCCTCCTGCCCCGGAGCTCGTCGCGACGCCACTTCGGTGTCGTCCGCAGTGCTGGGGGGAGACAACGGGCGGAACTGAGTTCACGTCTGATGAATCCAGGGAGCCGCTCGACGATTTGTCGAGTCCGGCCTGGGGCGGGCTGCATAATTATGTTCGACATTAGGGAAAGTTGTGCAATAAAGGAATGTCATGAGTTACTCTGATATCCGAACTTACGATTTCGCCGGACGCTTGGCCCTGTCTGGCCACTCCTCCTCGTCCTCTTCGGCGTCGGGGGAGTAGTCCGGCGGAGGGGTCTTCCTATTCTTGGACCCTTCGGTCTCCCCCGTTGGGGCGGCCTTCCTTTTCTTTCCTCCCACCGCTGGAGGGGGAGAGGTTTGTTCTTCCTCCTCCTCGTTTCCACGGGAGGAGAGCGTCTCGGACTCGTCGGATGACGAGTCCGACACCACCATATTACGGGAACTCTTTCGAGTCCCGGTGGCCTTCTTCTTCTTGGCCTTCTTCTCCGGCACCACATAAGGCACCGGAACCAGCAGCTTCACTAGGAGAGCAGGGGCTGGGTCTTCGGGCAAGGGAGCCGGACAGTTAATCGGTCCGGACTTCGCCCGCCAAGCCTGTCAAAGGTAAGGGAGTTTAGATCCCGCATAGAGTCAAATTATGAAAAAACTTAACATCCCGTAAAAGGTGAAAATAGCTTACCTCGCTAGCGTGATGCTACGAGCTGTATTCGTGGTCCTCGGAAGTGGATGTGGGTGACTCGGCGCCTTTCGTTAGCACCTTCCAGACGTCTTCATACGTCGTGTCGAAGAGCCTGTTGAGGGTTTGGTGTTGCGCCGGGTCGAACTCCCACAGATTAAAGTCCTGTTGTTGACACGGGAGGATCCGGCGGACGAGCATAACCTGGACTACATTGACAAGCTTGATCGGCTTGTTCACCAGGGACTGGATGCATGTCTGCAATCCAGTCACCTCTTCTTCGTCGCCCCACGACAGGCCCGTCTCTTTCCAGGACATAAGCAGCGTGGGGGGTCCGGATCGGAACTCGGGGGCTGCGATCCATTCCGGATCGCGTGGCTCGGTGATGTAAAACCACCCGGATTGCCACCCCTTTAGGGTCTCCACGAAGGAGCCCTCGAACCATAGGACTTTGGCCATCTTGCCCGCCATGGCGCCTCCGCACTCCGCCTGGCTACCGCGCACCACCTTGGGCTTGACGATTGAAGGTCTTGAGCCAGAGGCCGAAATGGGGGCGGATGCTGAGGAAGGCCTCGCACACGACGATAAACGCCGAGATGTTGAGGACGAAGTTCGGGGCCAAATCGTGGAAATCCAGGCCGTAGTAGAATATGAGCACCCGGACAAATGGGTGGAGTAGAAAACCCAGACCGCGGAGGAAGTGGGGGAGGAATACTACCCTCTCATGGGGCCTTGGGGTGGGGAGAAGCTGCCCCTCCTCGGGAAGCCGGTGCGCGATGTCCTTGGACAAGTATCCGGCCTTCCTTAGCCTTTTTACATGGCCCTCCGTGACGGAGGAGACCATCCGTTTGCCTCCCGCTCCGGACATTGCTGGAGAAGGTTGAGGTGGGAAGTGCGGGCTTGGGCGTTGGAGCTCGAGTGCGCGGAAGATGGATAGGCAAAGGAGGAAGAAGGCGTAGGTAAAAAGGTGGATCCTTATCCCCTTATATGGGCGGATGCGACTGTGCGTCCCCACCAGCCTAGTAAAACTCGCTTGCCTCCCAAGCGCCGTGATAAATGGCGCGGTTGGGTTACCCACGTCCGTATTGATGAGAATCCCGTAAAAGGGGGACACGATCTCTGCTTTTACAAGACGTGCCAAGGAAACCGCCTCGCAAAACGTGCTGAGGTGGAAAAGTAAAAATGATTCGAGTAAAGGACTTGGCCGTAGTTTGATGTCACACTGTGGAATACGTCAGCAGATTAGATTTGTGTTAATATTATTCTCTCTATGGCGATATGTGGAAACTTATTTTGCAGAGCCGGACACTATCCTTGGTGTTTAAAATCTTCTTGAAGAACTTGGAGGAGGAACCCGCCTTGCAATGCCAAAGACAATTTGCGCGCCGGACTCGTCGTCATTGAAGCCTAGTTCAGGGGCTACTGAGGGAGTCCTGGATTAGGGGTTGTTCGGGTAGCCGGACTATACCTTCAGCCGGACTCCAGGACTATGAAGATACAAGATTGAAGACTTCGTCCCTTGTCCGGATGGGACTTTCCTTGGCGTGGAAGGCAAGCTTGGCGATGCGGATATTCAAGATCTCCTACCATTGTAACCGACTCTATGTAACCCTAACCCTATCCGGTGTCGATATAAACCGGAGGGTTCTAGTCCGTAGGACAACTTCATCACACAACAATCATACCATAGGCTAGCTTCTAGGGTTTAGCCTCCTTGATCTCGCGGTAGATCTACTCTTGTACTACCCATATCATCAATATTAATCAAGCAGGAGTAGTGTTTTACCTCCATCGAGAGGGCCCGAACCTGGGTAAAAACATCGTGTCCCTTGTCTCCTGTTACCATCCGGCCTAGACACACAGTTCGGGACCCCCTACCCGAGATCCGCCGGTTTTGACACCGACATTTATCCTTTCACCTAAACTTCTTCGGCAGATTTTCCATCTCTAGCTAGCGCCGCTCATCCGTCGTGCAACCTTTGCCCATCGTTGGCGCTGGTTTGCATCCCTGCTATCTCCCAACTTACCAAGCGGGGCACAGGATCACCAATGCCACTGTCATAGATCAGCTTCGTCGCACGGACATCCGAGCTCCCGTTCGAAACGCAAGAGCTAATACAAGGCTCCTGTGGTGGCCAAAATTGAAGACCGTTTGGTTAGAGCAAATGTGAACTCGTAGCTTCGTTAAGAATGAAGACTGTTTGAATGCAAATTTCTCTTTAAAAACTATTTTGTTCAATAATTCTCATGTAAATAACTATTTTACAAAGATAAACCAACTATTTTTAAAATAAAAACATTGCAAAACCAAATTAAATCATTAATGTCTCATGATTACTCTCTTAGACGCTCGTGAGTTGGAGATGGCCAAGCATCACATCCAGCACTCCAGCGTGTACCCGCTGCTACTCCGAGCGATGCCGATGCAGTTCGAAGCTTTTGACCCTCGTTGGTGTTTCATCGAACACGGTGCGAGCGGACATGAGGTCACCACCACCGACGCATGCATCAAGAAAGTTGAGGAAGCATGACTTAAATTATCCTACTCTTGATCTGGAGTTAGCAGCTGTGGTACACGCATTGAAGATCTGGAGACACTATCTGATTGGTCACAAGAGTGATATCTACACCGATCATAAGAGCTTGAAGTATATTGTCGGTGTCAAAACCGATGGATCTCGGGTAGGGGGTCCCGAACTGTGCGTCAAGGTCGGATAGTAACAGGAGACAAGGGACACTTTATTTTACCTAGGTTCGGGCCCTCTCGATGGAGGTAAAACCCTACTCCTGCTAGATTAATATTGATGATATGGGTAGTACAAGAGTAGATCTACCACGAGATCAAGGAGGCTAAACCCTAGAAGCTAGCCTATGGTTTGATTGTGTATGATGATGGTTGTCCTACGGACTACAACTCTCCGGTTTATATAGGCACCAGATAGGGTTAGGGTTACACAGAGTCGGTTTACAATGGTAGGAGATCTTGAATATCCGCACACCTAGCTTGCCTTCCACGCCAAGGAAAGATCCTTCCGGACACGGGACGAAGTCTTCAATGTTGAATCTTCATAGTCCTGGAGTCCGGCGAAGGTATAGTCCGGCTATCCGAACACCCCCTAATCTTGGACTCCCTCAGTAGCCCCTGAACCAGGCTTCAATGACGACGAGTCCGGCGCAAAGATTGTCTTCGGCATTGCAAGGCGGGTTCCTCCTCCAAGTCCTTCATAGGAGATTATAAACACCAAGAATAGTGTCCGGCTCTGCAAAACAAGTTTCCACATATTGCCATAGAGAGAATAATATTAACACAAATCAAATCTACTGACGTATTCCGCAGTGCGTCATAACACTGCGGCCAGGCTCTTTATACGAATTGTTTTCGATTCCACCTCAGCGTGTTTAGCGAGGCGGTTTCCTTGGCACGTCTAGTCAAAGCAGAGATCGTGTCCCCCTTTTAACGGGATTCACATCAATACGGACGTGGGTAACCCGATCGTGCCCGTTAGCACGTTTGCCTTAATTAAAGGCTAGTCCCAGACGGTCACGGGGAGGGCTCTTGGTATTCAACCTCCTATAAAGAGACCAAGGCCCTGCCCCTTTCTTTTACCCTCAAAACGAGTTCCCCCGTCACGTCGAGTTCCAACACCCTAGGCCTCAGATTCCAGGCACATAGGACCTTCGACAATGTCCGGTTTCGACCTTCAAGGCCGATGGATGCCCTCCTCCGTCACGGAGGAGGACGTATTAAGGTTGAGGGAGTCTAAGCTCCTGACCGACGAGATTTCGCACAGGTTGCCTGCTCATGGACAGGCTATTCCCAGTCCCCAGCCCGGTGAAAGTGTGGTGTTCATATCCCACTTCCTTCGGGGGTTAGGTTTCCCGACGGATCCCTTCGTGAGGGGGCTGCTATTTTATTATGGACTGGAATTCCATGACTTAGCTCCGGAGTCCATCCTCCATATCTCCTCATTCATCGTCGTGTGTGAAGCGTTCCTCCGTATTACCCATCACTTCGAGTTATGGCTCAAGACTTTCAACGTGGATCCGAAGATGATCGAGGGACAGCACGCAAAGTGCGGAGGTGCTGTTAAAAGCAAGAATGCCAGCGCTCCATGGCCCGAAGGCACTTTTCAAAAGGAGTCCGGCTCGTGGCAACAAGAGTGGTTCTATATAACCGCTCCGAGGGGCACCAGATGGGTGGCGCCTCCTGCTTTTCGCTCGGGTCCCCGTGGGTCAACAAAGGGTTAGATTGGGGATTACCCAAGGACGTGCCTCTATATAAAGGCCGCATTAGGGATCTCTTAAAAGGAGATCTCCACCTAGTCAAAGTGACACAAGTCATGCTGATTCGCCGGATATTACCTGGCAAACGTCGCTCCCTTCGCCTGTGGGAGTTCAATCCGGAAGGACCACGGGCTCTCCAGCATTTCATGGGCGCAACGCCCGCGGAGATGTATAAACTGTTCTTCGGACCACAAGTAAATTGTCCGGACTTGACCGAGGATGCAGGCCTAAGCTGCAATCGCCCGGATTCCCAAGTAAGTAACCCTGTACCCGGACCTGCTATCCGCATAATTATCATAAATTTGCCCCTAAAGAGCTGTTCTTTTAAACAGGAGTGGATAGTGACAGCAAAGCTGATCAGGTGCCTGGCTCCCCTTCCCGAATCCAGGCCGGATCCCATACTTGTCAGGATGCTGACGATAATGCCTTTAGAGGGAAGTAAAGGGGAGGACAAGGAGATAGTGGTTTCCTCGAAGGAGGCCACTCTGAAGGGGGGAATCGATAATTCCTCTCCTAAGGGGAAGAAAAGGGACGCCTCTGACGACCCGGAGGCCATAGCCTCGAAACGGGGGAAAAAATCCTTGTCAGAGGGTCCAACGCCGGGGAGCCCCTCGGCCGAACTACATCCTCAAAGGGATCAGCTCTCCAGCGAGCCGTAAGTAGGAAAAGAGTTTTTCCTTTTAAGAGAAATCCTTATTTCATATCTGAGACGTTTTTAACCGAAACCTTGCCTTGTAGTTCGGACCTCAGCCCTTCTCAGCAGAGCTCGTCTTCAGGGGATCTTCTTCTGGAGATGATGGAGAGTGGAACGCCTCCTCCTTTCGTACCGCCTAGCGAGGCGGGCGACGCTGAGGTGTCGTCACGAAGGGCTTCTCCGAGTCCGGCCGGGGCAGAAAGTAGCCATGGGGCCCCCCGGGGTTCTCCGCGTCCGGCCTTTGAGAGAGGCCATGGGACAAGTCCGACACTATCTGGTGTTCGACCGGAGGAGCTAAGGATTTTGCTGGGGCGAGCCTCTGTCTCAGAGGAACATCGTGCATTGATGAGCACGGTGATTGAAAGGATTTCGTCCGCAGAAAGCGGTTTGCACGAGGCCGGCAAAAGTTTGCTGACGGGTTTTGAGGTACGTTAAATAATGTACACTTGTGTTAGTTGCGCACAAGTAAAGTGCGCCCTGTATAGATAGTAGCCCCTGAGACTCTGTGCGTTGTCGAAATCGACGGCGCGCAGAGGATCTTAATCCCAGGTCCTTTAAATGGCACTCTTATACGTGTAGGTGGCTAATTGTCCGGAGTCAAGCCGGATCAGTGATTTTGCCGAATTGAAGCGGCAACTTGATGTGGCAGATGCCGATAATGCGCTTGTCAACAAGCGGCTTGATGATGCTCAAGGTATGTAATTCCATCGGCGGTGAATAGTAAGAGAAGCTTAATGTCAATATCTTACCGTGTGTGTGCTTAACGCAGATGGTGCGGCCGCCGTGGAGGATCTGAGGGCCGAACTGGCCCGAGCGAAGGAACAGGCCAGAAGAAGCGATGCGGCCGCCAGGAAAGCCCAGGAGGAGCGAAAAGTCGAACAGGCTGCCCACTGCCGAAGCAGGGAGGAGATGACCAGTATGGCCGTAAAGTTGGAGAGTGCTACTGACCGTTGCAAGCTTCTTGAAGTAGAGGGCCGGGCGAAGCAAACGAGTTTAGAGAAAGCTGTTGCTGACGCCAAGGATGCCCGCTCTATGATGAGAGCGGCAAAGGAAGAACTGCGTCAAGCCGGACAAATTGCGGAAGGAAAGCCCTTCACGCTGCGGAGGAAGTTTTGTGATCCGAAGTTAGCTCCTTTGGACCGGATGTGGAGTGTGGAGGACACCTATCTGGATTTGGCGGCTAGTGCTGCCGATGCGACCGAACACTTTCGAGATAAAAGGATCACGAAGTGGAGAAACTCTTCTGGTCGCAATTCCTCAATCCAGAGCGTCCACTTGCAGTGGACGATCGCCTGGCTCAATGGGCCGAGCTGAATAGGTTGTCCAGACTTGCCATGAAATACGTCATGGGTCATCTATGGCCGGGGAGATCGGAGCCGAAGAGTTATTTCAGCTTGGTGCAGCAATTTCTTGACGTGGTGCCCCGTGTCGATGCAATGAAGAGGTTAGCGTGCATAGAGGGTGCACGGATGGCTCTTGCCCGTGTCAAGACATACTGGGCAGATATGGAGGCCACCGCTGTTGGGTCCCATGATTCGGATAAAAGCCGAGTGACCTCCGAGCACTATTTTCAGGAAGTCCTTGAGGGCGCTCGTGTAATAGAGACGCGGTGCTCGAAGGATGCCATGTTATAATAGCATATGTAATCAAAAAGCAGTATTATTGTAAATTGTAGTGGCATTTTTAGACTTGTGCCTTCAAGTATTGAAAACACCTCCTGTGCGGCTGTTTTGATATATATAGATATAAATTCTGAAAGATTGCAGTCGTTGGCTTCAGCCCCCACGCACATAGTGCGGGGGTGCGCGCAGAAGACGCATTTTCACACTTAACCCAACGTCTTGGTCCTACAAAGGAGGTGATAGCGCAGCGGGCTAGGCAACTGGACTATAATGCTTTAACACTTTCACTTAGCCATAGGATCTTGACAGTGGGACTCTTTAGGTAGCCCCTTAGTGGCGAATGCGCTCGTCCGAATTCGGGACGCGTATGTGCCTGGCCGGGAAACGGCCCTTCGTCAAAGCGGGGGAATCCGACAGATTCCGATAAATCATCGAGTGGCGACCAGTCTCGCGCTATATCATGACAGTCAGTTTTCGGCTTTCTCTACTGAGGTGCTCGCCCGGCCGAACCGGGGCACAGTCGCAGTAGTTCTCCTGGTGCTACCTTAGCCGATAGAACGGAATGTAAGGTAGCCGAACTCAGGAGCCGGGCAACCCAACATTTGACCAAAGACATGATTCGGAGCTGATGCATATAATGCCAAAACTCGCGACGCCGAACACTCCCTAAGGTGTTCGGTCTTTATGAGTTCGGGCGAAACGATGCCCTTTATTAAAAAAGCCCATGGTGTCCAGGTACGAGCAAGAATTCTAACGTGGCCATATGCCAAGACGCCAGCCTCCTCCTTGGTTATAACAGAAAAAACCAGGGGATGTATAGCAGCAAGAGACAGTAAAAAGGTTTACGCAGGGTCTTAATCTAAAGAGAATCCTTAAAACGGGTCCCTACTGCACGTCTGCGCCTGTGTCTCCGCTGTGTCGTGTCCTGGACGGGCGTCGCACGTCATTCATCTGTAAAAGAGAAGAATCGAATTTGAAAAAATGGGTCGTGCGGAACAACAAAGTTGATAATAAACAAAGTATGAAGTAAAATATATAAAATGGAGCTTTATTGTCTCTGTGTCCAGCCCCTAGCACGGGGGTACATGGCCTCTAATCCTGCGTTGATGAGGGACTTGTGCCGAACTCGTTTACTCCGGGTTCGTGGCCTTTAATGGCCTATGCTGAAAGGTCCTTTGGCTGGTGAGGCCATTTTGTTGTGCGGCTGTTTATAGCGGCCGCACCGTCCTCCGTTAGGGGAGGCATACTTCTAGTGCTTCCCTTTCAAGGATATGATGCCTCGTGGACCGGGCATCTTGAGCGTGAGGGATGCATAGTGCGGTATGGCGTTAAAGCGGGCAAAAGCTCCGCGTCCCAATAGTTCTTGATAGCGACTTGAAAATGGGATGACATGGAAGGTCAGCTTTTCGCGACGGACGTTGTCGGCAGAGCCGAATATGACTTCGAGCCGGATAAAACCCATGCAGTGGGTGTCCGGGCCAGGTGCTACCCCTTGAAATGAGGTTGTGCTGCGGCGGATTCTTGCTGGGTTTATCCCCATGCGATGGATTGTATCCTGATATATCAGGTTTAGTCCACTGCCGCCATCCATGAGGACATTTGTAAACTGGAATCCGCCAATAATTGGGTCAAGTATCAGGGCAGTCCAGCCTACATTTTTGATGTTTCTAGAATAATCTAGTTTATCGAAAATGATTGGTTTTGACAACCAGTGGCGGGACCCCTGGGGGATAAGTCATATTGTGCGTACCTTTATGGGTGCCACGCGTTTTGTTACGTGAAGTGAGTTCACTATTTTAACTCCTTGTGGGAAGTTCTTTTGTTTCCTGGTGCTCTGCTTTTGGGTTCGTCCTCGTCTTCGCTTGGTGTGTCGAGCCCCTTGTGTTCGGCATTTAGCCTTCCGGATTGGTTAAAAACCCAACAGTCTCTGTGGGTATGGTTAGCAGGCTTCCCAGGAGTACTGTGTATCTGGCATATTCTGTCCAGGATTCTGTTTAAGCTGGACAGATCATCCCTATTGTCCTGGAGGGGTGGTTTTGTCTGATTCTGCCGTGAGCCTTTGAATCCGGCATTGGTCGTGCTCTTCGCACTTCTTTCTTTGGTTCGGCGACGATCCTTATTGCGTCGCGGTTTTCCGTTTCCATCCCTGATTTCAGATGTACTTGGGTCACTGGGACTGCATCTTGCCAACCAGCTGTCCTCTCCTACGCAAAAGCGGGTCATGAGACTTGTGAGTGCGCCCATTGTTCTTGGCTTTTCCTGGCCGAGGTGTCTGGCAAGCCATTCGTCTCGCACATTATGCCTGAAAGCTGCTCAGGCTTCGGCATCCGGACAATCCACTATCTGATTCTTTTTAATAAGGAATCTATTCCAGAACTGCCGAGCTGATTCTCCGGGTTGTTGAGTTATGTGACTGAGATCGTCTGCGTCCGGGGGACGGACATAGGTCCCTTGGAAATTTGCTCGAAAAGCGCTCGAGCTCTTCCCAGCTTCCAATTGTGTTTTTGGGAAGGCTTTTAAGCCAGTGCCGGGCTAGCCCTTTAAGCTTAAGAGGTAAATATTTAATGGCATGGAGATCGTCTCCTCTAGCCATGTGTATGTGGAGGATATAGTCCTCGATCCAGACTCCGGGGTCTGTTGTTCCATCGTATGCCTCTATGTTGACGGGTTTGAATCCCTCTGGAAATTCGTAGTCCAGGACCTCATCAGTGAAACATAGGGGGTGTGCGGCGCCCCTGTATTTGGGTGTGCCGGATTCTGATGATGGCTTTTTTGCATTGCTTATGAGAGCTTGCTTTCTTGGTCCGTAAATGGACCTGGCCGGGCCATGATGCGAGTCCTTGACTGGGTCGCATGCCGCTTTGAATGTGGCGCCACTTGCCATTTTATGTTGGCCATGGGGTCGTCTATCCGGCCGTATGGCTTTCTTATTTTTTGAATGCGAGGGCTCTAGGGCCTCTTGGTCGAATTCGGGCAGTAGTTTTCTCTTCGGATAGCTTTTAGTGCGGCGACTGCCGCCGGGTTTATCTGCGGTCTTGATTACCTTGCTCCATCTGATTCTGAGTGCATCTTCCGCCGTCTTTAGCTTCCGCTTCTGCTTCTTCAGGCTGCGTGATGTTGCAACAAGCCTTTCGTGGAGATTCTTCTGCTCCGTGGGTTTATCCGGCGTAACGTCGTCCGGAGTTCCGTTATGGCTGGGGGAGGGCTGTCCAGCTTCTCTATCCGTGTTGCCCTGTTCGGACGGGTGCTCTGAGGTGTTCTCGTCGTCTGCCGGCTCATCCTGCTCTATGGCTGGGTCTTTATCGAGGCGGGGCTTGGGTCGGCGCTTTCGCCGCCGCTTTGATTGCTTTTCAGGGGTTTTATCCCCTTTTCTATCCCCTTTTTCCTCGTTATCGTTTCCTTTAGGAGTGTCCACCATGTACACATCGTGAGATGGGGTGGCTGTCCAATGCCCTATAGGTGTTGGGTTCTGTTCGTCTCCTTCTTCGTCGTCCATACCGTCGAAGTCTTCGGATCCGAAGCCAAGCATGTCGGTTAGATCGTCGACAGTGGCTATCAAGTGGGTGGTGGGAGGGCTTTGAATTTCTTCCTCGTCCGTATCCTATCCTTGCAGACCGTAATCCGGCCTGGGCTCTCCTGACAAAGAGAGAGACTTGAGAGAATTCAGGATATCACCAAAAGGTGAGTGCTGAAAGATGTCCGCGGCGGAGAACTCCATTACAGGCGCCCAATCGGATTCGATCGG
Source organism: Aegilops sharonensis (assembly GCA_904067115.1). Taxonomy (NCBI): domain Eukaryota; kingdom Viridiplantae; phylum Streptophyta; class Magnoliopsida; order Poales; family Poaceae; genus Aegilops; species Aegilops sharonensis. The sequence goes on from LR880969.1 coordinate 779,207,084, forward strand.
CAGGGGCACGGGAGGATCGGAATTCGGAGAAGAATCCGGCTCCTCGGAGTCATGGGCCATGCGGAGTGCGGGGCTAGCGTTCGGCTCGATCGTCTTTGAGATCGCAGCCCCCGAGGTGACGTCCAACCGTTCATCCTCAATTGGTGCAGCGGGCTCCGAGTTAAAGGTCAGAACCGGTGCATGCGCGTCCTCCAGGACACTGTTCGGAGGCAGAGCTAGATCATGCCCCTCGAGATAGTGCGGCACGCTTGGCTGTGGCTCGAACCCGTCGAAGATCAAGTCTCCGCGGGCGTTGGCCATGTAGTTTAAGCTTCCGTCCCTGACTTGATGGCCAGGGGCGTAGTTTTCGATCTGCTCCGGATGACCAAGCGAATTGGCCCGTGGAACGAAGCCGCCGGAGACGAGGATCTGTCCGGGGAGAAAAGTCTTACCCTGGACCTCATCGTTATTGATGATCAAAGGATCCATCGGGCCTAAAGGTGACGACACAGAGGAACTCTCAATGAAAGCACCAATGTCGGTGTCAAAACCGGCGGATCTCGGGTAGGGGGTCCCGAACTATGCGTCAAGGTCGGATGGTAACAGGAGACAAGGGACACTTTATTTTACCCAGGTTCGGGCCCTCTCGATGGAGGTAAAACCCTACTCCTGCTAGATCAAGGAGGCTAAACCCTAGAAGCTAGCCTATGGTTTGATTGTGTATGATGATGGTTGTCCTACAGACTACAACCCTCCGGTTTATATAGGCACACCTAGCTTGCCTTCCACGCCAAGGAAAGATCCTTCCGGACACGGGACGAAGTCTTCAATCTTGTATCTTCATAGTCCTGGAGTCCGGCGAAGGTATAGTCCGGCTATCCGAACACCCCCTAATCCAGGACTCCCTTATATATATTCACTCAGACAGGTCTGAATTTAAGACAACGTATCTGGCTAGAGTTAATAAAGGATTATGAACCGGAGGTACATTATCATCCATGTAAGGCGAATGTTGTAGCTGATGCTCTCAGTAGGAAGAAATATGACAACAATCGTAAGTTGAGACCAGAGGCAGAAGAGTTGTATGTGGAGTTGCAACATCTGAACCTTGGTATTGTTGCTAGTGCTATGGAGATAAAAGTGATTCCTATGTTGGAGCAAGAAATACGTAAGGGTCAGCTAGAAGATGAAAAGTTAAAGGAGATAGCTGAGAATGTGGTGATTGGTAAAGCACCTGGCTTCAGAATAGATGAGAATGGAACCTTATGGTTTGGAAAAAGGATATGTGTGCCTGAGGTGAAAGCCATTCATGATACAATTTTGCGTGAAGCACATGAGTCAGCCTATTCTATTCATCCTGGAAGTACTAAGATGTATCTAAATCTTAAGGAGAAGTAATGCTGGTATGGATTGAAAAGAGATGTGGCTGAGTATGTAGCTATATGTGACACTTGTCAGAGGGTAAAGACTGAGCATCAGAGACCCGCTAGTTTGTTGCAACCAATGAAGATTCCTGAGTGGAAATGGGAAGAAGTCGGAATGGACTTTATAGTGGGATTACCACATACTCAGCAAGGTTATGATTCTATATGGGTAATAGTGGATCATCTCACCAAAGTCGCTCACTTTTTGCCTGTCAAGACTACTTATAGCGGGGCAAGATTGGCAGAGCTATACATGGAAAGAATAGTATGTCAGCATGGAGTTCCTAAGAAGATTGTGTCTGATAGAGGTACGCAGTTCACGTCCATCTTTTGGCAGAAAGTGCATACATCTTTGGGAACGAAGTTGAATTTCAGTACAGCATATCATCCTTAGACTGATGGACAGACAGAAAGGCTCAATCAGATTCTTGAAGATATGTTGAGAGCTTGTGCATTGCAGTATGGTACTAGTTGGGATAAAAGTTTACCGTATGCGGAGTTCTCTTACAACAACAATCACCAGAATAGTATAATTAAAGATGGCACCGTTTGAAGTATTGTATGGGCGTAAGTGTAGAACACCGCTGTTTTGGAATCAAACGGGTGAAAGTTAAGTCTTTGGACCAGATGTGCTCAGGAATGCCGAGGAACAAGTCAGGTTGATTAGAGAGAACTTGAGAGTGGCACAAACTCGTCAGAAGAGCTATGGAGATAATCGAAGAAGAGAATTAATTTTCGAAGTAGGAGATTATATCTATCTGAAAGTATCTCCTATGAGAAGTCACTAGTGGAAAAAGGGCCATTTGTCTCGGTTCTAGAGGGCCATTTGTCCCGGTTCTGGAACCGGGACTAAAGGGTCGGGACTAATACCCAAAAACTTTAGTCCCGGTTTGCTTACGAACCGGGACCAAAGACCCTCCACGTGGCGCTGCCTAGGGCGGGGGAGGGAGGACCTTTAGTCCCGGTTGGTAACACCAACCGGGACCAAAAGGCGGCCACGCGTCAGCAGCTCGCAGTCACTGGGGGTTTTGTTTTTTTGGAAGGGGGGGTTTTGGGTTTTGGAGGGTTACTTTAGGGGTTTCATATTGTGTTAGCGAGCTAATAGAGAGAAGTGACCTCTCTTTTTCCGTGCTTCGTCGACTCTAGCTACTACACATATAGAGAGAACTCGACGCTAGCTAGTAAGCAAATAAAGGAAACCATTAATTACACAAGACTGTCATGAGCATATATAGAGAGAAGTGATATCTCTTTCTTCGTGCTTGGTCGAACAACAAGTTTTCGTATATCTATCCTACGCTGCTACATATGTACAATATATAACATCCCTTACAACAATTTCAATTTCACATGGTATTCTCCTTGTTCAGGTATAACGTGGTCAAGAAAGAATCCCGCCAATTCCTCTTGAATTGCTCGTATGCGATCATGTTGTAGGAGTTCATCCCGCATCTGCCAGATCTAATTTAAAGAAGGGGTCAATACATATATATGAATGAAACTCAACACAATTGATGGTAATATATAAAATAAAATTGTGAATATTGTTTATGTACTTCAAATTGTTTCTCAGAGGAGGCCCGTTCAGAGGTATAGTAGCGAATGAACTCGCATACGTAGTATCCACATAAATGAGTGTTGGGTGCCTGCAACAAGCACTTTATGAGAATAGAGTTCAATCAAACTGATAAGCAACATGATAATGGTATTGATGAAACTAGAATTAATGAGAGATGCGCGAAACTAGCTAGTACTACTTACTTTGGGGTGTGTAAATCACAGCTCCTTCTAATTCAGACCCGGAACCTTAGCGGTGAATGTTTTCCAAACCCTGGCAGGCAAAGAAGAATGATTACTTGATATCAGGAAATGAACGATAGTTGCCGATATGGTCCCGTTATTGATTGAACTTACTTCTGGAGCATTGCAGTCATGTCCGCATAATATTTGGGATCTTTACGGAGCGAGTCTAAGACAATTACTAATGCCCCGTGAAGGTTAATGGATAGCAGAATATAGTGGAAGCTGCGCACGCATAACTCATCAATTACATTACTTAACCACGAGTAAGCGGAACCGAATATGCAGAAGACAGTAACACCCACTTGAAGTTGTAAGTAAAGAGTATTTCCCTTTTGTTTTGATGTGTAAGGAACGTTTGTAGTAAGTT
>LR880969.1:779233041-779246680 GCA_904067115.1 Aegilops sharonensis
GGTGAACATCACTATGTTGATCATATCTACTATATGATTCACGCTCGACCTTTCGGTCTCCGTGTTCCGAGGCCATATCTGCATATGCTAGGCTCGTCAAGTTTAACCTGAGTATTCCGCGTGTGCAAAACTGTCTTGCACCCGTTGTAGATGGACGTAGAGCTTATCACACCCGATCATCACGTGGTGTCTGGGCACGACGAACTTTGGCAACGGTGCATACTCAGGGAGAACACTTCTTGATAATTTTAGTGAGAGATCATCTTAAAATGCTACCGTCAATCAAAGCAAGATAAGATGCATAAAGGATAAACATCACATGCAATCAATATAAGTGATATGATATGGCCATCATCATCTTGTGCTTGTGATCTCCTTCTTCGAAGCACCGTCGTGATCACCATCGTCACCGGCGCGACACCTTGATCTTCATCGTAGCATCGTTGTCGTTTACGCCATCTATTGCTTCTCCGACTATCACTACCGCTTAGTGATAAAGTAAAGCAATTACAGGGTGTTTGCATTTCATACAATAAAGCGACAACCATATGGCTCCTGCCAGTTGCCGATAACTTCGGTTACAAAACATGATCATCTCATACAATAAAAATATAGCATCATGTCTTGACCATATCACATCACAACATGCCCTGCAAAAACAAGTTAGACGTCCTCTACTTTGTTGTTGCAAGTTTTACGTGGCTGCTACGGGCTGAGCAAGAACCGTTCTTACCTATGCATCAAAACCACAACGATAGTTTGTCAAGTTGGTGCTGTTTCAACCTTCGCAAGGACCGGGCGTAGCCACACTCGATTCAGCTAAAGTGAGAGAGACAGACACCCGCCAGTCACCTTTAAGCACGAGTGCTCGTAACGGTGAAACCAGTCTCGCGTAAGCGTACGCGTAATTTCGGTCCGGGCCGCTTCATCTCACAATACCGCTGAACCAAAGTATGACATGCTGGTAAGCAGTATGACTTGTATCGCCCACAACTCACTTGTGTTCTACTCGTGCATATACATCAACGCATAAAACCTAGGCTCGGATGCCACTGTTGGGAAACGTAGTAATTTCAAAATTTTCCTACGCACACGCAAGATCATGTTGATGGTATAGCAACGAGAGGGGGAGTGTATCTTCATACCCTTGAAGATCGCTAAGCGGAAGCGTTTATCAACGCGGTTGATGTAGTCGTACGTCTTCACGATCCGACCGATCCAAGTACCGAACGCACGGCACCTCTGAGTTCTGCACACGTTCAGCTCGATGACGTCCTCGCCTTCTCGATCCAGCAAGACGGGCGAAGTAGTAGATGAGTTCCGGCAGCACGACGGCGTGGTAACGGTTGTTGGTGAAGAACAATCTCCGCAGGGCTTCGCCTAAGCGCGAAGGAAACTATGACGGAGGATAAACTAGAGGGGACGGGGTTGCCGGGACACGGCTTGGTGTTTCTTGATGTCTCTTTGGTACTAGCCGTACCCCTCTATTTATATGTTGAGCCTTGGGGTCGAAACTTGGAGTAAAAGCCTCCACAAAGTCGGTTTCACCCGAAAGGCAAGAGTCCTTCTCGGACTCCAGGGCCAGACGCCAGGGTTCCCGGCGTCTGGACCCAGACGCCAGGGACCCTGGCGTCTGGCCCCTGGACTCCGTAAAACTTCCTTTTGCGCTTTCGAAAAACCTTGTGGGCTTTCCCCTTTGGCCAAAATAACGTGTTCTCGTACCCAAACATTTCGGGAAACATCCGGAACCCCTTCCGGTGAATTCCGGAACCCTTCCGGAGATCAAACACTATTATCCCATATATCAAACTTTATTTCCGGACCATTCCGGAGTTCCTCATCATGTCCATGATCTCATCCGGGACTCCGAACAACATTCGGTTACCAACATGCATAACTCATATAATACTATATCGTCAACGAAACGTTAAGCGTGCGGACCCTACGGGTTCGAGAACTATGTAGACATGACCGAGACACGTTTCCGGTCAATAACCAATAGCGGGACCTGGATGCCCATATTGGCTCCCACATATTCTACGAAGGTCTTTATCGGTCAAACCGCATAACAACATACGTTGTTCCCTTTGTCATCGGTATGTTACTTACCCGAGATTCGATCGTCGGTATCCAATACCTAGTTCAATCTCGTTATCGGCAAGTCTCTTTACTCGTTACGTAATGCATCATCCCGTAACCAACTCATTGGTCACATTGCTTGCAAGGCTTATAGTGATGTGCATTACCTAGAGGGCCCAGAGATACCTCTCCGACAATCGGAATGACAAAACCTAATCTCGAAATACGCCAACCCAACATGTACCTTTGGAGACACCTGTAGTACTCGTTTATAATCACCCAGTTACGTTGTGACGTTTGGTAGCAGCCAAAGTGTTCCTCCGGTAAACGGGAGTTGCATAATCTCATAGTTACAGGAACATGTATAAGTCATGAAGAAAGCAATAGCAATATACTAAACGATCAAGTGCTAGGCTAACGGAATGGGTCATGTCAATCACATCATTCTCCTAATGATGTGATCCCGTTAATCAAATGACAACTCTTTTGTCCATGGCTAGGAAACTTAACCATCTTTGATTCAACGAGCTAGTCAAGTAGAGGCATACTAGTGACACTATGTTTGTCTATGTATTCACACATGTATTATGTTTCCGGTTAATACAATTTTAGCATGAATAATAAACATTTATCATGATATAAGGAAATAAATAATAAATTTATTATTGCCTCTAGGGCATATTTCCTTCACATAGCTCTCCTTCGGCCTTACTTCACTTGAGTTACAGGATCTTCGTATATACATATTATGACAATGTATATATATGATCGATATAATAAACCGGCATCCTTGCTACAAGCAGGGCCTCTGCCGTTTTCCCAATATTTCTTGGTTACAAGGGGGCTTCTGCTTCCAGAGCGATGACCCGTTTTGTCCATTAAACCGGCTATTACGCCATGATACAGCTTGGGAGCTTCACACCCAAGGGGCGAAAGAGAGATCTGTTGCTATAATCACGACTCAAACATAGGCACCCATTGAGCACAACTCACAAAGTTACTTGGGGGCTCTTTGTGTAAAGTAACAAAGAGTTTGAAAGGAACCTTGTAATCGGGTATCGACCCACGGCTTGGAAGCCTGGTGTATTCACCTAAAACCCCAGGTTAACCTGCCTTCATCAAGTAAGCCACTCCTATCCAGGTAATCCTGGCATGACCCGCCGAACGTTTGACAGTTACTCTCATTGAGACCCTGAACTTGTCAAAGTTAAAACGACGATTGGTTAGTTGGAGGCCCATCTTAAAAGGCTTTGTCAAATGGTTTAACTCAGCGGCCTGGCAGCCCACGAAAAGATTCGAATTTGGGCCTGGCAGCCCTTGAAAAGCCTCGACTACAAGTTTTTATTTGCTTTGTTATTTACAAGTTTTATCTTTATTGATCAACTTTTCAAGCAAACCGGCGTCTTTCGACCCGGCCAGACTATATGTCTTCATCTCCACCCGGTGTTTCTTAACCCGGTGTGGCTTAGAGTTGTCATCTGTTAAAGCATATAATCAATGGTGAACCGGCATCTTTTAATCCGGTCGGGCTTTGACTACATGTCGCCCGTATGATCTTCCGGTGTTCAGCACAACCCGGTTTTACTTCATACATACCAGCACTGCATGGTGGAAGTTGAGTATTCACCCTTACTACAAATAAGTTGGTAAACCAACAGCATAATTTCATATCACATGTATGATTTATTTTTGCTATTTTTACAACCTTGGTTGTCTACTAGGTTGTGTGTTGGGCATTTTGACCCGTCCAGCGGTAAACCACCCGGACAGATCTTTTTATGCAGACACAGGGATTGCATAATATTATGAAGGTATATACGCCAGCACTGAAATTCTCATGGCAGATCAAACAAAGTCATATCTCAGTGCACGATGGCAGCAGATCAAAGTATTTCAATTAGCCTATTACAAGGCGCTTTAAAGCCCAAAATAAGGGATTGTTCTTTACAAAGAACATAGTTTATGAAACATCAACCCGATTGCCGGATCAAGACTCATCACCATGTTGACGTGAAGTTGATGGATCATCTGGCATCGGTTCAGCCTCCTCCTCCCCATCCAGTGGCTGGAAGTCAACGGTGGTCCAGTCAATCCGGGTTAAAGCTTGAAAGATAGCCTCTTCACTTATAAGTTCGGACGGATCAACGTCAAGAGCGTAAGTATGCTTACGGATTGGCGGGATAAGATTTTGCATTTCCTTCATGGCAGTGTCAATCCGTTGGTTGTTGGCATCATAGAAGGACCGGTGAACAGTCAAGTTAGCTTCTTCCGCCAATTAACTTGCCAGAGGACGCATCTCCTTTGTCAGAACTTTGAGGGATTCGTTATCAAATTCTGCCCCGTATTCTTGTTCACCAGGAAAGCCCTTGGAAATATCAACCGGATCCAGGTCAGCTATCCATGCTTTGGCTCGAGTAAGTGCCAACAAAGCGCCAGCCCTGGCAGCGGATCGCTTCAAATCTTCTATCTGCGCCGGCGTCATAGATAACCTTGCTAGAGTGCCCTTGATCAATGTTGGGGCCGGTTTGTTGTATGAAACCGCACAGATAACCCGTTGGGCACCGGTATATAGTTGTTATATCAAAGTATATGTTGCCTTCAACTTCATCCGCATGTCAGAACCCAGATGAGCAATACGTCCACCTTCAATGGTTTAAGATTTTGATGTTAAACCGGCAAATTTCAAAGATGGTCATTCAAGAAATCTTGGCAAGAGTACTTACCAAATATTGCAGAGGTCATGGCATTCACTTGGCGCTTCAACCCAGTTAGCTCTTCCGCCACCGGTTTAAGAGCTGACTCGGCGTCTTCAGCCCGCTTCAACAATGCATTCTTTTCAGTCTCCCAGTTGGCACGCTCAGTCTTGAAATTGTCCTTCAGTTGTTCCATGGCTGTTAAAGCGCCTTTCAGCTCCTCTTTGGCTTTGGAAGTCTCTGATTGCTGGGACTTGATATTCTCTTGAAGGTCAGCAATTTGGGAGTCTTTGTTGTTTATATTGGCCTGCAAAAGGTTAGATGGTGAGGGTATTCTTTTTCAAAGTCCCAAGCATATAGCTAGTTATACACTAGGCACTTGGGGGCTAATGCGGATTGCTTCTTTACTGCTGATTGATTGAAGTCCCAAGGATCAATACAAGAATTAATCTTGGCACTTGGGGGCTAATGTGTATTTGATCACAAAATACATAGGCAAGGGAATTAACATAATGCAGTCTGGAACCTCAAAGTCCCGGTTTGTCTTCAAGAGACAAACCGGCCCTTAGGGGCTACTCAGCTGAAGTTCTCTTTTTTTAGAAGTCCCGATTTGTCTTCAAGAGACAAATCGGCCCTTGGGGGCTACAATGGAGATATACAGAATAAGCAAGATTGAAGTGTTTGTAAAGTTACCTCATAGCTCTTGAGGGAGTCCTGGATTAGGGGGTGTTCGGGTAGCCGGACTATACCTTCGCCGGACTCTAGGACCATGAAGATACAAGATTGAAGACTTCGTCCCGTGTCCGGAAGGAACTTTCCTTGGCGTGGAAGGCAAGCTAGGCGATGCGGATATTCAAGATCTCCTACCATTGTAACCGACTCTGTGTAACCCTAACCCTATCTGGTGTCTATATAAACCGGAGGGTTGTAGTCCGTAGGATGACCAACATCATCATACACAATCATACCATAGGCTAGCTTCTAGGGTTTAGCCTCCTTGATCTCGTGGTAGATCTACTCTTGTACTACCCATATCATCAATATTAATCAAGCAGGAGTAGGGTTTTACCTCCATCGAGAGGGCCCGAACCTGGGTAAAACAAAGTGTCCCTTGTCTCATGTTACCATCTAGCCTTGACGCACAGTTCGGGACCCCCTACCCGAGATCCGCCGGTTTTGACACCGACATTGGTGCTTTCATTGAGAGTTCATCTGTGTCGTCGCCTTTAGGCCCGATGGCTCCTTTGATCATCAACAACGATGAGGTCCGGGGTGAGAATTTTCTCCCCGGATAGATCTTCGACTTCGGCGGCTTCGCTCTGCGGGCCAATTCGCTTGGTCGTCTGGAGCAGATCGAAATCTACGCCCCTGGCCATCAAGTCAGGTTTGGAAGCTTAAACTACACGGCCGATATCCGCGGAGACTTGATCTTCGATGGGATCGAGCCACAGCCAAGCGCGCCGCACTGTCTCGAGGGGCATGATCTAGCTCTGCCTCCGAACAGCGCCCTGGAGGCCGTGCGTGCACCGGATCCGACCCTAGACTCAGAGCCTATCACACCAATCGAGGATGAGCGGTTGAACGTCACCTCGGGGGCTGCGATCTCAAAGGCAATTAAGCCGAACGTCAGCCCCGCACTCCGCATGGCCCATGACACCGAGGAGCCGGACTCTTCTCCGAACTCCGAGCCCCCTGCGCCCCTGCCGATCGAATCCGATTGGGCGCCTATAATGGAGTTCACCGTCGCGGACATCTTTCAGCACTCACCTTTTGGTGATATCCTGAATTCTCTCAAGTCTCTCTCTTTATCAGGAGAGCCCTGGCCGGACTACGGTCAGCAAGGTTGGAATTCGGACGACGAATAAATTCAAAGCCCACCCACCACCCACTTAGTAGCTACCGTCGACAATTTAAACGACGTGCTCAACTTCGACTTCACAGACATCGACAGCATGGATGACGATGTACGAGATACAGATGAATCAACGCCCATAGGGCATTGGACAACCACCCCATCTCACGATGTGTACATGGTGGATACCCCTAAAGAAAACGACAACGAGGAAAAGCGGGATGGAAAAGGGGATAAATCCCTCGAAAAGCAATCAAAGCGTCGGCGAAAGCGCCGACCCAAGCACCGCCTCGATAAAGACCCAGCCATAGAGCAGAATGAGCCGGTAGACGACGAGCATGCCTTAGAGGAACCGTCCGAACAGGGCAACACGGATAGAGAAACCGAACAGCCCTCCCCCGGCCATAACGGAACTCCGGACAACCTTATGCCGGATAAACCCACGGAGCAGAAGAATCTCCACTAAAGGCTCGTTGCAACTGCACGCAGCCTGAAAAAGCAGAAGCGGAAGCTAAAGACGGTGGAAGATGCACTCAATATCAGATGGAGCAAAGTAACCAACACCGCAGATAATTACGGCGGCAGCCGCCGCACTAAACGCTATCCGAAGAGAAAGCTACTGCCCGAATTCGACGAAGAGGCCCTAGAGCCCTCGCGTTCAAAAAATAAGAAAGCCACACGGTCGGATAGACGACCCCACGGCCAGCATAAAACGGCAAGCGGCGCCGCACTTAAGGCGGCATGCGACCCAGTTAAGGATTCGCATCATGGCCCAGCCAGGTCCATTTATGGGCCAAGAAAGCAAGCTCTCACAAGCAATGCAAAAAACCCATCATCAGAATCCGGCACACCCAAATATAGGGGCGCCGCACATCCCCTATGCTTCACCAATGAGGTTCTGGACTATGAATTTCCAGAGGGATTCAAACCCGTCAACATAGAGGCGTATGATGGAACAACAGACCCCGGAGTCTGGATTGAGGACTATATCCTCCACATACATATGGCTAGAGGAGATGATCTCCACGCCATCAAATATTTACCCCTTAAGCTTAAAGGGCCAGCCCGGCACTGGCTTAAAAGCCTTCCTGAAAACTCAATTGGAAGTTGGGAAGAGCTCGAGGATGCTTTTCGAGCAAATTTTCAAGGGACCTATGTCAGCCCCCGGATGCAGACGATCTTAGTCACATAACTCAACAGCCCGGAGAATCAGCTCGGTAGTTCTGGAATAGATACCTTACTAAAAAGAATCAGATAGTGGATTGTCCGGACGCCGAAGGCTTAGCACCTTTTAGGCATAATGTCTGAGACGAATGGCTCGCCAGACACCTCGGCCAGGAAAAGCCAAGAACAATGGCCGCACTCACAAGCCTTATGACCCGCTTTTGCGCAGGAGAGGACAGCTGGTTGGCAAGATGCAGCCCCAGCGACCCAAGTACATCCGAAATCAGGGATGGAAACAGAAAACAGCGACGCAACAAGGATCGTCGTCGAACTAAAGAAAAAAGTCCGAAGAGCACGGCAGTCAATGCCGGATTCAAAGGCTCGCGACAAAATTAGGCAAAACCACCCCTCCAGGATAATAGGGATGATCCGTCCAATTTAAACAGAATCCTGGACAGGATATGTCATATACACAGTACTCCTGGGAAGCCTGCTAACCATACCCACAGGGATTGCTGGGTTTTTAAACAACCCGGAAGACTCAACGCCGAACACAAGCGGCTTGACACACCAAGCGAAGACGAGGACGAACCCCAGAAGCAGAGCACCAGGAAACAAAAGAACTTCCCACAAGAAGTAAAAACAGTGAACTTACTTCATGTAACAAAACGTGTGGCACCCATAAAGGCACGCACAATACAACCTATCCCTAAGGGGTCCCGCCACTGGTTATTAAAACCAATTACTTTCGATCAGCTAGACTATTCTAGAAATATCAAAAACGCAGGCTGGACTGCCCTGATACTTGATCCAATATTTGGCAGATTCCAGTTTACAAATGTCCTTATGGACGGCGGCAGTGGACTAAACCTGATATCTCAGGATACAATCCATCGCATGGGGATAAACCCAGCAAGAATCCGCCGCAGCAAAACCTCATTTCAAGGGGTAGCACCTGGCCCGGACACCCATTGTATGGGTTTTCTCCATCTTGAAGTTATATTCGGCTCTGCCGATAACTTCCGTCGCGAAAAGCTGACCTTCCATGTCGTCCCGTTTTCAAGTCGCTATCAAGCACTATTGGGACGTGGAGCTTTCGCTCGCTTTAACGCAATACCGCACTATGCATCCCTCACGCTCAAGATGCCCGGTCCACGAGGCATCATATCTTTGAAGGGGACGCACTAGAAGTACGCCACCCCCAAACGGAGGACTGTGCGGCCGCTTAGACAGCTGCACAATAAAATGGCCTCACCAGCCAAAATACTTTTCGACATTGGTCATTAAAGGCCACAGACCCGGAATAGACGAGTTCGGCACAAGTCCATCATCAACGCAGGATTAGAGGCCATATACCCCTGTACTAGGGGCTATACGCAGAGACAATAAAGCTCAGTTTTATATATTTTACTTTACACTTTGTTTATTATCAACTTTTTGTTCCGCACGACCCATTTTCAATTCAGTTCCTCTCTTTTATAGATGAACGTCGTGCGGCGCCCGTCCAGGATACGGCACAGCGGAGACACAGGCGCAGACGTGCAGTAGGGACCCGTCCTAAGGATTCTCTTTAGATTAAGACCCTGCGTAAACCTTTTTTACTGCCTCTTGCTGCTATACATCCCCTGGTTTCCTCTGCTATAACCAAGGAGGAGGCTGGCGTCTTGGCATGTGGCCACGCCAGAATTTTTGCGCGTACCTGGACACTAGGGGCTTTTTTAAATAATAAATGGTGGTGTTTTGCCCGCACTCATAAAGACCGAACACCTTAGGGAGTGTTCGGCATCGCGAGTTTTGGCATTATATGCATCAGCTGCGAATCATGTCTTTGGTCAAATGTTGGGTTGCCCGGCTCCTGAGTTCGGCTACCTTACGTTCCGCTCTATCGGCTAAGGTAGCACCAGGAGAACTACTGCGATTGTGCCCCGGTTCGGCCGGGCGAGCACCTCAGTAGAGAAAGCCGAAAACTGACTGTCATGATGTAGCGTGAGACTGGTCGCCACTCGATGACTTATCAGAATTTATCGGATTCCTCCGCTTTGACGAAGGGCCGTTTCCCGGCCAGGCACGTACGCGCCCCGAATTCAGGCGAACGCAGTCGCCACTAAGCAGCTACCTAAAGAGTCCCACTATCAAGCTAATATGGCTAAGTGAAAGTGTTAAAGCATTATAGTCCGGTTGCCTAGCCCGCTGCGCTATCACCTCCTTTGTAGGACCAAGACGTTGGGTTAAGTGTGAAAATGCGTCTTCTGCGCGCACCCCCGCACTATGTGCGTGGGGGCTGAAGCCAACGACTACAATCTTTCAGAATTTATATATATATTAAAACGGCCGCACAGGAGGTGTTCCTAATACTTGAAGGCACAAGTCTAAAAATGCCACTACAATTTATCAAAATACTGTTTTATGATTACATATGCTATCATAACATAGCATCCTTCGAGCACTGCGTCTCTATTACACGAGCGCCTTCAAGGACTTCCTGAAAATAGTGCTCGGAGGGTACTCGGCTTTTGTCCGAATCCCGGGACGCAACAACGGTGGTCTCCGTATCTGCCCAGTATGTATTAACACGGGCAAGAGCCATCCGTGCGCCCTCTATGCATGCTGACCTCTTCATCGCATCGACACGTGGCACCAAGTCAAGAAATTGCTGCACCAAGCTGAAATAACTCTTCGGCTCCGATCTCCCCGGCCACAGATGACCCATGAAGTACTTCATGGCGAGTCCGGACAACCTATTCAGCTCGGCCCATTGAGCCACGCGATCGTCCACTGCAAGTGGACGTTCTGGATTGAGGAACTGCGACCAGAAGAGCTTTTCCACTTCGTGATATTTTTTATCTCGAAAGTGTTTGGTCGCATCAGCAGCACTCGCCGCTAAATCCAGATAGGTGTCCTCCACACTCCACATCCGGTCCAACAGAGCAAACTTCGGTTCACAAAATTTCCTCCGCGGCGTAAAGGGCTTTCCATCCGCAATTTGTCCGGCTTGACGCAGCTCTTCCCTTGCTGCTCTCATCGCAGAGCGAGCATCCTTGGCATCAGCAACGGACTTCTCTAAACCCGTTTGCCTTGCCCGGCCTTCTTCCTCAAGAAGCTTGCAACGGTCAGTAGCACTCTTTAACTTTACGGCCATATCGGCCATCTCCTCCTTGCTTTGGCAATGGGCAGCTTGTTCGGCTTTCAGCTCTTCAAGGGCTTTTCCGGCGGCCGCATCGCTTTTTCTGGCTTGATCCTTCGCTCGGGCGAGTTCGGCCCTAAGACCCTCCACGGCGGCCGCACCATCTGCGTCAAGCACACACACGGTAAGATATTGACATAAAGCTCCTCTTACTAGCCGCCGCCCGATGAATTACATACCTTGAGCATCATCAAGCCGCTTGTTGACAAGCGCGATGTCGGCATCTGCCACATCAAGTTGCCGCTTCAGTTCGGCAAAATCACCAATCCGGCTCGACTCTGGACAATTAGCCACCTATATATATATATATATATATATATATATATATATATATATATATAAAGGTGCCACTTAAAGGACCTGGGATTAAGATCCTCTGCGCGCCGTCAATTTTGACGACGCACAGAGTCTCAGGGGCTACTATCTACACAGGGCGCACCTTATTTATGCGCAATTGACACAAATGTACATTATCTAACGTACCTCAAAACCCGTCAGTAAACTTTTGACGGCCTCATGCAATCCGCTTTCTACGGATGAAATCCTTTCAATCACCGTGCCCATCAATGCACTGTGCTCCTCTGAGAGAGAGGCCCGCCCCAGCAGAATCTTTAGCTCCTCCGGCCGAACACCAGCCGGTGCCGGACTTGTCCTATGGCCTATTTCAAAGGCCGGACGCGGAGAACCTTGGGGAGCTGCATGGCTGTCTTCCGCCCCTGCCGGATTCGGAGAAACCCTTCACGACGACACCTCAGCGTCGCCCGCCTCGCTAGGCGGTACGAAAGGGGGAGGCGTTCCGCTCTCCATCATATCCGGAAGAAGATCCCCCGAAGATGAGCTCTGCTGAGAAGGGCTGAGGTCCGAACTACAAGGTAAGATTTCTGTTAAAACTTCTCGGATATAAATTAAGGATTTCTCTCAAAAGGAAAATCTTTTCCTACTTACGGCTCGCTGGAGAGATGGTCCCTTTGAGGGCGTAGTTCGGCCGAGGGGCTCCCCGGCGTCGGACCCTCTGACAAGGATTTTCTCCCCCGCTTCGAGGCCATAGTCTCCGGGTCATCAGAGGCGGCCCTTTTCTTTCCCTTAGGAGAGGAATTGTCGATTCCTCCCTTCGGAGTGGCCTCCTTCGAGGAAGCCATAGTCTCCTTGTCCTCCCCTTTACTTCCCTCCAGAGGCATTATCTTCAGCATCCTCACTAGTATGGGATCCGGCCTGGTTTCGGGAAGGGGAGCCGGACACCTGATCAGCTTTGCTGTCGCTATCCACTCCTGTTTAAAAGGACAGCTCTTTAGGGGCAAATTTACGATAATTATGCGGATAGCAGATCCGGGTACATGGTTACTTACTTGAGAATCCGGGCGATTGCAGCTTAGACCTGCATCCTCGGTCAAATCCGGACACATTGCTTGTGATCCGAAGAACAGTTTATACATCTCCACGGGCGTTGCGCCCATGAAATGCTAGAGAGCCCGTGGTCCCTCCGGATTGAACTCCCACAGGCGAAGGGAGCGACGTTTGCCAGGCAATATTCGGCGAATCAGCATGACCTGTGTCACTTTGACCAGGTGGAGGTCTCCTTTCAAGATATCCCTAATGCGGCCCTGCAACAGAGGCACGTCCTTGGGTAATCCCCAATCTAACCCTTTGCTGACCCACGGCGCTAGCCGTGGCGGGGGACCCGAGCGAAAGGCAGGAGGCGCCACCCATCTAGTGCCCCTTGGAGCGGTGATATAGAACCACTCTTGTTGCCACAAGCCGGACTCTTCTTGAAAAGAGCCCTCGGGCCATGGAGCATCAGCATTCTTGCTTATGACAGCGCCTCCGCACTCTGCGTGCCGTCCCTCGATCATCTTCGGCTCCACGTTGAAAGTCTTGAGCCATAACCCGAAGTGAGGAGTAACACGGAGGAACGTTTCACACACGACGATGAATGAGGAGATATGGAAGATGGACTCCGGAGCTAAGTCATGGAATTCCAGCCCATAATAAAATAGCAGCCCCCTCACAAAGGGATCCATTGGGAAGCCTAACCCCCGAAGGAAGTGGGATATGAACACCACGCTCTCACCAGGCTGGGGACAGGGAATAACCTGTCCTTGAGCAGGCAACCTGTGCGAAATCTCGCCGGTCAGGAACTTAGCCTCCCTCAACCTTAATACGTCCTCCTCCGTGACGGAGGAGGGCATCCATTGGCCTTGAAGGTCGAAACCGGACATTGTCGAAGGTCCGATGCGCCTGGAATCTGGAGCCTAGGGTGTTGGAACTCGAGGCGACGGGCGAACTCGTTTTGAGGGTAAAAGAAAGGAGTAGGGCCTTGGTCTCTTTATAAGAGGTCGAATACCAAGAGCCCTCCCCGTAACCATTTGGGACTCGCCTTTAATTAAGGAAAACGTGCTAACAGGCACGATTGGGTTACCCACGTCTATTGTCACAGCCCTAGAATTGCTTGACATTAGTTGCATTAAGGCATTCATGTCATCATGTTAATTTCCATGAAAATTGAAATGGGGATTGTTGAAACCCTAGCACCAATTGAATTCTAATAGGTTCAAATAAAATCATTTTCAATAATCCCAAAATGCCCTGTGAAAATGTTCATGATTAATGGATAAAGGTGAAAGCCTCTTCCAAAAATGATGAACATATCTTATAGGTCATTCCTGGATT
>LR880969.1:779265713-779284841 GCA_904067115.1 Aegilops sharonensis
CTGTCAATGGGAAAGGACACCGCAAGATTGAACCCAAAGCTAAGCACTTCTCCCACTGCAAGAAAGATCAATCTAGTAGGCCAAACCAAACTGATAATTCGAAGAGACTTGCAAAGATAACCAATCATACATAAAAGAATTCAGATTTGACTCAAATATTGTTCATACATAATCTTGATCATAAACCCACAATTCATCGGATCTCGACAAACACACCGCAAAAGAAGATTACATCGAATAGACCTCCACAAGAGAGGGGGAGAACATTGTATTGAGATCCAAAAAGAGAGAAGAAGCCATCTAGCTAATAACTATGGACCCGAAGGTCTGAGGTAAACTACTCACACTTCATTGGAGAGGCCTTGGAGATGATGTAGAGGCCCTCCATGATCGGTCACCCTTCCGGCGAAGCTCCGGAACAGGCCCCAAGATGGGATCTCGCAGGTACAGAAAGTTGCGGCGGTGGAATTAGGTTTTTGGCTCCGTATCTGGTAGTTTGGGGGTACGTAGGTATATATAGGAGGAAGAAGTATGTCGGTGGAGCAACGAGGGGCCCACGAGGGTGGAGGGCGCGCCTGGGAGGGGGGTAGGCGCGCCCCCTACCTCGTGCCCTGCTGGTTGATTGCTTTACGTAGGGTCCAAGTCCTCTGGATCACGTTCGTTCCGAAAATCACGTTCCCGAAGGTTTCATTCTGTTTGGACTCCGTTTGATATTCTTTTTCTGCAAAACTCTGAAATAGGCAAAAAAACAGCAATTCTGGGCTGGGCCTCTGGTTAGTAGGTTAGTCCCAAAAGTAATATAAAAGTGTATAATAAAGCCCAATAATGTCCAAAACAGAATATAATATAGCATGAAGCAATAAAAAATTATAGATATGTTGGAGACGTATCAAGCATCCCAAGCTTAATTCCTGCTCGTCCTCGAGTAGGTAAATGATAAAAACAGAATTTTTGATGCGGAATGCTTCTTGGCATGGTTTTTAATGTAAAACTCTTAATTGTGTTATGAATATTCTGATCCGATAGATTCAAGATAAAAGTTTAATATTGACATAAAAATAATAGTACTTCAAGCATACTAACTAAGCAATTATGTATTCTCAAAATAACATGGCCAAAGAAAGTTCATCCCTACAAAATCATATAGTTGGGTTATGCTCCATCTTCGTCACACAAAATACTCAAATCATGCACAACCCCGGTTTCAGCCAAGCAATTGTTTCATACTTTAGAATTTTCAAACTCTTTCAATTTTCACGCAATACATGAGCGTGAGCCATGGACATAGCACTATATGTGGAATAGAATATGGTGGTTGTGGAGAAGACAAAAAAGGAGAAGATGGTCTCACATCAACTAGGCGTATCAACGGGCTATGGAGATGCCCATTAATATATATCAATGTGAGGAGTAGGGATTGCCATGCAACAGATGCACTAAGAGATATAAATGTATGAAAGCTCAACAAAATGCAACTAAGTGGGTGTGCATCCAACTTGCTTGCTCACGAAGACCTAGGGCATTTGAGGAAGCCCATTGTAGGAATATACAAGCCAAGTTCTATAATGAAAAATTCCCACTAGTATTTGAGAGTGACAAAACAAGAGACTCTCTAACATGAAGAACATGGTGCTACTTTGAAGCACAAGTGTGGAAAAAGAGATAGTAGCATTGCCCCTTTTTATTTTGTTTTTTTGGGCCTCTTTTTTTCTTTTGGCCTTTCTCTTTTTTTGGGACAACGTTCTATGAATAATGATCATCACACTTCTATTTATTTACAACTCAATGATTACAACTCGATACTAGAACAAAGTATGACTCTATATGCATGCCTCTGGCGGTGTACCTGATGAAGCTATGTACCTAGGGTAGGGGCATGGACCTGTCTTAAGTGCCCTACCCAAGGACATCCCTAGAAGAAGTTACCTTTCAATCGACTTGGAGGTATCCCACTTGACGGATTCAAGACACTCGACCATGGAGCTATCACTCGACCACGAAGCCAACCACTCGACTGCCAGGAGATCTAAAGTCACTCCACACACAAACGGTCGGTCATTAAGTAGCTTTTATGGTCATCATAGCACTTTATTAGGGGCGTTACCAGTAACCCCCAGTCTTAATGTACTTTAAACCCTGCATTACTGAGGGCTGGAGGGGCCTGGCGAACTCTATATAAGCCACCCCCTCCTCAGTATCAAGGGTTCGCACCCCTGTTATTCTTACACACGTAATTCAGTCGACCGCCTCCGGGCACCGAGACGTAGGGCTGTTACTTCCTCCGAGAAGGGCCTGAACTCATAATCCTCGTGTGCTTACAGCTCCTCCATAGCTAAGATCTAGCCTCTCCATACATACCCCCCTACATCACTGTCAGAGTTAGAACCACGACAGTTGGCGCCCACCGTGGGGCTAGGAGTCTTAGCGCCTAGATTGGAGAAGTTGTGATTTTTCCGATCCCTTTGATCATGGTTTCGGGCGGAGCTTTGGTGGAGGGCCGCGAGATCCGTCTCGGCGCGCCCACGTTCATTGCCGACGACTCCGCTTGGCTTTAGGAGGCTCCACTCGACATCGACGCGCTCCCTGTCCGCGGAGCGACGCACTTTCGCGCATGCGTCCGTGGTGTCCTCCCGCGGCAGCCGTCGACCCAGTATTGGTCGGCTCCTGTGGCATCCCCCCGCCCTGTCTCTCGCCAGCGCAAGTGCTCCGATCGATCGAGGCTTCAGAGGTGGGTGAGGCATACGGTGGCCCGCCAGTCGGCCGTCCCACAAGTCGCGGCAATCGAGCCCGACGAATCCCTCTACGGCATGTTCGACCTGCCAACTGGCTCCGCAGAGACCGCATCCGAGTGTGACAGCAGCGACCCAGCGGCAGAGGTTCTGGTGATCGATGGGCCACGCAGTCCTCCCGGTTTCCCTCGCACTGACGGAGGTGCAGGTGGGGGCGACCCATCGCGTCTCCACGAAGAATATCTCCCCGAGCCTCTCACGTCATTGCAGCGAGAGGAGCTTCGCCGCCGGAACATGGATGCACTTCACACTCCTATCGTTGGAGAAACCCCTGAGGCCCGAGCCTTGGAGGACGCGCGCTTGGCTAACTTGGCCGAGCGCACTCGATTGGAGAATCTCCAGCGAGTACTCGACGAGCAAGCGCGTCAACGGGCTCCAGAATCCAGTCAACATCAGCTCTTTCCGCCTACGCAGGTATATCGAACTCCAGTTCAGAATTTGGCAGCTGCGGCCCGTATAGCAGAATCGATTCGGCCCTCCCAGTAAGAGGCTGGCAGAGGCTTGTTGCAAATCAGAGCGTTGCTCCGGGCAGCGGGAAACCAGAATTCCGCTGTTTCTCAGTCGCGGAATAGGATCCATAGTCGATCTGTTGCAGCGGATACAGTCCTGTCAGCTCACAGCCCAAGATCGCCCCCGAGGCGTGAGGGACGTGGTGACCGGCATGATCAGTACAGAAGGAATGAGCAGTATGATCACCGATTCGATCGTGATGATCGACGTCGAGTGCCAACCCCTCCCCCGAGGAGTGGATCATATGTGCCTCGACAGTAGGATGATAGGCGCCCTCATAGTGTTGGGCGGAGAATTCCAGTTGACCCCGGGGAACCAGGCTTTGATGCGAGATCCATTCTCGTTCAAGGTTTGGTCGACAGGAACAGAGCTCATCGAGAAGGCCACGACAGAGATGCGCCTACCAGTAGCAGAGTACATGTTTTAGGGCCAGAGTGTTTCAGTCGAGCCATCAGAGCCGCTATGATTCCCCCCAACTTCAGGTTGGCGACTGGTGTTAGTAAGTTCACCGGTGAGTCCAAGCCTGACACTTGGCTCCAAGATTACCGAGTGGCTGTCCAGATTGGGGGGGGCAATGATGAGGTAGCTATGAAGCATTTGCCTCTCATGTTAGAGGGTTCAGCCAGAGCGTGGCTAAATCAGTTAGCACCCAACAGCATCTACACTTGGAAGGACCTCTCTCGAGTGTTTGTCACAACCTTTGAAGGAACATGCAAGCGACCTGCAGGTCTTACAGAATTGCGGTCTTGCGTGCAGAAACCGAGTGAAACTCTGAGGGATTACATCCAGAGGTGGATCACGTTGCATCACACAGTTGAAAATGTACCTGATCATCAAGCAGTTTGTGCCTTTAAAGAAGGCGTTAAGAACAGAGAATTGAATATGAAGTTCGGTCGAACCGGAGATATGTCTCTGAATCGGATGATGGAGATCGCCACCAAATACGCTAATGGTGAAGATGAGGAGCGACTCCGGAGTGGCAAGCATAAGGCAGTCGCCCAGGAAACCGGAGGAAATTCCAGTCGGAAACAGAAGCGGAAGGCCGAGCCAGCCGCTCCTGGGGAGGCCCTGGCCGTAACCCAGGGAAAATTTAAGGGAAAACTCAAGGGGCCTTGGAACCCCAAGAAAGTTAAGGATCAAGATGGAAATGATGTTTTGGATCTGCCATGTCACATTCATACCAAGAAAGACGAAGAAGGCAAACTCATTTTCCCAAAACATACCACTCGACAGTGTCGGCTCCTGATCCAGCAGTTTCAGGGCAAGCAGTCCAAAGAAAAGGAAAAGGAGTTGGACAAAGTTGAGGACAAAGAAGATAGTAATGATGGGTACCCCCAGGTCAATTCCACCCTGATGATTTTTGCTGATGTTGAAAGCAAAAGTCGACTGAAGGTTATTAACCGTGAGGTGAATATGGTTGCTCCGGCAACACCCAGTTATCTGAAGTGGTCTCAAACTGCCATCACATTCGACCAGTCTGATCACCCTACGCACATTGCCACCCCTGGGAGGCAAGCTTTGGTGGTCGACCCAGTTGTCGAAGGCACTCGACTGACCAAAGTCCTGATGGATGGAGGCAGCGGTTTGAACATACTGTATGCAGAAACATTGAAAGGGATGGGCATTCCGATGTCCAGGCTCAGTACTAGTAACATGAGTTTCCATGGAGTCATTCCTGGGAAGAAAGCCGAGTCACTCGGCCAAATTGCTCTTGATGTGGTTTTCGGTGATTCCAAGAATTACCGCAAGGAAAAGTTGACATTTGAGGTTGTGGATTTCCAAAGTGCTTATCATGCTATTTTGGGCAGGCCAGCTTATGCACTCTTCATGGCTCGACCGTGTTATGTGTATCTCAAATTGAAGATGCCTGGACCCAAAGGTGTGATCACTGTTACAGGTAATCGGAAGAAAGCAGAAGAATGTTTTCAGAAAGGCTCAAAGATTGCTGACACTCAGATGGCAGTAGTCGAGCTACAAGATTATCAGAAGACTGCAGATCCGAGTGAGTTGCTGCGAGCCAAGAAGCCTGCTCCTGAATCAGCTTTTGAGTCGTCCGGTGAAACGAAGCCAGTTCGCATTCACCCGACCAATCCGAATGCTTCTCCGACTCACATCTCAACGACGCTCGACTCCAAATAGGAAGAAGCGCTCATCCAGTTCCTCCGTGAGAACTGGGACATCTTCGCATGGAAGCCTTCTGACATGCCTGGAGTTCCCAGGGGACTGGCTGAGCACCGTCTGCGAGTCGACCCAAAGGTCAAACCTGTGAAAGAACATCTTCGACGGTCCGCCGTCCAGAAGAGGAAGGCCATTGGCGAGGAGGTGGCTCGGCTCTTAGCAGCGGAGTTCATCCGAGAAATTTACCACTCCGAGTGGCTCGCCAATGTTGTCATGGTCCCCAAGAAGGACAAGTCACTTCGCATGTGCATTGACTTCAAGCATATTAATCGAGCCTGCCCGAAAGATCATTTTCCTCTCCCCCGCATCGACCAGATAGTCGACTCGACTGCAGGATGTGAGCGTTTGTCTTTTCTAGACGCATATTCCGGGTACCATCAGATCCGACTGTACGGGCCCGACGAGATCAAAACGGCTTTCATCACTCCATTCGGGTGCTTCTGTTATGTCACCATGCCATTCGGCCTCAAGAATGCCGGAGCCACGTTCATGAGGATGATTCAGAAGTGTTTGCTCACTCAAATCAGTCGGAATGTGGAAGCATACATGGATGATATTGTGGTCAAGTCACGGAAGGGTTCCGACCTGCTGACTGACCTCGCTGAAACCTTTGCCAACCTCGGGAGGTATGATATCAAGCTCAATCCATCAAAATGCACATTCGGAGTTCCAGGTGGAAAGTTACTCGGTTTTCTCATTTCCGAACGGGGAATCGACGCCAATCCAGAAAAGGTTGGAACTATACTCCAGATGAAGCCTCCTGTGCGCGTGCACGATGTCCAGAAGCTTACAGGTTGCTTGGCCGCTTTAAGTCGATTCATCTCTCGGCTCGGTGAAAAGGCATTGCCTCTTTACCAACTGATGAAGAAGTCAGACAAGTTCGAGTGGACTCCAGAAGCTGATGCAGTGTTTGCAGAGCTCAAAGCCCTGCTCTCCACCCAGCCGGTGCTTGCTGCCCCAATCAGCAAGGAGCCTTTGCTGCTTTACATTGTGGCCACAGGACAAGTTGTCAGTACAGTACTTACGGTCGAGCGGGAAGAAGAAGGAAAGGCCTTCAAAGTTCAGCGCCCAGTATATTATGTTTCTGAAGTTTTGACTCCATCAAAGCAAAGATATCCTCCTTACCAGAAGCTTGTATATGGGATTTATATGACCACGAAGAAGGTTGCACATTACTTCTCTGATCATTCCATTACAGTCGTCAGCGACGCTGCACTGTCAGAGATTTTACACAACTGAGATGCAACTGGTCGAGTGGCAAAATGGGCGATTGAACTTTTTCCCCTAGATATCAAGTTTGAGGCAAAGAATGCTATCAAGTCCCAAGCAATTGCAGATTTCGTCGCCGAGTGGATTGAGCAGCAACTTCCGACTCAAGTTCACTCGGAGCACTGGACCATGTTCTTCGATGGATCTAAGATGCTGAATGGTTCTGGTGCTGGGGTAGTATTGGTTTCCCCCGAGGAGATAAGCTCAGATATGTTCTCCAGATTCACTTTGATTCCTCCAATAACGAAGCAGAATATGAAGCACTTTTGTATGGGTTGCGCATGGCCATTTCACTCGGCGTCCGTCGCCACATGGTCTATGGCGACTCAGATTTGGTGGTTAATCAGGTGATGAAGGAGTGGGACGTCAGAAGTCCAGCCATGACTGGTTATTGCAATGCAGTAAGAAAGTTAGAGAAGAAATTCGAGGGGTTAGAGCTTCATCACATCCCCCGACTAAAAAATCAAGCAGCTGACGATTTGGCAAAGATAGGCTCCAAGAGAGAAGCCGTTCCCAGCAATGTGTTTTTGGAGCACATCCACTCGCTGTCAGTCCAGGAAGATCCTTTTACAGAAGAAGCCTCGCAGCCAAAGAGTGCCAAGGATCCGACTGAAGTCGAAATTCCAGCAGTGGTCGACCTAATCATGGAAGTCTTGGCAATCACCCCCGATTGGACGATACCGTACATCGCGTATATCCTAAGAAAGGAACTCCCGGAGGACGAAGAAGAGGCTCGACAGATCGTCCGTCGATCCAAGGCCTTTACAGTCATAAAGGGGCAGTTGTATAGAGAAAGCGCGACTGGAGTCGGTCATAAGTGTATAACACCAGAAGAAGGTCAGATAATCCTTGATGATATCCACTCGGGGACCTGTGGTCATCATGCGTCCTCTCGGACCATTGTGGCTGAAGCATACCGAGCGGGATTTTACTGGCCAAGAGCGAATGAAATGGCAAAAGAGATAGTCGACAAGTGTGAAGGGTGCCAGTTCTACTCCAACATGTCGCACAAGCCTGCATCAGCCCTGAAGACCATTCCACTCGTCTGGCCCTTCGCTGTTTGGGGATTGGACATGGTTGGCCCATTGAGAACAGGCAGGAGTGGTTTCACACATGTGCTTGTGGCAGTCGACAAGTTTACCAAATGGATTGAAGCTAAACCTATCAAGAATCTTGATGCTTGCACGGCTATCAATTTCGTCAGGGAGTTAACATTCAGATATGGAGTCCCGCATAGCATCATCACAGACAATGGGTCAAACTTTGATTCGGACAAGTTCAGAGCTTTTTGCGCCTCTCAAGGCACACGAGTCGACTACGCATCGGTCGCCCACCCCCAGTCGAATGGACAAGCAGAAAGGGCAAACAGTCTGGTTCTCAAAGGACTGAAGCCTCGGCTGATGCGTGATCTCAAGCACGCAGCAGGCGCTTGGGTCGACGAGCTTCCGTCAGTTCTGTGGGGATTGAGGACCACCCCTAATCGGTCGAATGGAAGAACTCCGTTCTTTCTGGTTTACGGAGCGGAAGCAGTCTTGCCGAGTGCTCTGCTTCACAATGCACCCCGAGTCGAGCTCTACTCCGAAGCTGAAGCAAAACAAGCCCGGCAAGACGCAGTCGACCTCCTGGAAGAAGAAAGAGAAATGGCTATGATCTGATCGACCATTTACCAGCAAGACTTGCGTCGATTCCATGCCAGAAACGTGAAGAGTCGAGCCTTCCAAGAAGGAGATTTGGTCCTCCGAGTGGATCAACAGAAACCACACAAGCTCGCTCCTACTTGGGAAGGCCCCTTCATCGTCACCAGAGTCCTCCACAATGGAGCGTATCACCTTTACAACGTCGATCGCCAGATCGATGAGCCACGAGCTTGGAATGCGGAACTACTCTGCCCCTTTTACACTTGAATTCTCACTCGGATGAGATGTAATAAGAAAAACTTCTGTAGTTTATTTATCAAAGACAAAAGTGTTCCAATTGTTCCTATAATTGCTGTTGTTTTTATTTGTGTATGAAATTCCCCCAGTGGGTGACTTAGCTGCGAATCCGTTTCGCCTAAGTTTGAAAAAATCCTACCGAGTGGAGAGCAAACCTCCCACTCGGGGGCTTAGCTGCAGTCCAGTACTCGCCTAAGTTTGAAAAAATCCTACCGAGTGGAGAGCAAACCTCCCACTCGGGGGCTTAGCTGCAGTCCAGTACTCGCCTAAGTTTGGAAAAATCCTACCGAGTGGAGAGCAAACCTCCCACTCGGGGGCTTAGCTGCAGTCTAGTACTCGCCTAAGTTTGGAAAAATCCTACCGAGTGATGAGCAAGCCTCCCACTCGGGGGCTTAGCTGCAGCCCAGGGCTCGCCTAAGTTTGAAAAAATCCTACTGAGTGGAGAGCAAACCTCCCACTCGGGAGCTTAGCTGCAGCCCAGTGCTCGCCTAAGTGTTTAAAATCCTACCGAGTGGAGAGCAAACCGCCCACTCGGGGGCTTAGCTGCAGCCCAGGGCTCGCCTAAGTTTGAAAAAATCCTACTGAGTGGAGAGCAAACCTCCCACTCGGGAGCTTAGCTGCAGCCCAGTGCTCGCCTAAGTGTTTAAAATCCTACCGAGTGGAGAGCAAACCGCCCACTCGGGGGCTTAGCTGCAGCCCAGGGCTCGCCTAAGTTTGAAAAAATCCTACTGAGTGGAGAGCAAACCTCCCACTCGGGAGCTTAGCTGCAGCCCAGTGCTCGCCTAAGTGTTTAAAATCCTACCGAGTGGAGAGCAAACCGCCCACTCGGGGGCTTAGCTGCAGCCCAGGGCTCGCCTAAGTTTGAAAAAATCCTACTGAGTGGAGAGCAAACCTCCCACTCGGGAGCTTAGCTGCAGCCCAGTGCTCGCCTAAGTGTTTAAAATCCTACCGAGTGGAGAGCAAACCGCCCACTCGGGGGCTTAGCTGCAGCCCAGGGCTCGCCTAAGTTTGAAAAAATCCTACTGAGTGGAGAGCAAACCTCCCACTCGGGAGCTTAGCTGCAGCCCAGTGCTCGCCTAAGTGTTTAAAATCCTACCGAGTGGAGAGCAAACCGCCCACTCGGGGGCTTAGCTGCAGCCCAGGGCTCGCCTAAGTTTGAAAAAATCCTACTGAGTGGAGAGCAAACCTCCCACTCGGGAGCTTAGCTGCAGCCCAGTGCTCGCCTAAGTGTTTAAAATCCTACCGAGTGGAGAGCAAACCGCCCACTCGGGGGCTTAGCTGCAGCCCAGGGCTCGCCTAAGTTTGAAAAAATCCTACTGAGTGGAGAGCAAACCTCCCACTCGGGAGCTTAGCTGCAGCCCAGTGCTCGCCTAAGTGTTTAAAATCCTACCGAGTGGAGAGCAAACCGCCCACTCGGGGGCTTAGCTGCAGCCCAGGGCTCGCCTAAGTTTGAAAAAATCCTACTGAGTGGAGAGCAAACCTCCCACTCGGGAGCTTAGCTGCAGCCCAGTGCTCGCCTAAGTGTTTAAAATCCTACCGAGTGGAGAGCAAACCGCCCACTCGGGGGCTTAGCTGCAGCCCAGGGCTCGCCTAAGTTTGAAAAAATCCTACTGAGTGGAGAGCAAACCTCCCACTCGGGAGCTTAGCTGCAGCCCAGTGCTCGCCTAAGTGTTTAAAATCCTACCGAGTGGAGAGCAAACCGCCCACTCGGGGGCTTAGCTGCAGCCCAGGGCTCGCCTAAGTTTGAAAAAATCCTACTGAGTGGAGAGCAAACCTCCCACTCGGGAGCTTAGCTGCAGCCCAGTGCTCGCCTAAGTGTTTAAAATCCTACCGAGTGGAGAGCAAACCGCCCACTCGGGGGCTTAGCTGCAGCCCAGGGCTCGCCTAAGTTTGAAAAAATCCTACTGAGTGGAGAGCAAACCTCCCACTCGGGAGCTTAGCTGCAGCCCAGTGCTCGCCTAAGTGTTTAAAATCCTACCGAGTGGAGAGCAAACCGCCCACTCGGGGGCTTAGCTGCAGCCCAGTGCTCGCCTAAGTTTGAAAAACTCCTACCGAGTGGAGAGCAAACCTCCCACTCGGGGGCTTAGCTGCAGCCCAGTGCTCGCCTAAGTTTGAAAAAATCCTACCGAGTGGAGAGCAAACCTCCCACTCGGGGGCTTAGCTGCAGTCCAGTACTCACCTAAGTTTGGAAAAATCCTACCGAGTGGAGAGCAAACCTCCCACTCGGGGGCTTAGCTGCAGTCCAGTACTTGCCTAAGTTTGGAAAAATCCTACCGAGTGGAGAGCAAACCTCCCACTCGGGGGCTTAGCTGCAGCCCAGGGCTCGCCTAAGTTTGAAAAAATCCTACCGAGTGGAGAGGAAACCTCCCACTCGGGGGCTTAGCTGCAGCCCAGTGCTCGCCTAAGTGTTTAAAATCCTATCGAGTGGAGAGCAAACCTCCCACTCGGGGGCTTAGCTGCAGCCCAGTGCTCGCCTAAGTGTTTAAAATCCTACCGAGTGGAGAGCAAACCGCCCAACCTCCCACCCGGGGGCTTACCTGTAGCCCAGTGCTCGCCTAAGTGCTTAAAATCCTACCAAGTGGAGAGCAAAGCTCCCACTCGGAGGCTTAGCTGCAGCCCAGTGCTCGCCTAAGTGCTTAAAATCCTACCAAGTGGAGAGCAAAGCTCCCACTCGGAGGCTTAGCTGCAGCCCAGTGCTCGCCTAAGTGCTTAAAATCCTACCAAGTGGAGAGCAAAGCTCCCACTCGGAGGCTTAGCTGCAGCCCAGTGCTCGCCTAAGTGCTTAAAATCCTACCAAGTGGAGAGCAAAGCTCCCACTCGGAGGCTTAGCTGCAGCCCAGTGCTCGCCTAAGTGCTTAAAATCCTACCAAGTGGAGAGCAAAGCTCCCACTCGGAGGCTTAGCTGCAGCCCAGTGCTCGCCTAAGTGCTTAAAATCCTACCAAGTGGAGAGCAAAGCTCCCACTCGGAGGCTTAGCTGCAGCCCAGTGCTCGCCTAAGTGCTTAAAATCCTACCAAGTGGAGAGCAAAGCTCCCACTCGGAGGCTTAGCTGCAGCCCAGTGCTCGCCTAAGTGCTTAAAATCCTACCAAGTGGAGAGCAAAGCTCCCACTCGGAGGCTTAGCTGCAGCCCAGTGCTCGCCTAAGTGTTTAAAATCCTACCGAGTTGAGAGCAAACCTCCCACTCGGGGGCTTAGCTGCAGCCCAGTGCTCGCCTAAGTGTTTAAAATCCTACCGAGTGGAGAGCAAACCTCCCACTCGGGGGCTTAGCTGCAGCCCAGTGCTCGCCTAAGTGTTTAAAATCCTACCGAGTGGAGAGCAAACCTCCCAACCTCCCACTCGGGGGCTTAGCTGTAGCCCAGTGCTCGCCTAAGTGTTTAAAATCCTACCAAGTGGAGAGCAAAGCTCCCACTCGGAGGCTTAGCTGCAGCCCAGTGCTCGCCTAAGTACAAAACACGTCCCAATCCGCAAGGACGACGAGGTGCGAATCGACTGCTACCTTCTCCTTCGGAGCTGCACCACAAATACGAAGTTATTTTGAGTGAAGATCAAGTTCCACTCGACAGATAATCCATGAAGATGTTCAACGATAAATCAAGTTCGGATAAGATCCAAAGGTCCTGGACCGCAGATCAAAGTACTCGAGCCTCCAGCTCGACAGAGTTTAACGGTTACAAAATCCACTCAGCATTCCGAGGCAAATTTAAAGTGAAGCTTAAAAAGTTTTTATTCCTCAGGCGGAAGACTGGAAGGGGCGACGAACTCGTCCAAGTCGATCCCGTCTGCAATACGAGTGGCAGCAGCAATGAAAGTCTCCATGAAGTCTTGAAAGCTGTGCTTCCTGGTATTGGGAACTTGGATGGCGGCCAACTTTTCTTCTCGCGCCTCCTTGCAGTGGACGTGGACCAGAGATAGAGCGACGTCAGCGCCACATCTAGCAGAAGATTTCTTCCATTCAGTCACCCGACGAGGAACTTCATTCAGTCGAGTCATCAGAGACTCGAGGTCATTTTGAAGTGTCATCCTAGGCCAGAGCGACGTGTCGATCCGTGACATTGCAACCTTCAGTCGAGCCAGATAATCAACCACGCCTGCAACACGAGACTCTAGTCGGAGCACGTTCGTAGCTACTTCGTCCTTCACCGGGGAGTTAATGGGATCCAAACTTGTCTCCACTCGACTGGTCTCCTCCTCGAAGTTCTGGCAGAATTCTGTAAACACAAGCCGAAGATAAGACAGCGACTCTGCATGATTTTAATGATGACAAGTTAGTCAGGTCAAAATGGTTACCTTCAAGCATGACGAACAGCTTCTTGGCGAGTCCACCGAGATAAGCCTCCAGATCGTTCTTCTTCCCTACCAATTCACTGGCCTTGTCACCCCGAGCTATCTTGTCATTCTTCAGACGGCTGACTTCCTGGTTGGCCGCATCGAGAGCAGTTTTCAGTCTGGAGTTTTCCTTTTCAAGAGTTTCGACTGAGGCCAGTTTTTCTTCAGCAAGTTTCGTCTTGTTCAAGGCCTCCTTCTGCGCTTCGGCAAGACCTTGATCCTTCTTCTTCAGAGCTTCCTCCAGTTTATCTACGAAACGTCGAGTGACACCAACATCAAGAATGGACAAGAAAGAAAAGTCACTCGTCAAGAATGGAAAACCTCACCAGCCATACCTTTTGCTTCTTCTCGCGCCTTCTACAAGTTATCTTGAGCAAGCTTCAAGTCAAGGTTGAGCTGGATCTGTTTATTCTCCAACTCAGTATAGCGAGCCACAAGTTCGCAGGATTTCTGCAAAAATCAGTCGATAGACGTCCAAGATAAGTTGCTTCCGAGTAACCAAGAGACAATGATGGTGTTTCTAAGACTACAGCCGAATCAAAAACATTCGACAGTAGTCCCGGGGACTACACCCAGTGGGTGCACTCAGCGTGCCCCCACCGGTTTGACCAAAAAAATCGACTGCCCGCAGTTGACCGGATGCAGTTCCATTCGACATGGCCTGACCAGACCGAGTGAAGAAGTACAACTACAGCAACACAATATAAAGACTACAGTCGACTGCCAGCAGTCCACCATAGTCTCGGGGACTACACCCAGTGGGTGCACTTAGCGTGCCCCCACTCGTCCAAAAATTAACAGACACACCCAGTGGGTGTACAGATATAAAGATCTTCGGTAAAGAGATTCTTCAGACAGCATATCCTAACAGAACAAGCGGTGAATCGACTGACCTGGACGTTGCTCTGAAGAGCGGAACTCGCGTCATAAGCTGCTTGGCTGGCTTCCCGAACCACCTTCACTTGCTCCATCATGATTCCCGCCTGGCGTATAGCCTCTTTAGAGGCACCCACTTGGTCCTCAGGGACGGGGTATGTGGCAAAAAGCGAAGGCGGATTTGCAATCGACGTCGAAGGCCGCATGCTCGTCAGAGGAACAGCGAAAGTCACAGAAGCCCGAGTGGTATCACCACCATCCCGAGCTACGGCCTCAGGCGCCGGGGTAGTTTGTGGGGTCTTGCCAGTCGACGCCCTCCTGTTTCTTCTCGCCCTCACCGGTACTTCGTCGTCGTCATCAGGGAGGTCAATGACATGAGGAGGAGCTACAAGAAAAATTCAATCGACCGGAATTATAAGAAATCGGCAGTCGACTCAAGGCAGAGCATCAGTAATCATACCAGGGTTGGAGGTAACAGCGTCTTCCATCTCTTGGTCATCGTCCTTGGCGGAGATCTCCGAGGTGGCAGCACTGCAAATTTCGAAAGTCAGTTAGCTTGCTCAATGAGTCGACCAAGAGTCTGTCACGTTCAACAAAGGAAAACAAATTCCACTATTACCCAGAAATGGTGGGGACAGTCATCTTCATCTTGGGCAGAGCCTTGGGCGGCTTGGACGGCGTCGCGCGTGGGTGTTTGGGAGATTTTTCAGTCGGCGCTGGAGAAGAGGTCCGAGGGCGCTTCGACGACTGCCCAACAGGGTCGTGTGTAAGCTTGGATCGCCTTTCCGAGCGGGGAGGTTCGACTTCCTCCTCCTCCTCTTCACTGGAGTCGTCGTCGTCATCCCCCTCTCCTTCACCGTCAGATTCCCACTCTCCTTGCTCGTCTCCACTTTCGCCTCCGCTCGCCTCTCCTTCCTCGGCCTGCTCCTGTGCTCCATTGGGTGTCGAGTACATATCAGTAGTTGCCTGGAGGACAGCAAACAAGACAAAAGTCAAACGATCAATCCAAAGAGAACAAATAAAGAAAGCAAGATCTCAGTCGGAAACACAAGGTCAGACCTTGTCCACTTCGTATGTGTGGTCAAGTGGAACAATCCTCCTGGCTCCTCGGGGGTTGTCTTTGTTCCCTGTGATGCTCGACAGCCACCCTTCCAGCATCTCGTCAGTGACCTCCTCTGGGTGAATCCGAGTGGTGTCTTCGAGACCCGAGTACAGCCACATCGGGTGGTCACGAGCCTGAAGCGGTTGGATGCGCCTCTGAAGGAAGACTTCCAGCAAGTCCATGCCAGTCACACCCTCGCGGACAAGCTGAACCACTCGACCGACCAGCACCTTGACTTGCGCCTTTTCCTTCGGTGCCACTTTCAGAGAGGCAGGTTTTTGTGCTCGGTTCAGAGAGAAAGGGGGAAGCCCAGTCGACTGTCCTGGGGTCGCCTGGTCTTGACAGTAAAACCAAGTTGACTGCCAACCACGGACCGACTCGGGAAAAGTGATAGACGGAAAAGAACTTTTTCCCCTCGTCTGGATCGCCAGGCCCCCACACAGCTGGATCACCTGCGTCCGTTCGTCACTCGACTTTGCCTTCTTAACCGACTGGGAGCGACAAGTGAAGATGTGCTTGAACAGTCCCCAATGGGGGCGGCAACCCAAGAAGTTTTCACACAAGGAAACGAAAGCAGCAAGATACACAATGGAATTGGGAGTGAAGTGATGGAGCTGCGCTCCGAAGAAGTTCAAGAAACTCCGGAAAAAAGGATGAGGAGGCAGAGAGAATCCGCGATCGATATGAGTGGCGAGGAGGACGCACTCACCATCAAGAGGCTGGGGTTCGACTTCTTTCCCCGGGAAACGCGCAGATCCGTGGGGAATGAATCCCCCCTCGACCAGATCATCAAGATCATCCTGCCGAATCGCCGATGGCATCCAGTCGCCCTGGATCCAACCCTTGGGAAGAGCAGTCCTCGAGGAAGATCCGCCCCGAGCGGACTTCTTCCCCTTCGCCTGCACCGCCGCCTTCTTCGCGCGCTCCAGAGCCGACGTCTTCTCCTTCACCATCGTTGCCGGCGAAGCTCGAACAGACCTACGGCACCAAGATGAGAGCGGAGGTGGCGGAGGATCTTGTGAAGGGAGAAGGAAAAGTGAAGGCGCACTGTTCGGAGGTCCCGAGCCGGCAGCTTATAAGAGGTCGCTTCCGAGTGGCTGACTGGTAGGCCCAGGCAATCCCGTCAAATCCGCAACAGGCGAGCGCGCGGTACGTGGTGAAAAAGGTGGCGCGGGATCGAGGAGCTTCCGTCTTATCCCATCCGATTACTGCGGCCGCCCCCGTCCCGCGCGCTTCCCAGATTCAAATGCCGCAAAATCCGCGGGCTGCAGAACAACTCGTCGAACAGAAGATCCCTTTCACACCATCACTCGGAACTTCACAGGTAAAGAAATTCACTCGACAAGAGGCCTAGAATGGATCAAGGCGACTGAAAGAAGTTGATGACGTCATCCGTGACAATTGATCCAAAACAAGGCGTTCATACAGCACAGAGAACCAGTCGGAAGGATCCCAACTCCTTCCCCACTCAAACCTCGATCCATTCGGGGGCTAATGATGAAGCTATGTACCTAGGGTAGGGGCATGGACCTGTCTTAAGTGCCCTACCCAAGGACATCCCTAGAAGAAGTTACCTTTCAATCGACTTGGAGGTATCCCACTCGACGGATTCAAGACATTCGACCATGGAGCTATCACTCGACCACGAAGCCAACCACTCGACTACCAGGAGATCTAAAGTCACTCCGCACACAAACGGTCGGTCATTAAGTAGCTTTTATGGTCATCATAGCACTTTATTAGGGACGTTACCAGTAACCCCCAGTCTTAATGTAATTTAAACCCTGCATTACTAAGGGCTGGAGGGGCCTGGCGAACTCTATATAAGCCACCCCCCCTCCTCATTATCAAGGGTTCGCACCCCTGTTATTCTTACACACGTAATTCAGCCGACCGCCTCCGGGCACCGAGACGTAGGGTTGTTACTTCCTCCGAGAAGGGCCTGAACTCGTAATCCTCGTGTGCTTACAGCTCCTCCATAGCTAAGATCTAGCCTCTCCATACATACCCCCCCCCCTACATCACTGTCAAAGTTAGAACCACGACAGTACCGGGATGGGCAATGATTCATGAGCGACATGTATGAAAGAATTATGAAAGGTGGCTTTGCCACAAATACTATGTCAACTACATGATCATGCAAAGCAATATTACAATGATGAATGTGTCATGATGAACGGAACGGTGGAAAGTTGCATGGCAATATATCTCGGAATGGCTATGGAGATGCCATAATAGGTAGGTATGGTGGCTGTTTTGAGGAAGGTATATGGGTGTAATGCACCGGCGAAAGTTGCGCGGTACTAGAGAGGCTAGCAATGGTGGAAGGATGAGAGTGCGTAATCCATGGACTCAACATTAGTCATAATGAACTCACATACTTATTGCAAAAATCTACAAGTCATCAAAACCAAGCACTACGCGCATGCTCCTAGGGGGGAGGTTGGTAGGAGTTAACCATCGCGCGGCCCTGATCTCCACACAAGGGAAGACACTCAAAAAATATCTCATGTTTCAAATTTGTTACACAACGTTTACCATACGTGCATCCTACGGGACTTGCAACCTTCAGCACAAGTATTTCTCAATTTCACAACTACTCAACTAGCATGACTCTAATATTATTACCTCCATGTCTCAAAACAATCATCAAGCGTCCAACTTTTCTTAGTATTCAACGCACTCATAAGAGAATTTTAATTTCGTAATTAGGACAAATTACCATGCTGTTTTATGAGGTTCTCAAAATGATATAAGTGAAGCATGAGAGAACAATAGTTTCTACAAAAGAAATCCACCACCGTGCTCTAAAATATATAAGTGAAGCACTAGAGCAAAAACTACATAGCTCAAAAGATATAAGTGAAGCACATAGAGAATTCTAATAAATTCCGGATTTAGTGTGGCTCTCTCAAAACGTGTGTACAGCAAGGATGATTGTGGTAAACTAAATGGCAAAGACGCAAATAATACAAGATGCTCCAAGCAAAACACATATCATGTGGTGAATAAAAATATAGCTCCAAGTAAAGTTACCGCTGGAAGTATACAAAAGAGGGGATGCCTTCCGGGGCATCCCCAAGCTTTGGCTTTTAGGTGTCCATAGATTATCTTGGGATGCCATGGGCATCCCCAAGCTTTGGCTCTTGCCACTCCTTGTTCCATAATCCATCAAATCTTTCACCCAAAATTTGAAAACTTCACAACGCAAAACTCAACAGAAAATCTCATAAGCTCCGTTAGCGAAAGAAAACAAAACACCACTTCAAGATACTGTAATGAACTCATTATTTATTTATATTGGTGTTTAACTTACTGTATTCCAACTTCCCTATGGTTCATAAACTATTTTACTAGCCATAGATTCATCAAAATAAGAAAACAACACACGAAAAACAGAATCTGTCAAAAACAGAATAGTCTGTAGTAATCTGTAACTAATGCAAACTTATGGAACGTGAAAAATTCAGCAAAATTAGGAAGTTCTAGATAATTTGTTTATTGATCTACAGAAAAACGAATAAACTAAAAATCACGTTCCTGTGATTTATGAAAACTAATCTCGTGCACGCAAAGTTTCTGTTTTCTGCAGCAGAATCAAAATAACTACTACCGTAGGTTATCCTAACGGTTTTACTTGGCACAAACACTAAATAAAACACAAAAACGAATCTAACAAGAGGCTAGACAAATTGTTTATTCCCAAACAGAAGCAAAAAGCAAAAAAAAAACTAAAATAAAATTGGGTTGCCTCCCAACAAGCGCTATCGTTTAACGCCCCTAGCTAGGCATTGATAATTCTAACGATGCTCACATGAAAGATAAGAATTGAAGCACAAAGAGAGCATCATAAAACACGTGACAAACACATCTAAGTCTAACATACTTCCTATGCATAGGCATCTTATAGGCAACCAAATTATCATAGCAAGCAAAAACTAGCATATGCAAGGAAGTGGAAAGAAACAATAGCAATCTCAACATAACGAGAGGTAATTTATTATCATGAAAATTTCTACAACCAATTTTTCCTCTCTCATAATAATTACATGTGGGATCATAAGCAAATTCAACAAAATAGCTATCACATAAAATATTTTCAACATGATCCACATGCATGCAAAGTTGACACTCTTCCAAAACA
>LR880969.1:779317861-779345791 GCA_904067115.1 Aegilops sharonensis
AACTACTACACTAATTAAGCATGCATATCATGTAATTACCACACTAAGTAACATACCATGAGATGTTGTTTAACATTCGTCCTTGTGAGGCGGGTCACGAATGGCATCCCGACGTAGTCTTCACGTAGCGGAAGCATGTCCCAGAGGTTGCCGGTTTCCTCGTCGCTCAGCCTCACTCCTTGGGCATAGAGGGCTTCATCAAGTGGGTTCTCATCATCATCTGAATCCTCACCATCGTCCTCCTCATGAACTTCATCCTCACTATCAGCAATCAAATTCAGATAGATAACAGAAATCCTGGGCCTTTCTCCTCTTAAAGAGAAGAGGATCCGTTCACCCCCACTAAGACGCAAGCGGGCGATGAAACAATCCCATTCATCTCCTCCAATCTGTGTTATCGTTCGCCCCTTATCGACCTGCATAGTGTACGGCCCCCCAAGAGCGTCGAAGGTCACGGTGTCTCCGACGAGCTCATTGAATGCCAATCTCACATTGCATGGGACGATCTGTGCAAGAAAAAACAAATAACAGACACAATGCATTAGTGGAAATAGAAAAAAACAAAATTTAACTCAGAAGGTTCATATAAATTGTTACCGCTGCAAAAACAAAAGTAGGCTGGAAGTAGATGCCGAACAGCGTGGCAGTACAAAGGCTGGTCCGGCACCGTGACTTGCACCGTCCACATGGTGCTTCCTCCATTCTACACAGAACATGTNAAACAAATAACAGACACAATGCATTAGTGGAAATAGAAAAAAACAAAATTTAACTCAGAAGGTTCATATAAATTGTTACCGCTGCAAAAACAAAAGTAGGCTGGAAGTAGATGCCGAACAGCGTGGCAGTACAAAGGCTGGTCCGGCACCGTGACTTGCACCGTCCACATGGTGCTTCCTCCATTCTACACAGAACATGTTGAACTCTAAGTTGAATTGTACACTACCATAGTACAATACAAAGATCATACATATAATAAATCATAGTAATAACCTAAAATGCAATACCTATTAAATCTGTTTACTATCATCTACCTAAAAAAGCAATGCCAATGACAATGGCAATGCCGGTATTATCTACCTAATAAATCCCAATCCAATCCAATCCAATGTCAGTACTACATACTATAGTGAAGAACGGATGAATTATTTTGATTTATTTTTTCACACATAGGGCCTCATTTTGATTTGCACAGGGCCTCTCTTTTCCCTGGTACGGCTCAGATCCTACACTACGACATCCATCAATCTATGAAAGAACCATCATATCCATCAACAAATCATCTACCGCGTGTACCAATTAAAATTTCTGGATCAGATCCGCGTCCGGAGGGAGACGCACGCGGTTGGGGAAGGGAAGAAGATTCGCGAGGGGGATGAGGAGAGATCTCACCTACTTGCCGGAGTTGGCGGCGGCCACGCAGATCCGGCGGCGAAGAGAGGCATCGTCTGGAGATGGCGGCGGCGGCGCTTGTCGAGAAGGGGACGAAGAAAGTTGAAAATGATGTGGAGTAGTAGGTGCACTTAGCCAAATGTGGTACATGTGGTGGCGTGTTTGTGTGGATGACAAGGGGACCCCACGTGTCAGTAACCATAGAAAAAATGGCATTTCCAACTGCCTCACGGGGATTCGAACCAGGGCCATGCAGGTGTGAGGTAAAGGGTCTAGCCAGTTCGTCTGATGGAGTGTGTTCTGCAGAACCAATTTGCCTCTCCTTAAGACATTTATCCAGACACAGATGCACGGAAAAAAACCATGCACCAAGGCTGCGCTTCATGTGTGGCATAAGTGGTCCTATATAGCTGCAACTAGGACCAATGTTGATATATGTTGTTATTAGCTAGGGTACCAACACTATATAATGGCTTATGTGATCCTTGCTAGTAAAGAAACCATGATCCATGTTGGCCCAAGTGGCACGTTTGAGTGCAACGTGTCAATATTGGTGCATTTGGCCCTTATGGCATCCGTGAGGCCAAAGAGACCATGATTAGTGAAAACACATGAAGATTGCTACATGACAGGCCGTTGGTGTGTCTTGGTATGCACTGTGCGTGCAATGTGACTACAAAAGTTTGTTGCATGTCGAGACGTAGTTTATCGGTGCATGTGGATCCTATAGGCTTATTTGTTCCTTGTATGTGGGCATGGTGCGTGTTGGCCCAAGTGACATGTGTCAGTGCATTGTGACATCTATTGGTGCATCTGGCCCTTATACCAATTATTTGTGCAAATAGATCAAGATTGATACATGTCGGTCCATTGTCGCATCTTGGAGTGGAATGTGACTAGAAGAATTGGTGAATGATTTGGACCCCTTTTGGCATGTGTGAGTCCAATGAGACCAATGTTGTTGCGTGTTGGTCAAGATGGTATCGACACGTGCAGTGTGAATATTACTGGTACATGTCCGTCGTTATAGCGTCTGTGTGTCGAAGGAGAACAAGTTTGGTGCATGCTCTTGTGTGCCAACATGTTATGTGGGAACAAAAAAACTGTCAATAGTTCATTTCTGTGGGCCCAGAAACAATGAGAATTATTTCTGGAGTACCTATTTGTAAATTTTGCACAGTTCTAGTTGGGTGCTGATGTGGAATGTTTTCTTCCCGCGGTGCACTTACAAACAGGACTCAATTGTCAGAAATCATGTCAACCCACCCAAAATGGCGGATTAGACCTTGCTGCAACAAATTACCCCAATATGTGTTTTTTTGCAACAAACCTGTAAAGTAGGTGTTCTATGCAAAAGTAACACCAAAAGTAGGTGGTTTGTGCAATTTCCTCGCTAAACCACAGGTCAAAAAATATACAAATTCATGACAAAAAAATTTAAAGCGGTTGGGGCGTGCACGAGCGCACGACGCCACACGTCTAGCCTCGGTAACTCCAAACGTCCACCCACACGCCAAATAAAGTCCGCCTCCCCCACCCCCGTCTCCCCCACTCCCCCACCCCTGCTGCTTTTCTTCCCCAAATCAGCAAAAACCCTCTCCTCTCACCTCGAACCCTACCTCCTACGAGCCAGCAACCACCTCCCTTGCCCTTCGTCGTCGGAAGATGAAGGCCGGCCGTGAAGACACGACAGTGGAGAAGGATACAGTGGTAGAAGCAGTGGAGAAGCCTGTTGTGGTCATTGCCGCCGCGGTTGGCGCGGCCGACGGCGCCGTCACGGCGACGGGAGGCGGTGCACTATCTGCTGTGACTGCTCCTGCCGCCGTCACAACGGTCGAGCTTGTGGTCGGGGAGCAGGTGGAGGAGGAGGTGGCGGTGGATCTGGAGGAGCAGAGGGCCAAGCGAAAGTGCGAGCAGTACGAGCTCATCTACAAGTACTACGAGGAGGCCGAGTTCGACGCTCAGGAAGTGCAGGACGAGGCTGTTGAGTTCGACGAGGAGGTCGACGAGCTCTCGGAGGTACTACTCTGTTCTGTTCTATTCTCCTACTCTGTTTTTGGGGTTTTCTCCCATGGGGTTTTCTCCTAAATTGCATGCAGCACGGATTAGATTTCGTCCAGATAGGTTATGTTTCTTGATCTCTCCCTTAGGGTTAGGATTAGTACTAGTTGTTTCATACATTTGGAAGAAAACCCCTTCAATCTGAAACCTGGCATGGAACAGTAGTCATGTAGGCCTAAAATCGCCCTGTGCGTGCAATTATTTTGTGAAGATGAGTAAGAATATGATTTAGAAACTGATTATGAATCAGTTCTGCTGTAGAAAACTGTCTATTTCTTAGGTATCACCTCTTTGATTCGTATGATTTCCAAAACGCAGGAATAGGGAAAACGTGGGATTAGAGTGGCATGTCATCTTGAATCCTACAGGATTGTATGAGTGTTTGATTATGCATACTAAAAACGTAGGATTCTTTCAGACAGGTTAGAGTGGATGGAAAATTTCCTACAAATTTGTTTATTTCATGACAGTCAACAAGAGGATCAATGATTAATATCTAGAACTTGAAAAGTTGACATGCAACAGTAAATATTTATCAACGGTGCTTGAGCTTCTATAAATGGTAACTTTTAATACATGTACTTTGGAAACAACTTTGAATATTTGTTGTTGGATGAAGCCAATCCAACGATGGACAGATGGTAAATCCCAGCATTGTTGGCCATTCGATATCTTATTTACTACAAAAGAAAAATTCCAAGCATGCGTACTATCTAGAATATTCCATTTGTAAGCTTAAGCACAATGCTACATATGCACAAACAACCTCATAGCACTATGTTTCTCCATTGTTATAGAATCTTGGATACTTTAACAGTGCAAACTCTTTTCTTCTAAATGAATGGCTAATGCTTTGAACTTTGTGAATCTGAATGCATATTATGCACAAACATTATCACTTTATTAAAGAAAACACACACAAAAAATCCATTGCTACAGTAGCATAGCAATGTAAAGTGCATCTGAAATAATTGACATCAATTGTTGCTTTCACGCCCAATGCACGTGTGCCTCGCTAGTAACCAACAATACTATCAATGATGAGAGTTTAAATCAGTAGAACCCCTGTTACAACTATGCTCTATTCCTCAATTGTGCAACCCATTATCTGGTTTTTCTATTCATGAAACTATGCTCCGTTCTTCAATAGTGGCAACCCATTATCTGGTTTTGGTATGCATGAAACAGGACCACATCATCGAGTTATGCATCTAGTCAGTACTGATGCATGCAGTAACAATTTACGGCCACTGCCTGCCATTAACAACAAACATGGATTAGTTCTTCTCTTGCACAAATCAATCCATGAAACTATGCCACATCAGTAATCATGCATGCCAAGTCCATGCAACAGTACGTTTCTAGCAACAAGATTTTCTATTGCATTCTTACTATATAGAATTTTTCATTACTAAGCGTAATCATAATGCTCCATATGCACAAAGCTGATACCACATTTTCTCATTTCTTATAGAATCTTTCATACCTTAACAGTGCAAACTTTTTCTATCTGCTTCATGATTTCCATATAATGAAGTGGACTATGCATCTTATTTGCAATCTGATTGCCAAATCTGTTGAGACCTTGTAAACAGTACATTTATTTAGTTGTCATAAAAACTAGTTTATTTGATGAAAATCATGAAGCCTTACAGCTATATTGTGAAGACATTTTCTGATTGCAGTCAGTAATTCATTGCAGAGTTTCTTATGTACGCATCCTATGTAATTATTAGCAACAAGGATGAGTAATTAAATCCATAATTTCTTATGTTCGCAACCGATGTATCTCAGTCAAAAATTTCTCTTTTTATACATAATTCATGACATGATTCATATGATTTGTTGTCTTCAAAATATCAAGTGAGGGCAATCTTTTCTTTGTTGATGCGGTAGTTTTACTTTGTAGTATGTACTCATCTAGTTTGAATATAATTAAATTAGATATTGTCTGGTATTTCTTTATGATAAACCAGATCATACAAAATATTGTTGCAAGAAATGGCAAGAAATGATCCTGTTTTTGGAATTATCTATTTTCAGTACGAAATAAAATATGTGCTTGAATGCAGTAAAATGATTTGTTCATACCCTAAAACCTGAACCCATTAGTTAATTGTCAACTTAGATTGTACAAATAGGAGTACTTCTTTACAGGGGAGAACAGGTACGCATGCGAAGCAAAGAAAAAAGAACAAGAAAGATAACAAATAATACATAAACATATATTGCAATACATGAGGTACATGTTGTGTGAATCATCTGATTGATCATATTTTTGTGTTCCTTCTTTCGGAATGTACTTGATACTCTTATGAAATGCTACATTTCTGTA
The DNA here is from genome assembly GCA_904067115.1 of Aegilops sharonensis. NCBI lineage: Eukaryota > Viridiplantae > Streptophyta > Magnoliopsida > Poales > Poaceae > Aegilops > Aegilops sharonensis. The sequence continues at coordinate 779,323,650 of LR880969.1, forward strand.
TTCCTAATCTGACATAGTTGTCGATCAACTAACACACAGGAAGATGACGAAGACGTGGATGATAGTAAGGAGAGCAGGGACAGCAAGAGCCGCTACGTCCTCAGGAGGCTGCGGAATGGGGGATTCCCATACCACAGCGGCTCCGACAGGCTCTACTGCAACATAGCCTGCCCCTTCTGTTGCGCGACAATCAAGAGCGACTACGACAGCCTGATCATGCATGGCACTGATATCGGCCGTTGAAAGGATCGATATGGTTGACTAGAGGGGGGTGAATAGGCAACTAACAATTTTTAACCTTTTCTTTACCAAATTAAACTTTGCAACAAATAGGTTGTCTAGATGTGCAACTAGGTGAGCAACCTATATGATGCAATAACAACAAGTACACAAGCAAGCAAGGGATGTAACAACAAGTAAGCTTGCAAAAGTAAAGGCACGAAATAACCAAGAGTGGAGCCGGTGGAGACGAGGATGTGTTACCGGAGTTCCTTCCTTTTAAGGGGAAGTACGTCTCCGTTAGAGCGGTGTGGAGGCACAGTGCTCCCCAAGAAGCCACTAGGGCCACCGTATTCTCCTCACGCCCTCACACAATGCGAGATGTCGTGATTCCACTATTGGTGCCCTTGAAGGCGGCGACCGAACCTTTACAAGCAAGGTTGGGGCAATCTCCACAACAATCGGAGGCTCCCAACAACAACAACAACAACAACACGAAGCTTCACCACAATGGAGTATGGCTTCGAGGTGACCTCAACCGTCTAGGGTGCTCAACACCCAAGAGTAACAAGATCCGCAAGGGATAAGTGGGGGGAATCAAATTTCTCTTGGTGGAAGTGTAGATCTGGGCCTTCTCAACCAATCCCGAGCAAATCAACAAGTTTGATTGGCTAGGGAGAGAGATCGGGCGAAAATGGAGCTTAGAGCAACAATGGAGCTTTGGGGGAAAGAGGTAAGTCAACTAGGAGGAAGAAGGCCCCTTTATATAGCGGGGGAACACATCCAACCGTTACCCCACTGACCAGCCCCGCACAGGGCGGTACTACCGCTGGGGAAGGGCGGTACTACCGCTGCGAGCGGTACTACCGCTCCCTACCCAGCGGTACTACCGCGCTGAAGAGGGAGTCAGGCCACTGGCCCCAGAGCGGTACTACCGCGGAAGTTGGAGAGGTACTACCGCTGGGAGCGGTACTACCGCTTCTACTACAGCTTCTAGTGCCGCAAAACCCGACACGAGAAAACATCGTCTCGAATCGAGGCGGTAGTAGGCACGGTACCACTGCGGTACTACGGCCGAAACCCGCGAGCGGTACTACCGCTCGTGGAGCGGTACTGCCGCTGGGGGGCTTCGGCGGTACTACCGCTGTAGATCGCGGTACTACCGCTGGCACAGGACGAAGCAGGTTACGGAAGGGAAGTGCAGCTCCAAAGATGCGAAGGGAAGACGACGGGTGTGATAAGGATGTGTACATGTTGATTCCACCCAAGTCTTACCAAAGCGGATCCCCTCTTAATAGTACGGTGACTCCTACGAAACTAGTCCACAAACAATGAAACGCAGGAGCTACACCGTCTTGAATAAAACCCGAGGGGAGGAAATCGTCTCGTGCCAATGGATGATTCTCTGAAAGAACTTAACGTACACGATTAGTCCGCAAAAGCATTGTCATCAATCACCAAAACCACTGGGGAATAAATATGCCCTTACAATCTCCCCCTTTTTGGTGGATTGATGACAATACGGGATTTGCATAAACACGATATATAGTAAGCATACAAACCCCACGGTCCTAACATGTAGATGGGCTCCCCCTAGATATGTGCTATTTAGATAAGTGCTTTGGACTGCACAGCACACATACTAGGATCAAAGCTCCCCCTACATTTTAGAGACCAATAATCTTAAGTATGGTGTATGAGCGCAGCAAGATGATATAACTAGAAAAGCACGCAACTCATAAGCTAGATAGACATAGATAATGATACTGGAAATGAAGGTAGCATATGTCTTACACCATATGACTCGAACTTAAGTCTCACTCGAACTTAGGTCTCACAGACAAACCAACCAAAGCAAATGCGAGGAAAACACGAACAAGACACGAATAAGAGACGAAAGAAGACACACTCGCAAATCCCTAAACTCTCTCCCCCTTTGGCATCGAGACACCAAAAAGGAGAGGGAGTGTTGCTACTGCTCCAGGTGAGAGCAAATGAGGGACACGCGCATCAGAGCCCAGCGGAATCATCGGCACCACCGTCGTCAGTCTGGAAGTGCTCGGCCTCAGAATCGGTCCACGGGCAGTGCTGCTGAATCCACTCCTCCTCCTCAGTAAGCTGGTCCTCAGATCCACTCTTGACTGTAGCACCCAACTGACGCATGAGCTCCTTGTGACGACCGCGAGCCTTCTTCTCAGCCACATGAGTCATGTACTGGCCATGAGCCTCCATGCAGAACAGCTTCTTCATCTTAGACTTGAGCTTCTTGGCCCAAGAGGGCTCTGCCGCAGAAGGCATGTAGTCATCGTCCTCATCATCATCAGCTGTAGGCTCCTCCTCTGTCTCCATGGCAGCAGCAGACGAAGGAACTCCAGTCTTAGGGGCCTGAGTGCCCCAGTTATCCTTCTTCCTCAGACGCTTGACATCGTGAGAGATCAACTCTCCACACTCCAGTGGCACCTTAGGATATACATGATCCCAAGCCTTCTCAATGAGCAGCATGATGAACGGACCATAGATCGGGCACTTACGCTCGGAGATAGCAGACAGCAGCTCAGACCACATAACATGAGAGATATCCAAAGACTCTCCGGTGGGATTTTCCTTCTCACGCTGGCAGAAAAGAAGCATGTCCACGAGATAAGAGTGAACCTGGTCCAGATTCCCAATGCGAGGGAAAAGAGTCTCTCTGAAGATGCGGTGAAGGATATCCAGATAGGCAGGCAGCTCATAGGTTTCCTTGTGTGTCTCAGGGTTGATCTTCAGAGTGCAGTATGGCCAGAGAGCTTGCTTGTGAGTGCAATGGGTGCGGGCGTGAGGGCGAAACCCAACAGGAGACTCAAGCCCTAGATCTTGCACCCCAATCAGCTGCATGAACGCTTTCCACTTGACAGAAAGCAACTTGCCATTGGTCATCCAGGTGAGAGTCCTGCCCTCATCAGTCCCAAGGTGAACCGTGGCATAGAATTGGGCCACTATATCAGCATCAAAGTCCTTGTTGAATTTCAGGATCCCAAGAATGTTCAGTTGAGTGCACATCTGAAGAGCTTCACCAAAGTAGTCAGGATCTTGCTCCATATGGTCGGTGTCGATGGAGTGCACGTTGACATAGAAATTCTTCTTCGCCTTGAGAACATCGAAGAAGATGGCAAACTGGAACCTGTTCCAGAACGGACGGTTGACCAAAGTGGGATCTTGGTCATCTTCATACGGGTTGCGGCGGCGCCTTGCCCAGAACTCCTTTGGCGGCATTTCTGGCACTGTCTTGCTGGGCTTTGGCTTGACTCCTGGCTTCTTCTGGAGTTGAGGTGGAGGTGGAGGTGGAGGTGGAGCACTTGAGGATCCTCCGGCGGGCTCGGTGGTACGGTAGCGCTTGGACGTGGCACGTCCGGGATTGACACGACGAGCCTGATGCTCAGGGACCTCATCACCTGGAACCACACACAAGAACACGCAAACAACCAGAAAGCACAAGCATAAGCCACAAAAAACGAGCAAAAGGATCACTGAAAGGTAGAGGTACAGTGGCATTTGGTAGAGGGCGGTAGTACCGCGACCTGATAGCGGTAGTACCGCCGTGAGCGGTAGTACCGCCCTGGAGATGGCGGTAGTACCGCTCGGGGCGGGGAAACAGCAGTTTCCTACTACCGTGGGCAGATCCGGCACTACCGTCCTACCAAATTCAAAAATACTCCAACCAAACATCAATCCATACTGCCTAGAAGCATTCTCCATCCAACTCAAGCCTAGATTTGGCCAAAAACCTAGAGATGAAACTGCTACTGCCCCTAAGATGCTAGATTGGTAACCTAGACAAACAGAACAAGAGATCGGGGGCAATACCGGCATCCATGGCAAGAGGACAAGGTGGGGATCGTCTCCACCGAAGGGAATGGAGAGGGATGGCCCGGAGAGGGAGATCCACCGGAGCCCTCCCGCGGCGCCGGTTGCTGCAGAGAGAGACGAACAGGCGAGGGGGCGTGCGAATGGGTATGGGGGAGAAGAAACTCCCCCTGCCCCCGATATAACCCCCGCCCGCGCCTCTCAGCGGTAGTACCGCGCTGGAGGGCGGTAGTACCGCTTGGAGCGGTAGTATCGCTCGCCAGCGGCAGTAGTACCGCCAGCAACTAGAAAACTGCTTCTAGACTCAAAAAAAAGAACGAAAAGAACGGGAAGTCAAACACAACACAAACAAAGACCAACAAGACACCAAAAACACGCGCAACGAACCGGAACCCACTCCTTCAAGGCAACCAAACGAAAGAGGAGCGGGCTCTAGCCTCTCCTTTTAAGAGAGGGCGGTGGCCGGAGCCACCTATGTGTGAGTCAATTGGTATGGCACCGCGAAGAAGTATCCTTGGGCCCATGACCAAAACTCGTCTTTGAAGCACAAGTACCATCAAAAATGGCTAATGTGAAAGAGTTGATCGTTTTATGCATAATGGGGGGAGGGAGAGTTCATTGAGAGAACAACACTCCCCCTATGTCCATGCCTACACCTAAACTAGACACCAAGTTGAGTGTGGTGGGGGGTGCACGGGTTCAAGTCACATTGCTCAAATCAATGATATTTAGCTCATGCCTTAACTCGCGAAATCTTGCTTCATCCAAGGGCTTCGTGAAAATATCTGCAAGGTTATCATGAGTGTTGACATACTTGAGCTCGATCTCCCCTCGCCTAATGTGATCCCGGATGAAGTGATACCGAATCTCAATGTGCTTCGTCTTGAAGTGTTGCACGGGGTTGAGAGAAATCTTGATGGCACTTTCATTATCACACCAAAGAGGCACTTTGTCACAAATGACACCGTACTCCTTTAAAGTTTGCCTCATCCATAGGAGTTGAGCACAACAACTACCGGCCGCCACATACTCCGCTTCGGTGGACGAGAGAGACACACAACTTTGCTTCTTGGAAGACCAACTTACCAAAGAGCAACCAAGAAATTGGCACCCTCCGGAAGTGGACTTCCTATCCACTTTGTCTCCCGCCCAATCGGAATCCGTGAACCCTTCAAGCTTGAAGTTTGCTCCTCTTGGGTACCATAAGCCAAAGTTTGGGGTATGAGCCAAATATCGAAAGATTCGCTTGACCGCCACATAGTGACTTTCCTTTGGTGTGGCTTGGAAACATGCACACATCCCCACACTCAACATGATATCCGGTCTAGATGCACAAAGGTAAAGCAAGGAGCCAATCATGGAGCGATATACCTTTTGATCCACCGCTTTACCATTGGGATCGATGTCAAGTTGGCACTTGGTAGGCATTGGTGTAGTAGCCGGCTTGACATCACTTAGCTTGAATCTTTTAAGCATGTCTTGAGTGTATTTGGCTTGGTTGATGAAGGTTCCTTCTCTTCTTTGTTTGATGTCGAAACCAAGGAAGAACTTCAACTCTCCCATCGAGGACATCTTAAACTTGGAGGTCATGAGAGCGGCAAATTCTTCATTGAAAGTTTTGTTAGGAGAACCAAACATAATATCATCAACATATAGTTGGCATACAAACAACTCCCCGTTGACCTTCTTAGTAAAAAGAGTGGGGTTGATTTGTCCTACTTCAAATCCACGATCTTGTAGCAACTCGGTAAGGTGATCATACCACGCACGTGGGGCTTGTTTAAGGCCATAGAGTGCCTTATCGAGTTGATACACATGATCCGGAAAGTAGGGGTCCTCGAACCCGGGGGGTTGCTTGACATAGACCAACTCATTAATAGGACCATTAAGAAAAGCACTTTTCACATCCATTTGTTGCAACTTAAAGTTGTGATGGGAAGCATATGCAATCAACAAACGAATGGATTCAAGACGAGCAACGGGAGCAAAGGTTTCACCGTAGTCGATACCCTCGACTTGGGAGTAGCCTTGTGCTACCAATCTAGCCTTGTTGCGAATGATGTTCCCATGAGCATCTTGCTTGTTCTTGAAGATCCACTTGGTTCCAATGACGTTGTGGTTCCCCGATGGCCTTGGCACCAATCTCCACACTTTGTTGTACTCGAAGTTGTTGAGTTCTTCATGCATGGCATTGAGCCAATCCGAGTCTTCGAGCACCTCATAGACCTTTTGGGGTTCAACACAAGAGATAAACGCGTGATGTTCACAATAGTTTGCTAATTGTCTGCGAGTGCTTACCCCCTTTCTTAGGCTTCCAAACACATTCTCCATGAGATGGCCTTTGGTGGTGAGTTTGGAAGCAATCTTCGCGGCACGACGCTCTAATTCATCCTCGGATGTGGAAGGAGGAGAGTTGACTTGATCATCTTGAGCGCCTTCTTGAGCTTGTTCTTGATCTTGAGGTTGCTCTTGATATTGAACTTGCTCGAGGGGGAGAACTTGACCTTGGGCATCATTTAGTGGTTCACCACCGTCTTGAGGTTGATCTTGCCCTTGGTCTTGTTCACGAGGTTGAGGGCCTTCACTTTGTTCTTCGGAAGCGTGTGGGTCTTGATGAGGTGATGGCTCTACTTGAGTAGAGCATTGTCCTTCTCCTTCGGCCACAAGGGGTTCCTCAATGGGTAGGATTTGACCAATACCCATTCTTCTTATGGCTTGGGGAGGAATTTCATCACCTACATCACAAGTACCACTTTGCTCCACTTGGGAGCCGTTATTTTCATCAAACTCCACGTTACACGCCTCCTCAATGAGTCCGGTGGACTTGTTGAGGACACGGTAAGCATGAGAGTTTGTAGCATAACCAACAAATATGCCCTCATGAGCTCTAGCCTCAAATTTAGACAAACGAACACATTTCTTGAGAATGAAACACTTACAACCGAACACCCGGAAGTAATTGAGGTTGGGCTTGTTGCCGGTGAGTATTTCATAAGGAGTCTTGTTCAAGCCTTTGCGGAGATAGAGCCGATTGGATGCATGACATGCGGTGTTGATGGCTTCGGCCCAAAAGTTGTATGGAGACTTGAACTCCGCCATCATGGTCCTTGCCGCATCCATCAACGTCCGGTTCTTCCTCTCCGCAACACCATTTTGTTGAGGGGTATATGGTGCAGAATATTGATGCTTGATCCCTTCATCACTAAGAAACTCATCCAAGGTGTAGTTCTTGAACTCGGTGCCGTTGTCGCTTCTTATTGTCAAAATCTTTGCATCATGTTGACGTTGAGCTTCATTTGCAAAGTTGATGACGGTTTGTTGAGTCTCACTCTTCCTCTTGAAAAAGTATACCCAAGTGTATCTTGAATAGTCATCCACAATCACCAAGCAATACTTTCTCCCTCCAAGACTATCAAAAGATGGAGGCCCAAAGAGATCCATGTGAAGGAGCTCCAAGGGTCTCTTCGAGTAGATGATGGTAGATGGAGGGTGAGCCTTTTCATGAAGCTTTCCTTCGATACAAGCACTGCAAGCACGATCTTTGGCAAAGCTAACATTTGTTAGTCCAAGAACATGGTCCCCCTTGAGAAGACTTTGCAAAGATCTCATATTGACGTGGGCTAAACGACGATGCCAAAGCCATCCCACGTCAACTTTAGCCATTAGGCATGTCGCGGTCTTAGTGGGTCACTCCGAGAAGTTAATCACATAGAGACCGTTCTCGACATGCCCAACAAAGGCTACTTTAAGAGTCTTGCTCCACAAGAGGGCCACGGTATCAATATCAAAGAATGTAGCAAAGCCCATGAGTGCAAGTTGACGAACGGAAAGTAAATTGAATGCAAGGGACTCAACAAGCATGACTTTCTCGATCGTTAGATCATGAGAAAGAACAACCTTGCCAAGACCCAATACCTTAGAATATGATGCATCACCCCACTCGACATTGGTGGGCATAGATGGAATCTCTTGCACGTCCACCACCAAGTCCTTGCTCCCGGTCATATGATTTGTTGCTCCACTGTCGAGCAACCATGATCCCCCACCGGAAGCAAACACCTACACGAGATCAATGCTTGGTTTTAGGTACCCATTTAGTGATGGGTCCTTTGATGTTAGTAACAAGGGTCTTGGGAACCCAAATAGACCATTCAATGTACTCATAAGAAGAACCAACAAATTAGCATAAACATGTCCATCACTAGCACGGCACAACACATATGACGGATTAAAGTTGCCGACTTTGTTTGAGGAAATGCTTTTGCCCTTTTGGACATCAACTCCCTTCACTTTCTCCGTCTTCTTCTTAGGAGCACCCTCTCCCTCTTTCACAAATGTTTGTTTGAGAGGAGGAGGACGTTTGGTCTTGTTGTTCTTCTTCTTCTTGCTCTTGGACTTGGGTGCAAACCCAATTCCTTCTTTGGCCACAACTTCCTTTTGATTGCTCAAAAGGTCGTTGAGGTTCTTCTCACCTTGGATGCAAGTCACAAGGCCTTTCTCAAGTTGATCCTTCAACTTGGCATTCTCCTCCACAAGATGCTCATGCTCACAACACGGGTTAGTAGCACATGCATTACCAATTAATACCATATGAGGAAAAGTGGCCTTTTCCTTGATTAGCTTAACTTGGATTTGAGCATGAGACTCTTTGAGATTATCATGAGTACCCTTCAAAGCCTTTTGGGCCTTGTCAAGTAACTCAAACTCCTCTTTGAGTCTAGCATGATCAACCCCAAGTTTAGCCTTCTCGGAGGTTAGCACACGAGACATGACAAGAGCATGATCAAGATCTTTCCTTAACTTAGCATGGCTATCGTTGTGTGACTCCTCAAAAGTCAAACGATGCACACGCTCTTCCTCAAGAGCATTAGAGAGATCCGATATCTCATCGGCATAGTCACGACTATGACCTTCCATCTTAGAGATGGTTTCTTCGTGAGCCTCAATCATGTCATTGGCTTCACCAAGTTGTTCCAAGAGAGCAACAAAGTGCTTCTTGGACTTGCCCTTGAGCTTACTCATAAACGAATCAAACTCATTTACTTCCTCATTAGACCCATCATGTTCATCAATGCAATCCTCCACGGAGGGATTAGGAATGATGGTGGTTTTAATGTTGGGGGTTACCTTGTTTGAAGCTTTAGCCATGAGGCATTTGGCGGTGATGTTTTCGTTGGGTGAATCAAAGAGAGACACCCGAGGAGTAGTAGCAATGGCAACGGATGCCATGGCCATCGCTTCTTCATTCTCATCATCATCGTCATCCTCTTGGTATTCTTCTTGAACCACCAACCCACGCGTGGGAGTCTTTTTGGCGAAGTTGTTCTTGTTGGGGAAGGACTTGGCTTTGTCTTTTCGGATGAACTTGCCACCATTGTCTTCCCGCTTCACGTAAGGACAATCCGCAACGAAATGGCTCACATTGCCACAGTTGAAGCAAGTTCTAACTCGTTGCTTGCCCTTGACGCCACTTGAGTTGTTCTTGTTGAAGTTGGGTCTTGAACTCTTCTTGTTCCAAAATTGTCTTGATGCAAGAGCCATGTGCTCGTGATAGTCAAATTTGGTGTCTTCGGGGTTGCTTTCCTCATCTTCCACTTCTTCCTCTTCTTCCACAATAACCTTGGCCTTCAAAGCAAGATTGGGCTTCTTTGCCCTTTGAGAACGGAGCACCGCATTGTCGGCGGTCTTGTCCAAGATGCTCATTGCAACGAACTCATCCAACACTTCACTAGAGGTCATGGAGTGAAAGTCCGGTCTTTGACGAATGACGGAGGACATGGCCTTGTTGTAGGGCATCATGGCCTTGAGGAACTTTCGCTTGATCCAATTGTCATTCGTGTCCTTGCTTCCATGGTCTCGGAGTGCGACCGCGAATTTGGTCACTCTTCGAAAGAGCTCACGAGGTTCTTCATCCTCTTTCATTGCAAACTCATCGGCTTGATCTTGCACCACTTCATAATTGGAGCGTTGAATGCTAGCACTTCCTCTGTACATACGCTCGACACACTTCCATGCTTCTTTAGCCATGACATGAGGTCGAAGATGAGGAAGATCTTCGGGAAGGATAGCATCTTGAATGATGAAGAGAGCACTCTCATTGAATTGATTGTCCACTTCTTCTCGAGGGTTGAAGTTGCTTGGGTCATGAGGATAGAAACCTTCTTCAATGATTCTCCAAAGGTTAGTGTTCACATGTTTTAAATGTCGCTTGAAGCGATAAACCCAAGAATCAAAATCTTCATTTTTCACATATTTAGGAGGAGGACCGGCATGATTTAAATGAGTGGAGGGAATAGGTCCTCTATAGATAGGGGGTTCCACATGGGCAAAGATGCCGGTGCCATTTCTACCACTAGTAGAAGGACTTTTTTCATTGTTAGCTTCCCCCTTATCGGAGTTAGCATCCGTCACCTTGTTAGTGGGATCATCCACTTTCATTGGCACGGTAGATAGTTTAAGTCCCTCTAGAAATTCAGTAAACATGCTTTTACCTCGGCCGTCATGGAGGTTTTCAATGTGTCTAAAGCCACATTGAATTCCTCACGTGAGACCGAGGTTCCCCCTTCGGCCGAAAACGAGATGGGATTCACACCAGAGTGTTCCTCCGCACCATCGTTGGTGTCAACCATACTCTTCGGACGGCAAAATCCTTAATAAAGAGACGAGGCTCTGATACCAATTGAAAGGATCGATATGGTTGACTATAGGGGGGGGGTGAATAGGCAACTAACAATTTTTAACCTTTTCTTTACCAAATTAAACTTTGCAACAAATAGGTTGTCTAGATGTGCAACTAGGTGAGCAACCTATATGATGCAATAACAACAAGTACACAAGCAAGCAAGGGATGTAACAACAAGTAAGCTTGCAAAAGTAAAGGCACGAAATAACCAAGAGTGGAGCCGGTGGAGACGAGGATGTGTTACCGGAGTTCCTTCCTTTTAAGGGGAAGTACGTCTCCGTTAGAGCGGTGTGGAGGCACAATGCTCCCCAAGAAGCCACTAGGGCCACCGTATTCTCCTCACGCCCTCACACAATGCGAGATGCCGTGATTCCACTATTGGTGCCCTTGAAGGCGGCGACCGAACCTTTACAAGCAAGGTTGGGGCAATCTCCACAACAATCGGAGGCTCCCAACAACAACAACAACACCAAGAAGCTTCACCACAATGGAGTATGGCTTCGAGGTGACCTCAACCGTCTAGGGTGCTCAACACCCAAGAGTAACAAGATCCACAAGGGATAAGTGGGGGGAATCAAATTTCTCTTGGTGGAAGTGTAGATCTGGGCCTTCTCAACCAATCCCGAGCAAATCAAAAAGTTTGATTGGCTAGGGAGAGAGATCGGGCGAAAATGGAGCTTAGAGCAACAATGGAGCTTTGGGGGAAAGAGGTAAGTCAACTAGGAGGAAGAAGACCCCTTTATATAGCGGGGGAACACATCCAACCGTTACCCCACTGACCAGCCCCGCACAGGGCGGTACTACCGCCGGGGAAGGGCGGTACTACCGCTGCGAGCGGTACTACCGCGGAAGTTGGAGAGGTACTACCGCTGGGAGCGGTACTACCGCTTCTACTACCGCTTCTAGTGCCGCAAAACCCGACACGAGAAAACATTGTCTCGAATCGAGGCGGTAGTAGGCGCGGTACCACTGCGGTACTACGGCCGAAACCCGCGAGCGGTACTACCGCTCTGCGGAGCGGTACTGCCGCTGGGGGGCTTCGGCGGTACTACCGCTGTAGATCGCGGTACTACCGCTGGCACAGGACGAAGCAGGTTACGGAAGGGAAGTGCAGCTCCAAAGATGCGAAGGGAAGACGACGGGTGTGATAAGGATGTGTACGTGTTGATTCCACCCAAGTCTTACCAAAGCGGATCCCCTCTTAATAGTACGGTGACTCCTACGAAACTAGTCCACCAACAACAAAACGCAGGAGCTACACCGTCTTGAATAAAACTCGAGGGGAGGAAATCGTCTCGTGCCAATGGATGATTCTCTGAAAGAACTTAACGTACACGATTAGTCCGCAAAAGCATTGTCATCAATCACCAAAACCACTGGGGAATAAATATGCCCTTACAGCCGTGGTAATGGGAGGAACTGCAAGCCCCACGTCCGGGCTGAACATGCTGCTTTTGGTGCCTTCCTCAGGAATTACGCGAAGGGGCATCTGCCATTCTACCTCCCGAGGCCTCCTCGTCCGGCCAAGATGAACACTAATGGCGCACTATACATGTGGCACGCCATGTGTAGGTACGCCATTAGTAACCAAAACAGTAATGGCGCACCAGGTGAAAAGTGCGCCATTACTAAGTTTGACCAAGGTTTGACCCAATCATACACATAGTAATGGCGCACTTTTTATAGGTGCGTCATTATTAAGTTGACATAGTAATGGCGCACCTTTACAAAGTGCGTCATAACTATGTGTATGACTGGGTCAAATATTGGTCAAACTTAGTAATGGCACACTTTGCATAGGTGCGTCATTACTATGTCAAACTTAGTAATGACGCACCTATACAAAGTGCGCCATTACTAACTTTGACCAAGTCATACACATAGTAACGGCGCACTTTGTGAAGGTGCGCCATTACTAAATGCACCCCTCTGGGACCGCCTTTTCAGTTTTAAAAATAATAAAATAAAATGATGGAAATGTCAAAAAATAAAAGAATATAAGTTTCTCATGTGATATGTGGTCTAGTTGTTGGGAAAATTTACAAATATGAATTTCGACTTTATTTGCAAAATCTCTCTGGAATTTAGTAAAATGGGCATAACTTTTGCATACGAACTCGGATTAAAAAGTTTTTTATATGAAAAATCATCTACTTAAAAAGTTACATCCGAATTCAACTGGGGGAACCCCGTTGAAGATTTTTAGAATCACCAAAAACCTAACAGAATAAAAGATACGGGGCTTTTAAGATCTAGAGGGTTTAGGGCATGTCAGGAGAAGGGGGAGGTGGGCGGAGAAAGGTGGAACCCCGTTGAAGATTTTTAGAATCACCAAAAACCTAACAGAATAAAAGATACGGGGCTTTTAAGATCTAGAGGGTTTAGGGCATGTCAGGAGAAGGGGGAGGTGGGCGGAGAAAGGGCTGATGACGGCAAGGTGGAGCAGCCTAGTTTAGTTGAGGACTGCAGCGCGGCTCCCGGACCGCACGGTGGTGGAGCTCGTCGTGGCTAGGGTTGTTGCGCGGCGACCGGCGCAACTAGATCTACGTGTCAGGAGAAGGGGGAGGTGGGCGGAGAAGGGGCTGGTGACGGCAAGGTGGAGCAGAGGACTGCGGCGCGGCTCCCGGACCGCACGNAAATCTCTCTGGAATTTTGTAAAATGGGCATAACTTTTGCATACGAACTCGGATTAAAAAGTTTTTTATATGAAAAATCATCTACTTAAAAAGTTACATCCGAATTCAACTGGGGGAACCCCGTTGAAGATTTTTAGAATCACCAAAAACCTAACAGAATAAAAGATACGGGGCTTTTAAGATCTAGAGGGTTTAGGGCATGTCAGGAGAAGGGGGAGGTGGGCGGAGAAAGGTGGAACCCCGTTGAAGATTTTTAGAATCACCAAAAACCTAACAGAATAAAAGATACGGGGCTTTTAAGATCTAGAGGGTTTAGGGCATGTCAGGAGAAGGGGGAGGTGGGCGGAGAAAGGGCTGATGACGGCAAGGTGGAGCAGCCTAGTTTAGTTGAGGACTGCAGCGCGGCTCCCGGACCGCACGGTGGTGGAGCTCGTCGTGGCTAGGGTTGTTGCGCGGCGACCGGCGCAACTAGATCTACGTGTCAGGAGAAGGGGGAGGTGGGCGGAGAAGGGGCTGGTGACGGCAAGGTGGAGCAGAGGACTGCGGCGCGGCTCCCGGACCGCACGATGGTGGAGCTCGTCGTGGCTAGGGTTGTTGCGCAACGACCGACGCAACTAGATCTGCGTGTCAGGAGAAGGGGGAGGTGGGCGGAGAAGGGGCTGGTGACGGCAACATGAAGCAGCCTAGTTTAGTTGAGGACTGCGGCGCGACAAGAGGAAATGAAGATATGGAGGATGGAATGATGGCGCACGGTGGGGGCTAATCACATTTCAATTCAATTCAGCTTCAAGTACAAGGTAACATTTTGTTTATGGTATTTGCAAAGCTTTAATCATGGACACTCACAGATCCCCTCGTTCCTAAATATATAAGTCTTTTAATAAGAGATTTCACTAGTAGAAAACTACATACGGAGCAAAATGAATGAATCCATCCACGTTCAAAAGTATGTCTATATTCATCCGTATGTAGTCTTTTAGTGAAACCTCTTAAAAGACTTCTATTTGGGATTTCTTTTCTAACATACTATATTCTTCTGGCATATATTTCTTTTAGCGAATACCTCCATGTGACTGTACAGTAAAACAAAGAATGGATGTTTCTCAAAAAAAAAACTGAAAGTAATTGCAAGTTGTACCCTACTAGCACAGAATGAGAAAACACTACCCAAGATACATATCATTTAAAATCCATTAATAACACATCCAAACATAAAGGAGGGTCCAAGAAATACTCCCTCCGTTCCCAAATAATTGTCTTTCTAGCCATCTCAAATAGACTACAACATACGGATGTATATAGACATGTTTTAGAGTGTAGATTCACTCATTTTGCTCCGTATGTAGTCACTTGTTGAAATCTCTAGAAAGACAATTATTTAGGAACGGAGGGAGTACATCGCAACATTTGATTCTAAACTGTTTGCCACGCCCCTAAGAAATACTCATCACAACAGCCTCGAGCTGGCTGATAAGTCTACTCACCAGAATCACAGAAACGAACCGGGGTCTCCAACATAATGGTGACCAGCCGGGCCAGCACCGGGAGACGCGCCTGAAGCCAGGAAATGTTACCTCGGAGTACACGAAGAACAATATCATCTAACATTATGCTCACATCTACTGCTCGAGGTGAGACCAGATCCTGCAATACGCCCAAGGCTTACTTAAAGCACTTCGCCAGATGTAAGAGCTTAATTGCTGAGTTCTGCATGACTAGGAGGGCTTCCATGGCGCCCCGTTCCAGCTTGGACTCCTGAACCATGAGCCGGGGTAACACATCATGCTCGAGCTTTTGGATTTCCAGCGACAAGGCTGCCACGACCGATAGGGAATCCAGCTCCGGGCATACCCAGGACATCGGCTTCTTGGTCAGCGGCCAGAGGAGTGCATACGACTCGCGCGCTATGCGCACCGACTCCAGAGAGACAAGCTTCACATCCATGTGCTCATTGGAGTGGCCCAGCTCATCGGAGCGGGCCTGCAGGGCTTGGATATGGGCATGGGAGTGGATTTCGTAGAGCATCTTTTCCTTTTGGCGGCGAAGAAGACTGCAGCAGCAGAACAGTTGGTTGCTGCTACCTGGTACAGACAGCACAAACAGAGGAGGATTTAATGTCAGGAAGAGACCATACAGCACCAATCCAAGCTTCTACTTAATTAGTTAGGACAGCATGTATATATTTGCATTGTGCGACAGAATAGTTATTAATATGAAGTGAAAGCAGCAATTCAACCATGTACTATACTGATAGGCAACTAAACAAAATGAATGAATACACTCAATCACCCAAAACAGAAAAATAATTAACAGAGGGAATATATATAATTTGGTTCAAAGTACCATAGAGATGCCATCATTCATTGTATTATTGTGAGCAAGAAAATTGCATCTCCAGAATTAATGCCTCACCATCAAAGGAAACAATAAACTAAACAGCTGGGAAATAAAAAATTGCATCCCATGTGCAAGGGCATAGTGAGGACAGAAAACCAAACCAGCATTTACAGAACTCAAGAAGAAGACTAGAGATTGGTTGGTTGGCAAAAGATACATCATCATTGGCAAATATTAGTATCACATAAAATAAATAAACTTCTAAACAACAGAGCTGGAAAGCAGCGCATATGACTACAGGTTAAGTGCTGCCGGTGCATAAATATTTTAGGATCCCAAAAAATATTGTTACCTATCCAAACAGAGCTAGAACATGAATATGTAACAAATCTACTACGCTCAAACACAGTTGATAAAACAAAAAATTTAACATTCTGGCATAAACTGAAATCGAACAACATAGCATGAATTCCATCCAAATTAATATTCGTTTTCTAGCTTGATTTTGTTGTTTTTCGTCCTAATTCGAAACTTCCCCACCAAATATAGCCCCAATTTTTTTTTGTGATTTGTTGGCATGATGAAGTTTTGTTGATTTTGATCCATGGATTTGCTTGGTTTCGAGTGGATCTAGCATTTCCCCAAGTTTCCCCATCTTTCATCCACAAAATCCCTCGGATTTTGCCCCCGAAATCATCAATTTCCGCCCAAAATCGCGACAGGCACAGTTGAAGAATTCATACACCATTTGAGAAACCAAAATCTGACCACAACCAACCAAGCAAACCCTAACTAAAACGTCAGATTGATTCCTTATTACGGATAATCGAACCCTAGCTAGGTGGTGTTACCAAACAAACAAACCCTAACTAATTAAATCCTACTATCCTAATCGAGGTAGGGTTCCTCATACGAATGAATACTCAAAGCCAGGCAGGAAAGGATACAAGACGGCGCTGGATCCGAGACCTATGAACCCTAAGCGCCTACCAACCACAATCGGAACGAGCAACTCCGGAGGGAGACCACGCTGGCTGGATCCGAGACCTACGAACCAGCGCCGCGCCTACCAACCAATCGGAACTCCAAGCTGATCGGGATGTACAAGTGCTCACCTCGGTCGGGCGGGCGTAAGATCTGGAGAGGACGGGGCGTCGGGTGATGTGAGATTGGGTCGATAGACAGGTTGCGGGGAACGGCGGCGAGGCGATGGAGTGCGGGGGAGAGACGGAGGCGGGCGGCTTTTATAGGAGGGCAAGAGGGGTTCGGGGGTAGAAGAAGAAAGTATAGTTTTCCCCCTTAAATCCACATTGATGGATCCATAACCCCTAAACTTCAATACCATATAATTTACCCTCTCAAATTGTCAAAACCAGATAAATCAAGCCCCGTAGTGGTTTTGGTCACATTGAAACTGGTTTTGAGCGCTGACCAGAGTCAACACAACTAAGTCGGAGGATTTAAAAAAAATTTGCCGAGCGGCGGCCGTGGCAAATCGCCGAGCGAGGTGCCGACGGTGACAGTGAGAGGACAGCCTCACTGAAGAAAGCCTCGGGAAGGCTTGCGTTGGTGGCGACGTGCCTCGGGAGTCAAGGAGGCTAGAAGAGGCGTCGGGCTTTCGCCGGAGGTGGAGATCGAGTGATGGCGGCGGCCGGCGGAGAAGACAAAGACCATGGCGGCTTGGCGCGATTCCTTCTAGAGCGGCGAAGAGGGCGAAGCGGCGGATCTATAGGACATGTCAGCTGGGCTCGGGGTGGTCTCTTGCCACGAGGACGACAAACGGCAATGTACGCGACCTTCTCTGGAGCACGAACGAGAGAGAGAGAGAGAGAGAGAGAGAGAGAGAGGAACGAAGGAGAGAGCTGCAAGAAGGAGTGGTGCATCGTCAGACAAAGCTGCTGGCGCAAGGGATAAGGCTGAGGTGGTTCAGGCTGACAGCAATGTCCAACACGGCGGACGGTGGCGATTCCTTCCGGCCAGAACGCTTGTACGCGCACGTACACAGGAGCTAGATACACACGGAGTCGGCCAGATACACACGCACAACTACATAGGCGTTGGGTAGATCGATCGTTCCGGCAAGAACGAACCAACTGCAACACCCGCACGACACGACCGGGCACGAACCCGTGCTCCTCGCCGAAGCCGTTGTGGTCGCGCTTGACACTGTCGCGCGTCTCGTCCAATTCGCTGACGGTCGCGCCGCTTCCGTGGCGCCATGCTCTCCGTCCATGGCGGAGCGCTCGAAGCTATGGCGCCGCTCGGCAAAAAAAATCCTCGGGCTTATCTATGTTGACTGGTCAGCACCCAAAACCGGCTTCAATGTGACCCAAAACCATTATGGGGCTTCATTTATCCGGTTTTGACAATTTGAGGGGGTAAATTATATGGTATTTGAGTTCAGGGGGTTATGTATCCATCAGTGTGGATTTGAGGGGGAAACTATACTTTCTTCGGGGTAAAAAGCACAGAGCCGTGCTTGGCCCGTTTAACCCAGGCCGTGCCGTGCCGGGCCGGGCCGGCCCATTTGGCCAGGTTTGATTTGTGTATCCGCCTCGCATTTTCTGATTTTTGCCAATTTATTAATAGTAGCAAAAATGCCCGTGCGTGGAAGTATTGGACATATAGTTTATTGCATGGTTACTTATATTTGTATCATGATATTTATTTATTTAACTAACACATCATGTTTTTCAATTTGTCTTCAAATCACCCGTGAGATTTATATGTATCCACTAATGCATCATGTGTTTCATCAGTTTATCTTGTGATTTAACCCTGCATGACACCCTCATTCAACTTTGGACCAAATATTTCTTTCTTTTAATAAAAACTAAGACATCCCTCGATTTTTTTTGAAATTAAAAAAAGAACAAAAAAAATCAATTCTAGACCTAGTTAGAGTACCAAACCAAAAATAAAACAAGAAAACTTGCGACATATACACACAAACAGAAAAAAAAACATTCAAGGATATTGGCTTATGGGTCCAGTGAGATTGTAAATTGTTTATACTTCCCTAGATAGTAAATACTCAAACACATGCTTTGTCACACACATTCTCAACCACCGGATTAACAACTCTAGAAGCTTCAGATGGGCCCTACGTGTCATAAGGCCCAGTTCCATAAAGCTAAGCCCACGTTGATCTTTATAGTGAGTCCGACTTTCATTATTATATTAGAAAAAATGAAAACTCCATCTTTATCCTTTCACCTAAACTGCTTCGGCAGATTTTCCATCTCTAGCTAGCGCCGCTCATCCGTCGTGCAATCTTCGCCCATCATTGGCGCTGGTTTGCATCCCTGTTGTCTCCCAACTTACCAACCGGGGCATAGGATCACCAAGGCCACTGTCATAGATCAGCTTCGTCGCACGGACATCCGATCTCCCGTTCGAAACGCAAGAGCTAATACAAGGCTCCTGTGGTGGCCAAAATTGAAGACCGTTTGGTTAGAGCAAATGTGAACTCGTAGCTTCGTTAAGAATGAAGACTGTTTGAATGCAAATTGCTCTTTAAAAACTATTTTGTTCAATAATTCTCATGTAAATAACTATTTTACAAAGATAAACCAACTATTTTTAAAATAAAAACATTGCAAAACCAAATTAAATCATTACTGTCTCATGATTACTCTCTTACACGCTCGTGAGTTGGAGATGGCCAAGCATCACATCCAGCACTCCAGCGTGTACCCGCTGCTACTCCGAGCGATGCCGATGCAGTTCGAAGCTTTTGACCCTCGTTGGTGTTTCATCGAACACGGTGCGAGCGGACATGAGGTCACCACCACCGACGCATGCATCGAGACAGTTGAGGAAGCATGAGTTAAATTATCCTACTCATGATCTGGAGTTAGCAGCTGTGGTACACACATTGAAGATCTGGAGACACTATCTGATTGGTCACAAGAGTGATATCTACACTGATCATAAGAGCTTGAAGTATATATTCACTCAGACAGGTCTGAATTTAAGACAACATCGCTGGCTAGAGTTAATCAAGGATTATGAATCGGAGGTACATTATCATCCATGTAAGGCGAATGTTGTAGCTGATGCTCTCAGTAGGAAGAAATATGACAACAATCATAAGTTGAGACCAGAGGCAGAAGAGTTGTATGCGGAGTTGCAACATCTGAACCTTGGTATTGTTGCTAGTGCTATGGAGATAAAAGTGATTCCTATGTTGGAGCAAGAAATACGTAAGGGTCAGCTAGAAGATGAAAAGCTAAAGGAGATAGCTGAGAATGTGGTGATTGGTAAAGCACCTGGCTTCAGAATAGATGAGAATGGAACCTTATGGTCTGGAAAAAGGATATGTGTGCCTGAGGTGAAAGCCATTCATGATACAATTTTGCGTGAAGCACATGAGTCAGCCTATTCTATTCATCCTGGAAGTACTAAGATGTATCTAAATCTTAAGGAGAAGTAATGCTGGTATAGATTGAAAAGAGATGTGGCTGAGTATGTAGCTATATGTGACACTTGTCAGAGGGTAAAGACTGAGCATCAGAGACCCGCTAGTTTGTTGCAACCAATGAAGATTCCTGAGTGGAAATGGGAAGAAGTCGAAATGGACTTTATAGTGGGATTACCACACATACTCAGCAAGGTTATGATTCTATATGGGTAATAGTGGATCGTCTCACCAAAGTCGCTCAATTTTTGCCTGTCAAGACTACTTATAGCGGGGCAAGATTGGCAGAGCTATACATGGAAAGAATAGTATGTCAGCATGGAGTTCCTAAGAAGATTGTGTCTGATAGAGGTACGCAGTTCACGTCCATCTTTTGGCAGAAAGTGCATACATCTTTGGGAACGAAGTTGAATTTCAGTACAGCATATTATCCTCAGACTGATGGACAGACAGAAAGGCTCAATCAGATTCTTGAAGGTATGTTGAGAGCTTGTGCAGTGCAGTATGGTACTAGTTGGGATAAAAGTTTACCGTATGCGGAGTTCTCTTACAACAACAGTCACCAGAATAGTCTAATTAAAGATGGCACCGTTTGAAGTATTGTATGGGCGTAAGTGTAGAACACCGCTGTTTTGGAATCAAACGGGTGAAAGTTAAGTCTTTGGACCAGATGTGCTCAGGAATGCCGAGGAACAAGCCAGGTTGATTAGAGAGAACTTGAGAGTGGCACAAACTCGTCAGAAGAGCTATGGAGATAATCGAAGAAGAGAATTAATTTTCGAAGTAGGAGATTATATCTATCTGAAAGTATCTCCTATGAGAAGTCACTAGTAGAAAAAGGGCCATTTGTCCCGGTTCCAGAGGGCCGGTCGGGACTAATACCCAAAACCTTTAGTCCCGGTTTGCTTACGAATCGGGACCAAAGACCCTCCACGAGGCGCTGCCTGGGGCGGGGGAGGGAGGACCTTTAGTCCCGGTTGGTAACACCAACCGGGACCAAAAGGCGGCCACGCGTCAGCAGCTCGCAGTCGCTGGGGGTTTTGTTTTTTTGGAAGGGGGGGTTTTGGTGTTTTGGAGGGTTAATTTAGGGGTTTCATATTGTGTTAGCGAGCTAATAGAGAGAAGTGACCTCTCTTTTTCTGTGCTTCGTCGACTCTAGCTACTACACATATAGAGAGAACTCGACGCTAGCTAGTAAGCAAATAAAGGAAACCATTAATTACACAATATTGTCATGAGCATATATAGAGAGAAGTGACATCTCTTTCTTCGTGCTTGGTCGAACAACAAGTTTTCGTATATCTATCCGACGCTGCTACATATGTACAATATATAACATCCCTTACAACAATTTCAATTTCACATGGTATTCTCCTTGTTCAGGTATAACGTGGTCAAGAAAGAATCCCGCCAATTCCTCTTGAATTGCTCGTATGCGATCATGTGGTAGGAGTTCATCCCGCATCTGCCAGATCTAATTAAAGAAGGGGTCAATACATATATATGAATGAAACTCAACACAATTGATGGTAATATATAAAATAAAATTGTGAATATTGTTTATGTACTTCAAATTTTTTCTCAGAGGAGGCCCGTTCAGAGGTATAGTAGCGAATGAACTCGCATACGTAGTATCCACATAAATGTAACATCCCAAATTTCCTATTTGGAATGTTTTACAATTATAGCTAAGCATCTATGCATGTTGTTTGAATTTGAGTGGCATTTGAAGTTTTGGGGTTTTGGAATTTGAATTCAAATTTTGGTAATGGGAATCATTTCAAAAACTATGCCTGATAAATACTTGAGAAAAAGTATGAGAGGAGTAAACATGACACTCCAAAAATATCAGAGGAAAAAACATTGCCAAAAGTTTGAAATTCAAATTTGAGTTTTATTTGAATTTTGAAAAAAATGAATTTTTATAAAGTTTGGATTTTGCCCCTGGAAAAATGTTCAAATGATAGGGAATATTCCCCTGATCATTTTGATATATATATGTCCT
>LR880969.1:779397266-779410478 GCA_904067115.1 Aegilops sharonensis
AACTGTTAAGCTAACGGAATGGGTCATGTCAATCAGATCATTCAACTAATGATGTGACCTTGTTAATCAAATAACAACTCCTTGTTCATGGTTAGGAAACATAACCATCTTTGATTAACAAGCTAGTCAAGTAGAGGCATACTAGTGACATACTATTTGTCTATATATTCACACATGTATTATGTTTCCGGTTAATACAATTCTAGCATGAATAATAAACATTTATCATGATATAAGGAAATAAATAATAACTTTATTATTGCCTCTAGGGCATATTTCCTTCATATTCTGGTTATCAACAGATCAAGATGGCAGTTAAGGACCAGGAGAAGACAGCTTTCATTACTCCCTTTGGAGCCTTCTGCTATGTGTCTATGCCCTTTGGGCTCAAGAGTGCCCAGGCGACTTATCAACGTTGTGTGCAGAATTTTCTTCATACTCAGATTGGGTGCAACGTTCATGCTTATGTAGATGACATTGTGGTAAAATCCAGGAAGAAGGAGACATTGATAGAGGACCTCAAGGAAACCTTTAACAATCTTCGGGTTTATAAAATGATGCTCAATCCGGACAAGTGTGTTTTTGGTGTTCCGGCAGGCAAGCTCTTAGGCTTTCTGGTGTCTAACAGAGGCATTGAGGAGAAAAGATCAAGGCAATTACATCCTTGGCTAACCAGTGTGTATCAATGATGTTTAGCGACTGGCAGGTCGTATTGCGGCTTTGAGCCGGTTTATCAGCCGTTTGGGAGAGAAGGCAATTCCTCTGTATCAGATGTTGAAGAAAACAGACAAGTTTGTCTAGAGTGATGTGGCTAATGCGGCGTTTGAGGAATTAAAGCGATAGTTAGTTGAACCGCCAGTTCTTGCTGCTCCGGTTTATAAGGAGCCACTGGTGTTATATGTGGCTGCTAATGCTCGGGCTGTCAGTGTCGCCATTGTGGTGGAGCGCAAGGAGGCTGGGAAGGAATATCCAGTTCAAAGACCGGTTTACTATATCAGTGAAGTGCTCATTGAGTCAAAGCAAAGATATCTGCATTGGCAGAAGCTGGTGTATGGGGTGTTTATGGCAAGTCGGAAGCTTAAACAGTACTTTCAAGGTCATCCCATCACGGTGGTCAGTTCTGCTCCTTTGGGGGATATAATCCAGAACAGGGAGGCAACTGGTCGGGTTGCTAAGTGGGCTATCGAACTTGGGCCACACGGTTTGAAGTATATGCCTCGCACAACCATCAAGTCCCAGGCTCTTGTGGATTTCATCAATGACTGGACCGAGTTGCAGGCACCAGAAGACAAACCGGACAGTACATACTAGACTATTCACTTTGACGGGTCCAGGCAATTGGAGGGCTCGGGGGCTGGAGTTGTCCTTACTTCCCCTCGAGGTGATAAAATTCATTATGTTCTTCGCTTAATGTTCCCTTGTACTAACAATGCAGCTGAATATGAGGCTTTACTCCATGGTCTTCGAGTGGCTAAGGAGATGAACTTAAGCCGTGTACGGTGTTTTGGTGATTCAGATCTGGTAGCCCAGCAAGTTTCAGGTACTTGGGACTCCAAGGATCCGCACATGGCCGCTTACCGGCGCGAGGTGGATATTGGGGCTGGTCACTTTAAGGGATACCAAGTGGAGCACATTGATCGGCGCAAAAACGAGGCAGCTGACGCTTTAAGCCGGCTAGGATCTCAGCGTAAACCGGTGTCGCCCAATACCTTTTTGGACGTCTTGCGTAACCCGTCGGTTCAACTGCCTACAGAGGAGGACCTCGCTATTCCTGATCCGGAGGCACAGTTGGTGGACGCTTTACATATCATTCTAGACTG
This sequence comes from Aegilops sharonensis, assembly GCA_904067115.1. Classification (NCBI taxonomy): domain Eukaryota; kingdom Viridiplantae; phylum Streptophyta; class Magnoliopsida; order Poales; family Poaceae; genus Aegilops; species Aegilops sharonensis. The sequence goes on from LR880969.1 coordinate 779,399,087, forward strand.
GACGGTTCCATACTTGGCATATATGAATCGGGGCGAGTTACCAGATGATGAAATTTTGGCCAGACAGATAGTCCGGCGGTCCAAGTCCATGGTTGTTCACAACGGTGATTTACACCACTGCAGTGTTTCTGGTGCGTTCCAGCGCTGTGTTTCTCCTGAAGAAGACCGTTAGATTTTACGTGAGATCCACGAAGGAGACTGTGGTCATCACGCGGGTTAAAAATCCTTGGTTGCCAAAGCTTTTCGTCATGGCTTCTATTGGTTGACGGCTCACGCTGATGCTGAGGACTTGGTCAGACGGTGCGACGGCTATCAGAAATTCTCAAGGCGAGCTCACGTTCCGGCTCAGGAACTATGGATGATTCCTATCACCTGGCCGTTTGCAACTTGGGGGCTTGACATGGTAGGGCCTTTCAAGCGATCAAAAGATAAAAGACCCACCTGTTGGTGGCGGTTGACAAGTACACTAAATGGGTTGAAGCGGAGCCAGTAAGCAAGTGTGATGCAGCCACGGCGGTTTAGTTCATCAAAAAGGTGATCTTCCTTTTTGGTTTTCCACATAGCATTATCACAGATAATGGCACGAACCTATCTAAAGGCGAGATGGAGGATTTTTGTCAACGAGAGCACATCCAGCTTGATGTAGCATCTGTGGCTCATCCCCAATCCAATGGTCAAGCTGAGCGAGCTAACCAGGAAATTCTAAAGGGTATAAAGCCCCGGCTTATGGTCCCTTTGAAGCGGACGCCGGGTTGCTGGGTGGAAGAACTACCATCTGTGTTATGGAGCATAAACACCACCCCAAACCGGTCTACAGGTTATACGCCTTTCTTCATGGTTTACGGAGCAGAGGCGGTACTCCCCAGTGATATTCGTCATGACTCACCTCGAGTTGCCAATTATGTTGAAGCGGACAACGAGCAAGCACGTCAAGAAGCACTGGACCTGTTAGATGAGAAGCGAGATATGGCTTTGGCTTGTTCGGCGGTTTACCAGCAAGACCTGCATCGTTATCACAGCTGCCGGGTTAAAACAAGAACCTTTCAAGAAGGCGACTTAGTGCTCCGGCTCATCCAGGATCAGACCGATATGCACAAGTTATCTCCACCTTGGGAAGGGCCCTTTGTGGTGAGCAAGAATCTGCACAACGGATCATACTACCTCATTGACGTTCGAGAAGACTCACGTACTTCTGAGGAGGAGACCCGGCGGCCGTGGAACATAGATCTCCTTCGGCCTTACTTCACTTGAGTTATAGGCTCTTCTGATGTACATATTATGACAATGTATATATTATGATCAATATAATAAATCGACATCCTTGCTACAAGCAGGGCCTCTGCCGTTTTCCCAATATTTCTTGGTTACAAGGGGACTTCTGCTTCCAGAGTGATGACCCGTTTTGTCCATTAAACCGGCTATTACGCCATCATACAGCTTGGGAGCTTCACACCCAAGGGGCCAAAGAGAGATCTGTTGCTATAAGCACGACTCAAACATAGGCACCCATTGAGCACAGCTCACAAAGTTACTTGGGGGCTCTTTGTGTAAAGTAACAAAGAGTTTGAAAGGACCCTTGTAATCGGGTATCGACCCACGGCTTGGAAGCGTGGTGTATTCACCTAAAACCCCAGGTTAACCTGCCTTCATCAAGTAAGCCACTCCTATCCAGGTAATCCTGGCATGACCCCCCGAACGTTTGACAGTTACTCTCATTGAGACCCTGAACTTGTCAAAGTTAAAACGACGATTGGTTAGTTGGAGGCCCATCTTAAAAGGCTTTGTCAAATGGTTTAACTCAGCGGCCTGGCAGCCCACAAAAAGACTCGAATTTGGGCCTGGCAGCCCTCGAAAAGCCTCGACTACAAGTTTTTATTTGCTTTGTTATTTACAAGTTTTATCTTTATTGATCAACTTTTCAAGAAAACCGGCGTCTTTCGACCCGGCCAGACTATATGTCTTCATCTCAACCCGGTGTTTCTTAACCCGGTGTGGCTTACAGTTGTCATCTGTTAAAGCATATAATCAATGGTGAACTGGCATCTTTCAATCCGGTCGGGCTTTGACTACATGTCGCCCGTATGATCTTCCGGTGTTCAGCACAACCCGGTTTTACTTCATACATACCAGCACTACATGGTGGAAGTTGGTATTCACCCTTACTACAAGTAAGTTGGTAAACCAACAGCATAATTTCATATCACATGTATAATTTATTTTTGCTATTTTTACAACCTTGGTTGTCTACCAGGTTGTGTGTTGGGCATTTTGACCCGTCCAGCGGTAAACCACCCAGACAGATCTTTTTATGCAGACACAGGGATTGCATAATATTATGAAGGTATATACACTAGCACTGAAATTCTCATGGCAGATCAAACAAAGTCATATCTCAGTGCACGATGGCAGCAGATCAAAGTATTTCAACTAGCCTATTACAAGGCGCTTTAAAGCCCAAAATAAGGGATTGTTCTTTACACAGAACACAGTTTATGAAACATCAACCCGATTGCCGGATCAAGACTCATCACCATGTTGACGTGAAGTTGATGGATCATCTGGCGTCGGTTCAGCCTCCTCCTCCCCATCCAGTGGCTCGAAGTCAACGGTGGTCCAGTCAATCCAGGTTAAAGCTTGAAAGATAGCCTCTTCACTTATAAGTTCGGACGGATCAACGTCAGGAGCGTAAGTATGCTTACGGATTGGCGGGATAAGGTTTTGCATTTCCTTCACGACAGTGTCAATCCGTTGGTTGTTGGCATCATAGAAGGACCGGTGAACAGTCAAGTTAGCTTCTTCCGCCAATTGACTTGCCAGAGGACGCATCTCCTTTGTCAGAACTTTGAGGTCATGGCATTCTTGTTCACTAGGAAAGCCCTTGCAAATATCAACCGGATCCAGGTCAGCTATCCATGCTTTGGCTCGAGTAAGTGCAACAAAGCGCCAGCCCTGGCAGCGGATCGCTTCATCTCTTCTATCTGCGCCAGCGTCATGGATAACCTTGCTAGAGTGTCCTTGATCAATGTTGGGGCCGGTTTGTTGTATGAAAACGCACAGATAACCCGTTGGGCACCGGTATACAGTTGTTCTATCAAAGTATATGCTGCCTTCAGCTTCATCCGCATGTCAGAGCCCAGATGAGCAATACGGCCACCTACAACGGTTTAAGATTTTGATGTTAAACCGGAAAATTTCAAAGATGGTCATTCAAGAAATCTTGGCAAGAGTACTTACCAAATATTGCAGAGGTCATGGCATTCACTTGGCGCTTCAACCCAGTTAGCTCTTCCGCCACCGGTTTAAGAGCTGACTCGGCGTCTTCAGCCCGCTTCAACAATGCATTATTTTCAGTCTCCCAGTTGGCACGCTCAGTCTTGAAATTGTCCTTCAGTTGTTCCATGGCTATTAAAGCGCCTTTCAGCTCCTCTTTGGCTTTGGAAGTCTCTTATTGCTAGGACTTGATATTCTCTTGAAGGTCAGCAATTTGGGAGTCTTTGTTGTTTATATTGGCCTGCAAAAGGTTAGATGGTGAGGATATTCTTTTTCAAAGTCCCAAGCATATAGCTAGTTATACACTTGGCACTTGGGGGCTAATGCGGATTGCTTCTTTACTGCTGATTGATTGAAGTCCCAAGGATCAATACAAGAATTAATCTTGGCACTTGGGGGCTAATGTGTATTTGATCACAAAATACACAGGCAAGGTAATTAACATAATGCAGTCTGGAACCTCAAAGTCCCGGTTTGTCTTCAAGAGACAAACCGGCCCTTGGGGGCTACTCAGTTGAAGTTCTCTTTTTTTTAAAAGTCCCGGTTTGTCTTCAAGAGACAAACCGGCCCTTGGGGGCTACAATGGAGATATACAGAATAAGCAAGATTGAAGTGTTTGGAAAGTTACCTCATAGCTCTCCTTCATCATGTTCACCAAACCGGCCTCATAATCTCGGCTTGTGTACAGGTGGTTCAGGAATCCGGAATGAAGCTCCTCGGCAGAAAGGTTGACATAACTGGACAAATTGGTCTTCCCTTTCCTCTTGCCCATAGCAGCAAATTCCTCCTTGGCAGTATGTTTTGATAAAGCAACTGGATTGCCTGGGGCGGTATAAGCAGTGCCAGTGATAATAACATCATCGCCACCTTTTGATGGACTTGTCGGATTGACGGTATCCCTGGTTGGGCTCGGCGGATTAGCAGCTGGGCTCGGCGGATCAGCAGATGGGCTTGGAGGCGTAGCATGCGGACTTGATGGATCAACATGCGTAGCCGGGTTAACTTCTGGCGGATTAGCATCAGTGGCTGGATCCTGTGGGGCAGAGTCATCCATGACAACATCAGTGTCTCGACCGACATCTTCTGGAGTCTTTTCCGGTTCAACTTCATCAGTGGGGCCACTGGTCTTGGATTTTTTACTCAGACGGGCCTTGGTGCTATAACATCAAAGCAAGGATTAGTATGGTAAACAGACGCAAGAAGAAAAAAGCTGAAAGGCGGTATACTTACCCAGCGACGGTCTTGAGGGGAGGCAATTGTGTGGTTGATGAGTCGCCAGATGAAGAATTAGAAGTTATCTGATAATTTGAATCATACGGATTAAGTGGGTATCGGAAGCAACTCGCCAAGGGACAAGGCTTATTAAGAGAGGAAGAGACCTCTGGACGACGTTTCCGGGGTGGAGTGTCCGGTAAGCCGGAGGAAGTGACCTGTAGGCTGCTATGCCGGGTTGTGCGACGGCCCTCAACTTGCTGAGTCTTCAAAGAAAATTTTGGATCCAAATAAGCAAGGGGGTGAGAGCGTTTTACTTTCCGAACTGCACGGCGAAATTTTTGAACCGGCACATGACCTGAACCGGAGGAAAGGGAGATTACCTCAACATGATCAACGCGACTGGCTTCCGCATCATCCTGACAACAATCATTGTTAATAAGATGTACAAAAAATAAGCCAAGGGAGTCAATTTCTACCTCCTTGTCTGATTCTTCAATATCTTCGGGCGGATCAGCAGATTCGCCGGTCTTCTTCTTGGCCGCTTTCTTTATAACTTTGCTCTTGGCACGAGGAGCGCTTGCTGGTTTGTATGAAGATTTCCTTTTCCAGAAGGAGCTATTGGCCTATAAATTAAAACAAAGGTTTATTAGAACAATGTTAAAGCGGAGGCGGATCAAGAAAGTACAAGGTTAAAATCTTTACCGCTGGCGGTTTGTTGGAGGTGTAAAAAGGTGCCAGCCCAGTTTGGCTGCATGCAGCGATCGGTTCATCTAGCATCTTCTTCACAGATTCAGTGACTTGATCATCAGTCATTTCTATCTCATTAAAACATTGAGGATCCTTGGCATTGCCGGTATACTCGTGCATCAATCCGGAGCGGCGGCTTAAAGGAAGGACATGCCAAGCAACCTAGCAGCAAACAAGGTCAACACCAGTCAAACCATTAGCTAGGAGAGCCCGAAGCTTGGTGAGTTGAGGTGCATAAGCCTATCGTTCCTTGGCGGTGAGCCGTTGAGGCAGTGGATGGCTGTTGCTAAGCCGGTGAGCTCGGTAACCCGGCAAAGGATTTTCTCCAGCAGGGGCAGTGTTTGGCAATAGAACTAGGATAGATTCCAGTCTTTCGGATGGCTGTGGTGTTTGGCATGAGGAAAATCAACTTCTTTCCTCTTCTATATCGACACACCACCAAGTTCAGTATTGGGGCCGTCAGAGAACTCAGTTCGGCGGTTTAAGTGGAAGAAATCCCGGAAGAGCTCAACTGTTGGTTCCTCTTGAAGGTAAATTTCGCAGAACACTTGGAAGTTGCATATGTTGGACACAGAATTTGGTCCAATGTCCTGAGGATGGAGTTGAAAACTAGCAAGGACATCCCAGAAGAACTTTGATCCGGGAGGGCTGAATCCCCGGTCTAAGTGCTGCATAAATACAATCACTTCTCCGTCTTGAGGTTCGGGAGGGCACTCAGGGCCAGGGACTCGCCAATGAAGGACATTCTTTGAGGCTAAAGTGCCAGTTACAACGTATCCATTGATTTGAGTCTTTGTGATCCGGGAAGGAGCCCAGTTGCAGGCTGAGAATTTCTTAGTCATTTTGGAGGATAAACTGTAAAAGAAATGTGAAGGCCGGTTTAAGATTCAAGGTCGAGGTGCTCTAAACCGGTGTTAAACCGGGAAATTTAAAAAGGACGAATTTGAAAGTTGAACCGGATATTGCTGTCCTTGTCAGAATGGCGGTTTAAGTAAGGGCTAATGGTATCCGGCGGATTACTAACTACTAAAGGTTAAACCGCCCTTAAACAGAAGAGGGAGAGCTGAAATTTACTAAGTGTTTACAGAAACAGATTTCACAGTGTGGCAGTATAATTTTGGATCTACTATGGTTCAATAAGGAAAATTTATCTGAAGCCCTACAATGGCGCTAAGAGGAACAGAGAAGGTCCAGATGCAGTTTTTTAAGAACAGCAAGGTGTTATGGTGCGACAGATTAAAGTTACGGATCTAGCCGCAAAAGAAACAATTAGGCATAGCTAGGTTCAGTAAAGAGGCTAAGGGAAAGATGGAGAAGAACTGATGAACACCGATGAACACAGATGAACTCTAAGCCCTAATGGAGATCTAGGGTTACAGGAAGGAAGGCTTACCAGGGCCATGCAGCGGCGTAGGAGTATCACAGGAGCTCTGGACCGAACAGGGTGATGCAGCGGCATAGTCGACGCAGGTTCGAGGGTCGACGGCGGCGGCGGCGGCGCTCGAGTTCTTCGGGTCGTGAGGAGGAAGATGAGAGGCAAGGGGGAAAATGGAAAGAACCCCCGGCCCTATTTATAAAGGCAAGAGGATAAAATGGCAGGCGCGAGAATCGAGGGGCCTGAAGCGGCAAAAGAGAACGCAGCTGTCACCTCGATCTTCGGGAGCAATTAATGAAAGGAATCTTTTTATACAGAGATGACATCATGACGATTTACTGTAGTGACAGAAGATGATGTCACGGCGGTTCACCAAAGTTTATAGGGGAAAGAAAACATGGCGGTTTACGGAGAATCGTTACAAGATGTTCATGGAATTTTCCTAAGTGTTGAAGATTGACATGAACAGGTTCAAATCAATCTGGGGCCTAATGTTGGGGATATAACCACTGAGTGTAAACTGCCCAGGAGGGGCCGGTTCACGCTTAGCTATACTGAAGTCCATGAAGACAAGAAGATGGCTCTTTACTGATAAAGTTTAGAGGCCTAGAGCCCGGAGGCGGATTAGGGCCCATAGTGGTAACCCGCCATAATTGTATACTTGTATTGTAAGTTAGGGAAAGGGAGAGACCGAGCCGAACACTTGTATGAGTCGGCCTCGGGACTCTGTAAACCGGCCGGGCGTCAACTTTTGTATATAAAGGGACGACCCAGCGGTGGTTCAGGGACAACAGACAACAACTCGAGACTCAGGCAAAGCTATTTGCTCCCTGGTCATCGAAACCACAATAATTCCATCACAACTAGACATAGGCTTTTACCTTCATCGAAGGGGCCGAACTAGTATAAACTCTCGTGCCCCTTGTACGGTTTAACCTCTTCAGGCTAATCTCGTTGTGATGGCTCCACGACTAAGTCCTTCCCTAGGACATCTGACGTGATATTTCCACGACAGTTGAAACTGTTACAATCACTACAAAACTGCTACCGTCACTTATGCCACCGTTACCGCTACTATCATATTACTTTGCTACTAAATACTTTGCTGCAGATATTAAGTTTCCAGGTGTGGTTGAATTGACAACTCAACTGCTAATACTTGAGAATATTCTTTGGCTCCCCTTGTGTCGAATCAATAAATTTGGGTTGAATACTCCACTGCAGGAATCAGCTACTTTGCTGTCTGCCAAGGCAGACGGCAAAGGCATGGAAGGCGGACGGCAAAGGCCTTTGCCGTCTGCCGCAAACGGCAAAAGGCGCCGGCAAAGAAAGGATCGGTAAAGACCTTCTTTGCCATCTGCTTCCTGACGCGGATGGCAAAGGAGCCTTTGCCATCAGCGGCGGACGGCAAAGAAAGCCGGCGGCAATAAATTCGCTGTTAGTCCGTTAGGTGGCTAAGATCAGTCTTTGCCGTCCGTGGCTGACGGCAAAGAGCATCAAGCCTTTGTCGTCAGCCACTTTAGGCAAACTGACCAAATGGGTCAGCTGCCAGAAAGCATAGGTGGTTGCCACGTGGCTTCTTTGCCGTCCGCCACGGACGGCAAAGAGCCCGCTGCTGTCGGTGGCAGACGACAAAGAGCCTGCATTGCCTCTTTTTTTTCTGTTTTTTCTTATACCCAACCATTTTCACAGCAAATAGATGATACATATATATTTTTCACATGGCAAGTTCACAACAAACATATGAGATATCCAACACATATAATTTCATCATACATGCATAGTTCCATCAACCATACATAGCAAGTTCCACATACATGCATCCAACCATACATATTACAATAGTGTCATCCTACCATACATGCATAGTTCATCGATCCAAAAGAAACATAGTTCATCCAAACAAGCACTCCATCTATGCAAGCTTCCGTGAAGCGAATGAATTCTGCAAAATGGGAAATAAGAAAGTTAGAAGAAGAAGATTAGAAGAAGAAGAAGAAGATGAAGATGAAGATGAAGAATATATGACATTTATGAGCTAATTTAGGTGAAATTGATCGTTTGTGAGCTAACTTAGGTGAAATGGATCGTTTATGAGCTAACCTAGGTGAAATGGATCACTTATGAGCTAACTTAGGTAAAATGCATCATTTTAGAGCTAACCTAGGTAAGATGGATCATTTTGGAGCTAGCCTAGGTAAAATGGGTCATTTTAGAGATAACTTGGGTAAAATGGATCATTTATGAGCTAAGTAAGGTAAAATGGGTCATTTTAGAGCTAACTTAGGTAAAATGGATCGTTTATGAGCTAACTAAGGTAAAATGGATCATTTTAGAACTAACTTAGGTAAAATGGATCGTTTATGAGCTAACTAAGCTAATTATGCCATTTTTGACATAAGTAAGCTAAGTACATGTCATTATTGAGCAAACCTAGTTAACTAAGCATATTAGATCTTACTTTGGTCATTTTGGAGGAAACAAAGCTAAGTATAGATTGTTTTAGAGATAACTTAGGTAAAATGGATGGTTTTGGAGGTCAATAAGCCTATTAAGTCATTTTGGAGGAAATAAAGCTAAGTCTAGGTCTTTATGCATTTGTTAAGCAAAACACTAGAGAAACTTACCGTGATCATGGAGGTGTGGGAGCGGGCTGGCTCGTGCCGGTAGTTGGAGAAGGATCGTGCGATGCTTGTCTGGAGTTACGCTGCACCAAAGATCATTTCCAATGTCTCGTTAGCATGATGACACTCAAATGTTAAGACTAGCAAGTAGTGTCCATTCAAATTAAACTCACCGTCGTCCCAGGAGCAATCTCTGGCATCGGCGGAGCGGTCTGACCGGACTTCTCGCACACAGACTGCACATTTGGTTTTTACGACTCAGTCATACTAGTTAGTAATGAGACAAACACTACATGAATGTTTTGGCTAATCAGCAGAAGAAACTTACCACAAGGAGCTCGTACATTGCCCTTGCTTGCATGTCATTCTGTGCCCTCTCCTCCTCCAACACCTTTGTCGTCCTCTCCTTCAACTCCCGCTGCCTCTCCGCCGCCTCCGACAGAAGTTTCTCCGTTCTATCTCTCTCACTCTGTATAGCAACCTGCAACATCACTCCTTGTTAGCATTTGTAATCATTGATGGAAGCACACACAATGTAATGGAGAAAGATAGCTGAGTACGTATAACTAACCTTGAAGGCGAGTTGGACTGGCCGTTCACGAGGCCTTATCTCAGGAGCGGATCTCGACTGGCGTGCCTTGATCTCTGGGAGAGTGCTAGGACAATGGATAAGTCCATCTCCAATGGCTATCGAGCCATGGGACCTCCCGCCACCAGCTATCATCACCAACTCTGGATCAATGGGACCCTGGCTCGGGTTAAAGTCCTCCGCTTTCCTCGCCTTCCCTTGATCTCTATTTTTCACGAGCTTGTCGTGGGAGGAGATGTTGGTGAAGTTGTTTGCATCATCGAGATCGGACGGAGAGAATGCCTTGACTTTCTTGTAAGAGGCAGTATGGGCCATGGCATAGAGGTCGTACACCTCTGGCACCTTATCCGCCTTATTGTAGCGTGCCTGAAAGAGAGAAACAACGTAAATTAGTAATTAAAGGGCTCAAGCTAGCATGATGAATGAATTGCATGAATCATGAAGCAAACCACATACCCAGTTCCGCCCGAACTGATATAAGTTGGAGCTGCCTTGATGGTGTGGCACACTGTCGGGGATAGACCCCGCGGTATGACCCGGCTGGATGTATAACCCAGTCGGACTTGGCGACTCACTAATGACCCGCCCTGACTGGACGACACACTAAGTGACCCGCCCGATCCTGGCGACTTATGGGTGACCTGGCAAGCGGATCAGAGGAGCGACAAGACCCGGGGGCCCAGGAGGCTCAAGGCCCAGAAGGCCGGCTTACGTTATGGTTGGCCAGCTTAAGAGGAAAGGTGTGAGGAATATCTCCCTTACAAGGAATCAAGAACCAGACTTGCATCCGGCTTGTAATACAAGATAGGCTAGTCCTAATCCTATTTGGACTCCACATGTAACCCGCCCCTCTAACTTATATAAGGAGGGGCAGGGCTCCCCAAAGGGGGACAGAAGAGGCAACAAGAAACAATATCTAGGGCTAGACACAAAGAGGAGAGCCGGCTTATGGCGACTCCCTCATGAGCATAATGAGACCTAGCCACAAACAGCATGTAGGGTTATTACCGGATGATGTTTCCCGGGGCCCGAAGCTGTCTAAATCCTTGTCTTGCGTGTTGCATCTCTCATCCCGATCAACCCCTCTCAAGCTACCACATAGATGAGTTGGCCTCGCGACTAAGTCCTGACACTAAGGACATCTGCCGTGACAAATCCACGACACACACCTTCCATTTGGGCACGTTTGTCCTTGGCCGCGTTGTGGACGACTAGCCATTCTTTTGAGCACCACTCATTGACCAACACCTCCCAAGGGGTCGGGGTGCTGTCTCGGGGTCGGGGTGCTGTGTCGGGGTGGGGTGCTGTTTCGGGGTCGGGGTGTGGTGTCAGGGTGTCGGGGGTCAGGGTCGGGGTGTCGGGCCGGGGTGTCGGGGTCGGGGTCGGGGCACGTGACAACCTTTTCTTCTTCTCTCCTCCTCCTCCTCCTCTTCCTCCCTCCTCCTCCTCCTCCTCCTCCTCCTCCTCCTCTTCTTCTTCTTCTTCTTCTTCTTCTTCTTCTTCTTCTTCTTCTTCTTCTTCTTCTTCTTCTTCTTCTTCTTCTTCTTCTTCTTCTTCTTCTTCTTCTTCTTC
>LR880969.1:779417501-779434266 GCA_904067115.1 Aegilops sharonensis
TTTGATATTCTTTTTCTGCAGAACTCTGAAATAGGCAAAAAAAAGCAATTCTAGGCTGGGCCTCCGGTTAGTAGGTTAGTCCCAAAAGTAATATAAAATTGTATAATAAAGCCCAATAATGTCCAAAACAGAATATAATATAGCATGAAGCAATAAAAAAATATAGATATGTTGGAGATGTATCAAGCATCCCGAGCTTAATTCCTGCTCGTCCTCGAGTAGGTAAATGATAAAACAGAATTTTTGATGCGGAATGCTTCTTGGGCATGGTTTTTAATGTAAATCTCTTAATTGTGGTATGAATATTCAGATCTGATAGATTCAAGATAAAAGTTTAATATTGACATAAAAATAATAGTACTTCAAGCATACTAACTAAGCAATTATGTATTCTCAAAATAACATGGCCAAAGAAAGTTCATCCCTACAAAATCAAATAGTTTGGTTATGCTCCATCTTCGTCACACAAAATACTCAAATCATGCACAACCCCGGTTTCAGCCAAGCAATTGTTTCATACTTTAGAATTTTCAAACTCTTTCAACTTTCACGCAATACATGAGCATGAGTGAGGGAGTCCTGGATTAGGGGGTGTTCTGATAGCCGGACTATACCTTCAGCCGGACTCCAGGATTATGAAGATACAAGATTGAAGACTTTGTCCCGTGTCCGGATGGGACTTTCCTTGGCGTGGAAGGCAAGCTTGGCGATGCAGATATTCAAGATCTCCTACCATTGTAACCGACTCTGTGTAACCCTAACCCTATCCGGTGTCTATATAAACCGGAGGGTTCTAGTCCGTAGGACAACTTCATCATACAACAATCATACCATAGGCTAGCTTCTAGGGTTTAGCCTCCTTGATCTCGTGGTAGATCTACTCTTGTACTACCCATATCATCAATATTAATCAAGCAGGAGTAGGGTTTTACCTCCATCGAGAGGGCCTGAACCTGGGTAAAAACATCGTGTCCCTTGTCTCCTGTTACCATCCAGCCTTGACGCACAGTTCGGGACCCCCTACCCGAGATCCGCCGGTTTTGACACCGACATTGGTGCTTTCATTGAGAGTTCCTCTGTGTCGTCACTTTCGGGCTCGATGGCTCCTTCGATCATCAACGGCGATGCGGTCCAGGGTGAGACTTTTCTCCCAGGACAGATCTTCATCTTCGGCGGCTTCGCACTGCGGGCCAATTCGCTTGACCACCTGGAGCAGATCGAAAGCTACGCCCCTGGCCATTAGGTCAGGTTTGGAAGCCTAAACTACACGGCGGACATTCGCGGAGATTTGATCTTCGACGGATTCGAGCCACAGCCAAGCGCGCCGTGCTGTTTCGAGAGGCATGATCTAGCTCTGCCGCCGAACAGTACCCTGGAGGCCGCACAAGCGCCGGTTCCGACCCTTAATTCGGAGTCTGTTGCGCCAATCGAGGATGAGCGGTTGGACGTCACCTTGGGGGCTATGATATCAAAGGCGATCGAGCCGAACGTCAGCCCCGCGCTCCGCACGGCCCGTGACTCTGAGGAGCCGGACTCTTCTCCGAACTCCGAGCCTCCCGCGCCCCTGCCGATCGAATCTGATTGGGCGCTTATAATGGAGTTCACCGCCGCGGATATCTTTCAGCACTCGCCTTTCGGCGATATCCTGAACTCTCTAAAGTCTCTCTCTCTTTATCAGGAGAGCCCTGGCCGGACTGCGGTCAGCAAGGATGGGATGCGGACGATGAAGAAATTCAAAACCCACCCACCACCCACTTTGTAGCCGCTGTCGACGATTTAACCGACATGCTTGACTTCGACTCCGAAGACATCGACGGTATGGATGACGATGCAGGAGACGAATAGGAACCAGCACTTGTAGGGCGCTGGAAGGCCACCTCATCATATGACATATACATGGTGGATACTCCAAAAGATGGTGATGCCGATGGAACAGCGGGGGATGACACCTCCAAGAAACAGCCAAAACGCCGGCGTCAGCGGCGCCGCTCTAAATCCCGCCAAAGCAAAAACGGTGATTCCGGCACCGGAGATAATAACACTCCGGATAGCGCCGAAGAACACCCTCTCCAGCAAGATTCGGCACAGGAAGATGGAGAAGCCATCCCTCATGAGAGAGCGGCGGACCGAGAAGTTGAGGACTTTAACTATATGCTTCCCTCCGAAGACGAGGCAAGCCTCGATGACGACGAATTCATCATACCATCAGACCCCGCCGAACAAGAGCGTTTTAAACGCAGGCTTTTAGCCACGACAAGCAGCCTCAAGAAAAAGCAACAACAACTTAGAGCTGATCAAGACTTGCTAGCTAACAGATGGACTAAAGTCCTTGCGGCTGAAGAGTACGAACTCGAACGCCCCTCCAAGAGTTACCCGAAGCGCAGGCCGCTACCCCGATCAGAGGAGGAAGAACCTACATCACCAGCGCACGACATGGCCGACCGGCCACCTCGTGGCCGCGACAGAGAGGCCTCTCGGCCCTCCACCCAAACCATGCCCCGACGCCGATCAAAGGCACAGGAAAATGTGCTAGACCTGTGAGACGTACTGGAGGACAAGGCAAGGCAAACAAGATCGATCTACGGATCACGCAGGCGCCCCACGGCATGTGACGGTGATCTTAATTCCGGATACAACCAATCTGGCTGGGCCGAACACAACAGACATAGCTCTTTCGTGCTGCGTCGTGACATAGCCCAATACAAAGGCGCCACACACCCACTATGCTTAACAGATGAAGTAATGGATCATAAAATCCCAGAGGGTTTCAAACCCGTCAACATCGAATCATATGATGGCACAACAGATCCTGCGGTATGGATTGAGGATTATCTCCTTCATATCCACATGGCCCGTGGCGACGATCTACGCGCCATCAAATACCTCCCGCTCAAACTTAAGGGACCGGCCCGGCATTGGCTTAACAGCTTGCCAGCAGACTCAATCAGTTCTTGGGAGGACCTGGAAGCCGCATTCCTCGACAACTTCCGGGCACTTATGTGCGACCACCGGATGCCGATGACTTAAGCCACATAATTCAGCAGCCAGAGGAATCGGCCAGACAATTCTGGACACGGTTCCTAACAAAGAAAAACCAGATAGTCGACTGTCCGGACGCAGAGGCCCTAGCGGCCTACAAGCATAACATCCGCGACGAGTGGCTCGCCCGGCACCTGGGACAGGAAAAGCCGAAGTCCATGGCAGCCCTCACGACACTCATGACCCGCTTTTGCGCGGGAGAAGACAGCTGGCTAGCTCGCAGTAACAACTTAACAAAGAACCCTGGTATTTCGGATACCAAGGACAAAAGTGGCAGGACACGTCGGAATAAGCAAAAGCGCCACGTTAGCAGCGACAGCAACGAAGATACGGCAGTTAATGCCGGATTCAGAGGCTATAAATCCGGTCAGCGGAAAAAGCCATTCAAAAAGAATACCCAGGGCCCGTCCAGTTTGGACCAAATACTCGACCGCTTGTGCCAGATACATGGCACCCCCGAAAGGCCGGCCAATCACACCAACAGGGATTGTTGGGTGTTCAAGCAGGCAGGCAAGCTAAGAGCCGAAAATAAAGACAAGGGGCTGCGTAGCGACGACGAGGAGGAGCCCAGGCCACCGAACAATAGTGGACAGAAGGGTTTTCCCCCACAAGTGCGGACGGTGAACATGATATACGCAACCCACATTCCCAAGAGGGAGCGGAAGCGTGCGCTACGGGACGTATACGCGATGGAGCCAGTCGCCCCAAAGTTCAACCCATGGTCCTCTTGTCCGATCACTTTTGATCGAAGGGACCACCCCACTAGCATCCGTCACGGCGGCTTTGCCGCATTGGTTCTTGACCCAATCATCGACGGATTTCACCTCACAAGATTCCTCATGGACGGCGGAAGTAGCCTGAACCCGCTTTACCAGGATACAGTGCGGAAAATGGGCATAGATCCCTCGAGGATTAAGCCCACAAAAACGACCTCTAAAGGCGTTATACCAGGTGTAGAGGCCAACTGTACAGGCTCAGTAACACTTGAAGTGGTCTTTGGATCCCCGGATAATTTCCGAAGCGAAGAATTAATCTTCGATATAGTCCCGTTTCGCAGTGGCTATCACGCCCTGCTCGGGCGAACCGCATTTACAAAGTTCAATGCGGTTCCGCACTACGCATATCTCAAGCTCAAGATGCCAGGCCCTCAAGGAGTAATCACGGTCAACGGAAACACCGAACGCTCCCTCCGCACGGAGGAGCACACGGCAGCTCTCGCAGCAGAAGCACAAAGCAGCCTTCTTAGGCAATTCTCCAGTCCGGCCGTTAAAAAGCCAGACACTGCCAAGCGCGCCCGGAGTAACCTACAACAAGACCGCCCGGCACGTTCAGAGCAGGCGTAGCAATGCGGCCCCAACCCCAGCCCTCGCAACATAGCGGAACCAGTGCCTCGCGTACATAACTACGCTCTCGATATACCATGGGCGCAGGGGAAGGGGCACAATAAACGGCCAGCCCAAAATACGGCTTAAAACGTACTAGGGGCTGCCGAATTCCTTTTTTTTGAATTTTCTCTTACTTTCACGACTCCATACTTCGGACGACCTGTTCGGCAATTCAGCTGCCGCACAAATGATGCAAGATCCAGGGAGGCAGACAAGCCGTGCCGCATTATGGAACCCCCAGGTGGACTCTGTTACGAGCAATATACCTGTTTTGAATATAATTCCGCGGCCTGCCCCTGGCCAGGACATGTTAAATAGTCCAACATCTTTCGCTTATCGCACTACTTGTATCTTTCTGCTCTTATAGCAGCCCTTATATAAACAATGCATAGCTTTCTGTCTATTTTTTGCATTATCCTCTTTTCATATATATGTTTATGACATGTTGCACCCGTACACTATGGTACGGCAAAATACGCCAGGGGCTTTAGTACCCATAAATATGGCGTGAGAAGTCCGTACACTTTCACAAGTGCGGCACCCCGAACTTATAGCACTATATGCATCGGCTCCGAATCATGATTTGGGTCAATAGTTGGGTTTGCCCGGCTCCTATGTTTTGGTGCCTTACGTTCCGTTATATCGGCTTGTCACGACCGGTTTTCCAATAAAAATGTTTATTGAGAAACCGATCTGTTGAGTCCAGTATGAGGAAAATCCATCATACTGGTGGACAAATTCTTGATACAAACAGCCAGTAGCATGAAAATATATTACACGGGTCGAGCTGGGATGCTCAACGATTATTACAAGCGCGCCAATAATTATACATAATGGCGGATATAACACATGGTGTGGTGGCATACTACTGACTCGAGAATAAAGTGGTGGTGGAATAACACAATGGGAAGTGGATAGCACAGTTCGTAAACTGGCATCTCATCGAGCGTCGAGGTGAGGCTCAATGAATTTATTTGGGTAGCGGAAGCGGATATAATACAGTGATCAAAACCAGGGTCGCACGAGACTGACTGGGACTCCTCTAGGCGTCGGACTCGCTATCGAAATCTTCATCCATGAGATCGCCTTCGTCAGCATCTGGCCAAATCAACAAGCCAGGTGAGTACTTTGAAAGTACTTGCAAGACAGTTCAGACGTAAGATATAACAAATGCATGCATGAATGCGTCATGATTAATTTATCAACGCACAATCAAAAATTAGCAAGCAAGGTAAGCAAAAAGGGAATCGGCGGTAGTCCGCCTGAAAACCCAACAAAATAAATGGAAACCGATCGGGTGTCTGGAGCGACGCCTCGAAAGGTGAACAAATAAATAAAGATCATACCACAGTCGGGCGTCTAAGCGACACCACATAAAGGGCTTTAAAAGAAATGCCACAGTCGGAAGTCTGAGCGACACCACATAAAGGGCTTTTAAAAGAAATGCAACAGTCGGGCGTCTGAGCGACACCACATAAAGGGCTTTTAAAAGAAATGCCACAGTCGGGCGTCTGAGCGACACCACATAAAGGGCTTTAAAAGAAATGCCACAGGCGGAAGTCTGAGCGACACCAGATAAAGGGCTTTTAAAAGAAATGCCACAGTCGGGCGCCTGAGCGACACCACATAAAGGGCTTTAAAAAAAATGCCACAGTCGGACGTCTGAGCGACACCACATAAAGGGCTTTAAAAAAAATGCCACAGTCGGACGTCTGAGCGACACCACATAAAGGGCTTTAAAAAAAATGCCACAGTCGGACGTCTGAGCGACACCACATAAAGGGCTTTAAAAAAAATGCCACAGTCGGACGTCTGAGCGACACCACATAAAGGGCTTTAAAAAAAATGCCACAGTCGGACGTCTGAGCGACACCACATAAAGGGCTTTAAAAAAAATGCCACAGTCGGACGTCTGAGCGACACCACATAAAGGGCTTTAAAAAAAATGCCACAGTCGGACGTCTGAGCGACACCACATAAAGGGCTTTAAAAAAAATGCCACAGTCGGACGTCTGAGCGACACCACATAAAGGGCTTTAAAAAAAATGCCACAGTCGGACGTCTGAGCGACACCACATAAAGGGCTTTTAAAAGAAATGCCACAGTCGGGCGTCTGAGCGACACCACATAAAGGGCTTTTAAAAGAAATGCCACAGTCGGGCGTCTGAGCGACACCACATAAAGGGCTTTTAAAAGAAATGCCATAGTCGGGCGTCTGAGCGACACCACATAAAGGGCTTTAAAAGAAATGCCACAGTCGGGCGTCTGAGCGACACCACGTAAAGGGCTTTTATCGAAAGTAAATAACAACAATGCCACAGTCGGACGTCTGAGCGACATCGCAGAAAGGGCTTTTATCACAAGGAAAATAATACTCATAAATAAATAATCAACTCATGATAATAAACGGGTTAGTCCATCCACAGGAATAAACATTTAACCGGACTTAGCACTCATGTGATTCACCGGAGTTTCTGCCACAAAAAACTGACACTTGTTAGGATAAGATGATATAGGACTTGGACATGGATAAGATAATTTGAGGATTCATGACTCTGCAGAGTTTGTACTAAAATTACCCACAGCTAACGGATTTCCGTAGTCCCCGAAGGACTAGTTCCGTTTACGGTATTTCGGAAGAAAACACAGCGATCCAGTACACACCCATCACACCCCACGATGTCAGGAATCACCCTAGACAACGTGCAAGAAAACTTTGAGACGGGGAGATCACAATCTCGAATAGCATGGGATCAAATTTATATACGCGCGCTCTAAGGGGTGCCCCCCTCTCGGTCCCAACCGGAAACACCCATGCCCCCTCACCGGATGACTGGCTTTAATCCAGGGCCATGGAACCATCATCCCGGCCTCTCCTTTTGGTGTGTACCAGGAAAGCGGTTTGCAACCTACTAAGCCATATCCCTTGCAGAAAACTTGTGGTAGTACGGAAAAGGGAAATGGATTGGTACCGAACCGATACGGGCTGATACTGAAGTCAAATGGTATGGCACAAGACTGGCATGCTACAACACTGCCATCTCACCCATCCTCATGCCAACACATGGCCATGCACATGCACATCCAACATGTATGGATCATCGAACTCACTTGCCTCAACTATGCATGAAAATAACGTTCATCGGTATGCTCATCAACGAGCCATGAAACTTGCTAAGTGCAAACATGCCAAAACACTCATCATATCAAAAGTTCAAACATGCTTGCCTGGTTCAGAGTAGTCGGAGCCTAGCTCGGTGAAGTTCGCGGTTCCGTCACCTCCTTCGGTATCTACGGTATAAAGAAAACATACGCGCTAACGTAAATACCATGAGGTGTACAAAAGTTTCTCCAAATAATTTTCAAATAAATCTGATAAAAAAACTAGACAAAATTTCAAAGATGACAGAAAAGGAATCAATCAAAAATCACTTTCTGTTAAAAAGTTATAAGAGTTTTGGTCCAAGGACCCACCTCTAATGAAACAGAAACTCTCCAGGGTTTAACTTATAAAAACAGAAAACGTTTCGATAGAAAATACGCCGGCCCAGAGGGAAAACGTATTCTGGCAAAAGACGTTTTCAGAAAACGGTTCTTTTAGAAAAGACAGAGAGGCTGACAGGCTGGTCCCACCCGTCAGGTTTAAAATTCAAAACGGGCGGCAGAGCTCGACGGTGCCCGAGAGCCGCGGTGGTCGCCGGCGGCGATCCACGGCGAAGCAGGGAGATCGGAGGGTACCTCCGTGCTCAGGGCGCCATTCCGCGTCGGTTGGTGGTGGCGGTGGTCGCCGGCGAGTACCACGTCGACGGCGGCCCTTGCTCCGGCGGACGGTGGTTCAGGCGCGGATGGAGCTCGCCGAGGAGGGCTGCAAGGATCGAATTGGAGTGGGGGTTAGACTCGCGATAGCATGAGAAGATATCTGACGAGGTTAGGGCGCCGGAGATGACCTCACCGGAGTGAATCACGATGGAGGCCGAGGCGGAACGAAGTGGCCGGAGTCGGGGAAGGACAGCTCCTCGTGGCTCCTCCAATGGCCAGGCAGGGTCTAGTGAGGTGGTGGAGTCGTGCGGGGGCGAGAGCAGGCTCGGGGGTGCTATATATAGCCGCCACGAGGCGGTTGCCGAGAACGGGGTTCTCCGGCGAGGTGATTACGGTGGCGCTGAGGTTGCACGGGAGGGTTTAGAGGTTGAGCGTCGTCGTGGGTGTTCCCTGGTTCCGTTTAGGTGCTAACCGCGTAGGGATTTGGTTGCTTAGGGGGAGTTCGACGGAACGGGGCGGCGCGGACCCGTCGGCAGCAGAGAGCATGCTCTGTGCGTGCCGTCCACGGCGACGGTGCTGCATGCGTGCGCTGGCGTGGAAATGGCCACGCGGAGCCACCAGGGGGTTTGGGCGGCGCCGAACGGCGTTATGCCGCCGTTCTGCTCCCTGTCGACCGCTACGGTGGTTCGGCCGCTGCAAGACACGCCGGCGCAGGCGGGCCAGGGCGCCACCGACGCCAGGAAGGTGCCAAGCGCGCGTGTGAGGCTCCGGACAAGCAAGCCAGGCGGCGAGCAACGTGCCAAGGGCACTGTGAGCATGTGACTGAATTTCTGACGAAAATCGACACTGAACTCTGAACTTAACTGAAGATGAACTGAAACAGTGCATGCAAGGTGTTCGACAGAATGATCCAGGCATGTAGGGATTTTTCCTTGAGCTGATTTTTGGTGGAGTGGTCTCTCATTGCAACTAGAGGTTGCCTGAATTTTGGTGGAATTTTTGGAGAAGTGTAGATATGAATTTCACCAAATTTTGCAAATCTGGTCCAAACTTGCAGGGAGTGAAATTTGAAATATTTGAAAATAAGAAGAGTGGATCAAGATGGTTCTGGGTTGTGGGTACAAAGGACTATCCAGGAGAGTTGGTTTGAAGTCAAAACTCAAATGCAATGGGGTACTTGCTTTGAAAATTAATCAGGCCCAAAATAATTGACTGAAAAGATTTGAGAGATAAATTAATTGAAATAAAATCCAAAAATGGTTTGGACTTGCTGGGACAGAGAATTTAGATTGTTCTAAGGTGGAAGAAAGGGTCTTGAGTGGTTTTGTCACTTGAGGCAAGATGGGAAACATGGGGTTTTCAAAAAAGAAATAAGTCCCAAAAAGAAAACTTCTAGGGTTTTCTTTAAAAGAGAATAATAAAAATCAGAAATTCATTTGAGAGGGAGAGAATTAGAAGAAAAGTTCTCATAATTCAAACACCAGAGTTGAAGAGAATAAAAACCCTTGCCGAAAGGTGAAAGTTTCTTTAGAGAGAGGTTCTCTGGAAAAATTTTAAAAGGCCTCTTTTTTTTTCAAAACGAACAAAGTTTTTGTTGAAAACCAAGGGAAAATTTTTGGAGTGTCACACGGCTAAGGTAGCACTAGGAGAACCACTGCGATTGTGCCCCGGTTGAGCTGGGTTAAGCACCTCAGTGGAGAAAGCTAAAACTGACTGTCATGACGAGGCGAGAGACCGGTCGCTGTTCGAGAGGTTTTTCAAGTCCCTAAAGGCTTATGCCGCTTCGAGCGAGGAGCCGACCTTGTCCGGCCAAGGCGTCGATAGCGCCCCGAACTCGGTCTTTCGAACAAGGGGCTTCGCCGAAAATTAAAATTATAGAGTTCTATGGCTAAGTGAGAGTGTTCAAGCATTATAGTCCGATTGCCTGGTTCGTTGTGCTGAGCGCCTCCCTCGAAGGACACAACTATGGGAAAAAGAGCGCTCAGGTTTATCCCGAACACCCCAGCACTAGTGGCATGGGGGCAGAAGCCGACGACTGGCCATCTCTCAATTTTTTGATAAACCGCTGCACATAAAGTAATATTTTAAATTCAACAAGCATTGCTTGGCGCATATGAACAAGTTTTCAGTGCACAGGATAAACACGAGCGAGTTAATTCAAAAATTACATCCTTCGTACATTCGTCCGCCACAAGGCGGGCACCCGCAAGAACATCCTTATAGTAGTTCTCGGGCTTGCGATGCTCCTTTCCCGGCGGCGGCCCGTCCTTCACAAGCTTCTCACCGTCCAGCTTTCCCCAGTGCACCCTTACACGGGCAAGGGCCCTACGGGCACCTTCGATGCAGACGGAGCGCTTGATGACCTCGAGCCTTGGACAGGCCTCCACCAGCCGCCGCACCAGCCCGAAGTAGCTCCCAGGCAGGGCCTCTCCGGGCCACAGCCGAACTAAGAAGCCCTTCATGGCCTGTTCGGCCGCTTTGTGGAGCTCGACCAGCTGTTTCAGCTGGTCGCTCAAGTGCACAGGGTGTCCGACCTCAGCATACTGAGACCAGAACACCTTCTCTGTCGAGCTGCCCTCTTCGACGCGGTAGAATGCGGCGGCATCGGATACGCTGCGGGGAAGATCTGCGAATGCCCCTGGAGAGCTCCGGATTCAGGCAAGTAACAAGTAATTTACTTTTATACTTATGCTTTGCATAAAGAATGCCTTACCCGCCGCTATCTTTTTCACCTCCTCCAACTCTTGGAGGGCCTTTTGGGCTTCAACCTTGGCGGACTTGGCAGTCTCAAGAGCCGCCGCGAGCTCGGATGCTTGCGTCGTTGACTCAAGCTCCAAACTCTCATGTTTTTTCATGAGAGCCTGAAGCTCTTGCCGCACCTCGCCGACCTGGGCCTCAAATTTATCTCGCTCGGTACGCTCCGCGGCCGCTTTACCTTCGGCCTCAGACAACGCCTGCTTGAGGGTCGTCACCTCAGTCGTGGCCCCTACAATAAGTAGTACAATCCTGTTATTTTTTGCAATCACATCTTTCTATAGGCACTTTTTCTGTAAGGTATTTCTTACCTTCTCTCTCATCGAGCCGCTGCTTGGCAAGGACGAGCTCTTGCTCGGTCCGCTCGAGGCCCTGTTTCTGGGCACCCACCTCCGCAGTCAGTGCAACGGTGGCTAGCAGCGAAGCCTGCATACGCATATTGACTCTTTGTTATTAGACTCCTGCAAAATTTATTAGATCCTCTATTCGGCTTTTCTTTCCGAACGCCAAACAGAGCATCAGGGGCTACTGTCTATGCGATTATGTTTTTACATATTTTTTACTCACCTCGAAGCCTGTCAGAAGGCTAGCGCAAGCTTCACTCAGTCCGCTCTCGGCGGACTGAACCTTCTGGATCACCGTACTCACAATAGTACGGTGCTCCTCGTCGATGGAGGCGCCGTCAAGCACCTCCAGCAGATTCTCCGGCACCTCCGGTTGGATGGAGGTCGCTGGCTCAGAATGCTCGCTCCTCTTGGAAGGAGTTCGCTTACCGTGGTCCGGAACTGTTGAAGGTTCCGGCACGGTGTCTGGCTCAAAACCGGACTTGGAGCCCTGGGGGGTTTTGTCCCCTTTACTCCTGGGGTCCAGGAGATCGCCTTGCGGCTCCTCCAGGACCACCTCCTCCTGCCCCGGAGCTCGTTGCGACGCCACTTCAGCGTCGTCCACAGTGTGGGGGGAGACAGCGGGTGGAACTGAGTTCACGTCCGATGAATCCAGGGAGCCGCTCGACGACTCGTCGAGTCCGGCCCGGGGCGGTCTGCGTAATTACGATCGACATTAGGGAAAGATGTGCAACAAGGGAACGTCATGAGTTACTCTGATGTCCGAACTTACGATTTTGCTGGACGCTTGGCCCTGTCTGGCCACTCCTCCTCGTCCTCTTCGGCGTCGGGGGAGTAGTCCGGCGGAGGGGTTTTCCTCTTCCTGGACCCTTCGGCCTCCCCCGTTGGGGCGGCCTTCCTTTTCTTTCCTCCCCCCGCTGGAGGGGGAGAGGTTTCTCCTTCCTCCTCCTCGTTTCCACGGGAGGAGAGCGTCTCGGACTCGTCGGAGGACGAGTCCGACACCACCATATTACAGGAACTCTTTCGAGTCCCGGTGGCCTTCTTCTTCTTGGCCTTCTTCTCCGGCACCACATAAGGCGCCGGAACCACCAGCTTTGCTAGGAGAGCAGGGGCTGGGTCTTCGGGCAGGGGAGCCGAACAGTTAATCGGTCTAGACTTCGCCTCCCAAGCCTGTCAAAGGTAAGGGAGTTTAGATCCCGCATAGAGTCAAACTATGAAAAAACTTAACATCTTGTAAAAAGTGAAAATAGCTTACCTCGCTAGCGTGACGCTGCGAGCTGTATTCGCGGTCCTCGGAAGCGGATGTGGGTGACTCGGCGCCTTTGGTTAGCACCTTCCAGACGTCTTCATACGTCGTGTCGAAGAGCCTGCTGAGGGTTGGGTGCTGCGCCGGGTCGAACTCCCACAAATTGAAGTCCCGTTGTTGACACGGGAGGATCCGGCGGACGAGCATAACCTGGATTACGTTGAAAAGCTTGATCGGCTTGTTCACGAGGGACGGGATGCATGTCTGCAATCCGGTCACTTCTTCTTCGTCGCCCCACGACAGGCCCGTCTCTTTCCAGGACATAAGCCTCGTGGGGGGTCCGGATCGGAACTCGGGGGCCGCGGTCCATTCTGGATCGCGTGGCGCGGTGATGTAAAACCACCCGGATTGCCACCCCTTTAGGGTCTCCACAAAGGAGCCCTCGAGGCATAGGACGTTGGGCATCTTGCCCGCCATGGCGCCTCTGCACTCCGCCTGGCTGCCGCACACCACCTTGGGCTTGACGTTAAAGGTCTTGAGCCAAAGGCCGAAATGGGGGCGGATGCGGAGGAAAGCCTCGCACACGAAGATAAACGCCGAGATGTTGAGGATGAAGTTCGGGGCCAGATCGTGGAAATCCAGGCCGTAGTAGAACATGAGCCCCTGGACAAAGGGGTGGAGTGGAAAACCCAGTCCGCGGAGGAAGTGGGGAAGGAAACACTAGTAGAAAACCGACCTTTTGTCCCGGTTCATAAGGGCCTTTAGTCCCGGTTCCCGAACCGGGACTAAAGGGTCATTACTAATACCCTCACCCTTTAGTCCCGGTTCAAACCAGAACCGGGACAGATGAGCCTCCACGTGGCCGCTGCCGGCATCCCAGGCAGGGGGGCCTTTGGTCCCGGTTAATGACATAAACCGGGATCAAAAGGGTTCCACGCGTCAGCAGGAGGTTTTTCTTTTTTTTAAAAGTGGCTGTTTTAGGGGTTTAGGGGATTATTTTTAGGTTGTTATTAGCTAGCTAATAGAGAGAAGTGCCCTCTCTTATATTTAGTCCTTGGTTTACCTACGCTACTGCTATATATGTTCATTTCACCCGCAGATATATATATAGTAACTCATGCATGCTCGCATCATACATCATCATATATAATAACAAGTCCTACTAATTAATCAAGCATCATCATACAACTTCTACTGGTTATTAATAATAAGTCATACGATCATCATCCTCATAGTCATCGAACCCAACCCTACATAATTGTTCTTAGCACATGATCATCAGTATCAGGTAGCTAGGATCGAACCTAAACACACTTAAGGTAAAATAGCATAAAACAATATAGACCCTGACTCTCCATTATGAAGAATGGAGATCATCCTGTCTCCAATTCTTGCGCCTCGCTTCCTTTTGCTTCCAAGAAGCTCCTTACGACTATCCATACATTTTTTCCATCCTTTGATTGTCATGTCTCCACTTGTTTTAGAAATCCGGTATGGACAGTTGAGATTCGTAGGATGACCTGGATATATGTTCAAAACATGAAGGCTGTCGCCATTCTGATACATCAAATGAGGCACACACTCCTCTGGTATCCTCTGTTGAAAAACATAGTAATAACTACGTAGTTAGCAATGATGTACTAGTTTTAGAAGTATGCAAAAAGATGCACGGATGTCCTAATAGTAAAAAATCTTACCAGGGTATCTCCATGGTAGTTACCGTAGTTCAACACGTGCACTAGTGGCACGTATTGACCATAATGTTGAGGAGTTCGAATGTAGATATTGTAATTCTCAAGATCATTACAAAATCCAACCAGATGAGTTTTCTCCTTGTAAGTTAACTCAGAGCCATCGGTGTAGTATGTTCTATCTACCATATTCTGCACATTCTTTGATACTTCAAAATAAGCTGTCAATGAAAATAAGTTGTCAACTATTTTGAAATGAACATTATAAATTAGTTAATAATTAACTATGTTTGAGAAACTCACATAGTGGTAGAACTGGAGGAGTATCAACAAGGACCCAAATGTCCATATTGTCTTGCTCGATTTCAGGATCACCAAGATCCATGGTGACAAGCATACCCTCATCAAAACCATACAATTTGCAAAATGCTTCCCAATTTTTGCAACCAAAATGGGCTACGCTCTCAGCATTATACAACTTTACTTCAAAATCCACATCATGATGGATCCTTAGGTGAATTTTCTTCGTTTCAAAATTTTCATGGTCTTCAAAATCCATCCTCTCCAAGACATAGCGTCTTGCATGGCATGGGATAAACTATACTCGAATTGTAAAATATGAAAATTACACGTTGAAATAGTTGAAGTCATGCTTAATTATGAAAAAAAAACACTTGTCGTTGTTGCGTACCGTTTCAACTTCGAAGGTCTCCTCGAGCTTAATGCTGAAGCGCCGACCATCGTCCAGGTGAGGCCTGTCGCACTCACCTCGATTGTCGTGGCACCAGTCGCACTCCCCCGGGAGACTTTCGTCGTCCGATGATGACATTTCCTATACGTTCATAATTCAAAGACTAAATTAGATCATTATTATTCAACTAATCATATGCATATGCCTTGCATAGTGCTCTCCAAATTGAGCATTCAATAAGAAAAATCAAATCGCAAAATAAAGTAGTATTCAAATTAGGATGCCTTCAATTATAAGAAAAACTGCATCATCTCCATGTGTCCGTACATCGAATATTATCACTAATACATGTCGAATACTATATATCATACATATCGCCAGTACAGCTAGAACCATAGCGCCCGACGGGTATCGGCGCGGGCGGTGGACACCCAAAGGGAAGGAACCATCACAGGATCATAGCTCCAGTGAGATCCCTGAAGAACCTGCCAGGTATTCTCGAACCTGCCCTCCAACGCAACCATGTAGCGACGGACATGCTCGTCCTCCTCGCTGACACGGTGACGTACCACCTCCGCGGTGTCCGGAAGCCTCGGCACCGTCACTGGCCCACCCGACCGCCACCAAACAAGGATCAGGTCAACGACAGGCTGTCTCCTCACCAAGCTACGCCCCCCGGAAGGTAGCGCCTCACAGTACCACCCCGGCGGAGCCCAGTCGTGGACATGGCCCATCTGGTCAAGCAGGTGTCGTCCTCCGCCGACTCGACGACGAGGATGCGGGATAGGCATCGTCCACGTCGATGCGGGAATAATTGCTTTAACTAAAAAAATAAACTAGTTCTATTAATTTTCTTGCTAAAAATAAACTACTTCAACTAGTTCAACTAGTAAGCACTTACTATAAATAGAATAATAGAGGAGAAGAGAGGAAGAAGAAGAAAAAAAGAGGAGAGGAATAACAGAAGAAATAAATAAGAAGATGAAAAAGAAGAAAAAAATAGGAGAAGAAGAAGGAATAAGTATTGTGACGGTGTCACGGGGAGGAGCGCCCGTAGTCAGGCCCCGGGGATGTAGCCATATCGGTGAACCTCGTTAACAAATCTCGATGTCGTACTCGTGTGATTGCTTTGGTCCTCGGATGATCGACGGTATGTCTCGGATTTATTCTAACAAGTGGTATCATGAGCTAGGTTGTTTGAAGGTTGCTGGATCGTTGATATAGAGGATTGATCGTCGTCAGTTCGTGCGAAGATGGTATACGAAGAAATCAGTATCGAAATCGATTGGGAATTTTTTTCGTGGAAGCCGTCTGATGGTTGCGATCAGACGAGATCGAGGAGCAATATGGCGGCGGTGAACTCGTGTAGAGCATGCAGCGGCAGGAGCGTATCACGCGGTGGCGGCAACGTGGAACTCGGCGGGCGGCCTGTACGATGGTGGTCTTCGGTAGATCGATGAGTCGTACAGCAACGGGACACGTACAGAGGCAGCAGGTCGGTTCAGTTGTGGAAAGCCGGAGACACGCGTACGAGGCAGCCGGATAAGTGCCTGGGATGTGCAGGCTTGCACGTACTGGAGATTTGTTTTGACAAAAAGAGTTGGCACAAGGCTCAAGAATCAGACCGTGATTATTGCTACTTAGAAAGGAAAGAAAGATAAGTCCAGAAGCTACGTGTGAATGTATGTGGAGTGGAGTTTGACTAGCGTCATTGGTCTCCTCTGGTACGTGCATAGAAGGCTACATGGGACTTTATTTTTGGTCTCCTTTTGTTTGGTACACAGTTTGTGTATGGATGGCAGTCGCACTTGAGGATTCGAGGAGTCCGGAGCGTGCTGAGCAGGATCATGCAAACA
>LR880969.1:779447578-779465718 GCA_904067115.1 Aegilops sharonensis
TACTGTATTCCAACTTCCCTATGGTTCATAAACTATTTTACTAGCTATAGAATCATCAAAATAAGCAAACAACACACGAAAAACAGAATCTGTCAAAAACAGAACAGTCTGTAGTAATCTGTAACTAATGCAAACTTCTGGAACGTGAAAAATTCAGCACAATTAGAAAGTTCTAGATAATTTGTTTATTGATCTACAGAAAAAAGAATCAACTAAAAAGCACGTTCCTGTGATTTATGAAAACTAATCTCGTGCACGCAAAGTTTCTGTTTTCTACAGCAGAATGAAAATAACTACTATCGTAGGTTATCCTAACGGTTTTACTTGGCACAAACACTAAATAAAACACAAAAACGAATCTAACAAGAGGCTAGACAAATTATTTATTCCTAAACAGAAGCAAAAAGCAACAAGAAACTAAAATAAAATTGGGTTGCCTCCCAACAAGCGCTATCGTTTAACGCCCCTAGCTAGGCATTGATAATTCTAACGATGCTCACATGAAAGATAGGAATTGAAGCACAAAGAGATCATCATAAAACACGTGACAAACACATCTAAGTCTAACATACTTCCTATGCATAGGCATCTTATAGGCAACCAAATTATCATAGCAAGCAAAAACTAGCATATGCAAGGAAGTGGAAAGAAACAATAGCAATCTCAACATAACGAGAGGTAATTTATTATCATGAAAATTTCTACAACCAATTTTTCCTCTCTCATAATAATTACATGTGGGATCATAAGAAAATTCAACAAAATAGCTATCACATAAAATATTTTCAACATGATCCACATGCATGCAAAGTTGACACTCTTCCAAAACAGTGGGATTAACATTAACTAAAGTCATGACCTCTCCAAACCCACTTTTATCAAAAATACCACAAGATTGAACATTCTTCAAATATGTGGGATCTAAAGTTGACACTCTTCCAAACCCACTTTCAATATTATTGCAAACACTATTATCAATCTCATATTCATCATGGGGCTTAAATAAATTTTCAAGATCATAAAAAGAATCACCCCAATCATGATCATTGCAACAAGTAGAGGACATAGCAAAACTAGCATCACCAAGCTTAGGGTTTTGCATATTATTAGCACAATTGACATCAAGAGAATTTATAATAACAACATGCAATCATGCTTTTCATCAAAGGAACTACCAAGTATGGGTGCAATAGCAATGGTCTCATGTTTAACATAAGGAACTATAGCAAATTCTTCTTCATAAATATTGGCATCATGGCCACAAGAATAGCAAGCATCATGTTCATCAAGGGATATTTCAATCAAATCATCGGAATCATCATTATCTATAGATTCATGCAAATCATTATTTCCTTCCAAAGCAACGGTCATTCTCTCAATAAATTCTTTGACATAGACATTGTGAGCATAGTTTTCATTGCAATAATTAAGTATGACGGAATTTTCAGATTTGTTGAGAGTAAAATCATACTTTTCAATCAAAGAAGCAACTTCATGAGCACCCTTAAAAACGTGAAATTCTTCAATTTGTTCGATATCATAGTAACAATAAACACCCTTTGCATAAGAAGATAGGATTTCATTATCATTGAACTCACATAGGTAGGGAAGGTGTTTTTAGGGTTCTTAGAGCAACAAGTAAAATCACACATTTCACAAAGATTCCAAGCATAACATAGTAATTTGTTTATTTGACCCCATAAGAGTCTACCTTTTTCAGACAAACGGTGACGCACAAAATGAGCATGCTCATCTAAAGATTTCCCATCAACTAGGCTAGTTGGGGTTTTAGCACGAGTGCATAAGGATCGAAGATGATCCAAGTAGAACACTTTAAGTGGATCCATATCAATAGATTTTTAGCAAGCAAAGACACAAGAAAATAGAAGGCACGTGGAAACACAAACAGAAAGGCATACGGGAAGAAGGCGAATAAAAACGACAAGGGTGAAGTGGGGGGAGAGGAAAACGAGAGGCAAATGGCAAATAATGTAGTGCGAGGGAGATGAGCTTGTGATGGGTACTTGGTATGGCTTGACTTGAGCGTAGACTCCCCGGCAACGGCGCCAGAAATCCTTCTTGCTACCTCTTGAGCATTGCTTTGGTTTTCCCTTGAAGAGGAAAGGGTGATGCAGTAAAGCAGCGTAAGTATTTCCCTCAGTTTTGAGAACCAAGGTATCAATCCAGTATGAGGCCATGCACGAGTCCCTCGCACCTACACAAACAAACAAGAACCTCGCAACCAACGCGATAAAGGGGTTGTTAATCCCTTCTCGGTCACTTACGAGAGTGAGATCTGATAGAGATGATAGATACTATTTTTGGTATTTTTATGATAAAGATGCAAAGTAAATAAAACAAAATAAACGGCAACGAAAATAGCAAAGTATTGGAAGATTAATATGATGGAAAATAGACCCGGGGGCCATAGGTTTCACTAGTGGCTTCTCTCAAGATAGCATAAGTATTTGCGATGGGTGAACGAATTATTGTCGAGAAATTGATAGAATTGAGCATAGTTATGAGAATATCTAGGTATGATCATGTATATAGGCATCACATCCGAAACAAGTAGACCGAAACGATTCTGCATCTACTACTATTACTCCACACATCGACCGCTATCCAGCATGCATCTAGAGTATTAAGTTCATGAAGGACAGAGTAATGCATTAAGAAAGATGACATGATGTAGAGGGATAAACTCATGCAATATGATATAAACCCCATCTTTTTATCCTCGATGGCAACAATACAATACGTGCCTTGCTGCCCCTACTGTCAATGGGAAATGACACCGCAAGATTGAACCCAAAGCTAAGCACTTCTCCCATTGCAAGAAACATCAATCTAGTAGGCCAAACCAAACTGATAATTCGAAGAGACTTGCAAAGATAACCAATCATACATAAAAGAATTCAGATTTGACTCAAATATTGTTCATAGATAATCTTGATCATAAACCCACAATTCATCGGATCTCGACAAACACACCACAAAAGAAGATTACGTCGAATAGATCTCCACAAGAGAGGGGGAGAACATTGTATTGAGATCCAAAAAGAGAGAAAAAGCCATCTAGCTAATAACTATGGACCCGAAGGTCTGAGGTAAACTACTCACACTTCATCAGAGAGGCCTTGGAGATGATGTAGAGGCCCTCCGTGATCGATGCCCCTTCCGGCGGAGCTCCGGAACAGGCCCCAAGATGGGATCTCGCGGGTACAGAAAGTTGCGTTGGTGGAATTAGGTTTTTGGCTCCGTATCTGGTAGTTTGGGGGTATGTAGGTATATATAGGAGGAAGAAGAACGTCAGTGGAGCAACGAGGGGCCCACGAGGGTGGAGGGCGCGCCTGGGGGGGAGGGGTAGGCGCGCCCCCTACCTCGTGCCCTCCTGGTTGATTGCTTTACGTAGGGTCCAAGTCCTCTGTATCACGTTCATTCCGAAAATCACGTTCCCGAAGGTTTCATTCCGTTTGGACTCCGTTTGATATTCTTTTTCTGCGAAACTCTGAAATAGGCAAAAAACAACAATTCTGGGCTAGGCCTCCGGTTAGTAGGTTAGTCCTAACAGTAATATAAAAGTGTATAATAAAGCCCAATAATGTCCAAAACAGAATATAATATAGCATGAAGCAATCAAAAATTATAGATACGTTGGAGACGTATCACGTAGCCACTGAAATATTTCAGTAACGCACTTTCAGTAGAGAGATGTAGACATTGAAATATTTTAGTAGTGCCCAGTCGGTGATCTTGCATCAAAATATTTAGGGCTTCCTAATGATTCAAGAAAAAAAACAAGACATAAGCAGTGAAATAATTTTAGTAGGGATGTTGGCTTACTCATGTTGTCGTGCTGTACAACCTTTTGCTTCACTTCCTGTAAGTGCTTCTTGCATGTGCTATGGCCTACATGCTGTTTACTCTCAGCACAACAGTGATTTTTCATCTTGCAAAGGTCTTATTAATTCAACATTGACTTCTATGAACTTTGTATTCAAATTTGTATCCTCCTACAGTTGTTGTGACAGATTTCCTTGGCATCTTCAAATTACCGTACTATCATATTTGCAATACCAACTGTATTCAATCTAAATTTTTCAGTTACTTATATGCTACAAGTGGAACCATGGGTAGGTTGCTGAAGATGTTGTGCCTCACAATGAAAGTCCCTTGCTCAATCTCAACATCAGAAGTTGTTTTGCATTTCTAGTTGTCTCAGTATTTCATGTGATGTATTTGAATACCAGAAGTTGTTATGCATTAGAAGTTCACTCAGATAATCGTAGTACCTGCAATTTGTGATTTGTGTTACCTATTTTGTATGTGTGGGATCAAAATCTAATACGGTTCTGATTCTTGTTTTCATGGCCTTGATGCTATGTTAAGTACATGCTAGTCAGAGTGATCAGAGGGAAGGGTGGCACTGGTGGGAAATATTTTAGGGTTTTATCGTCGTGATAACCCTAGAAAAATAATAAAACGTCGAAAATCAATGGAACTAGTCATGGATGCTTCTCATGTTGGTACAAGGGTGTAGAAAGAATATAGGTCCATTTGAAGCATGTCGAGAAAAACCTTCCTTCCACATGGACCCTTACCTCCTACCCGAACGGTCGCCGGTGAAGGAGGTGAATTTTTGGCCGTGTTAAGAATGACACCAAAATTTTCCTTGTTGTGGGCATGGCCACCCCAGTGGATCGACAACGTGCGCTTGTCGAATCACCTCCGAGAAGTATTTTAAGCACTTAATCGTACTAGCAAATCCATACAAGAATGATACAAAGAAGTAGAAATTTTTTGTGTCCATTTACAACATGTCCGGCAAGTCTGTTTGTATGCTATCTCCGTGTGTGTGAATGACATGTGGGATCCACATGTAAAAACCACGTAGGCAAAAAAGAGGGAACTAAACTGCACGACGGAGTTTCGAACCAAGGGCATTAGTATGTGATCGTGAGGGTGTTACCACTAAGCTGATGATGCATTTTGATACAAATTACGTGCCCTCAGATTTAAGAAATTCATTTACCATATCTATCATGTGTAACCACTGCTGGTGTCCACGTGTCAGCAGTTTGAAGGGCGGCGCAGGGCAAACCGCACGTGAGGTGCACGGCGAAGGGCAAACCCCACGCGTCCTCATTGTAGAAGGCCCTGGTAGGTGAGACAAATCACCCCCCTCGACCCCTCGGTAACTCCAAGAGGCATCCGCATTCATTTTCTTCCACAAATCGGGTAGAAAACCCTCGTCCTCTCCCACTCCAGCCAAACCACCTCGTCCTCTCCCAAACCCTCCACCCTTCCTCACCACTCCACTCCTCTCCTCCCTTACAACACGTCCCTCGTCCTCTCGTCGATCGCCGATGAAGCGCGGCCGTGAAGATGCGGCGGACGAGCCGGAGGCAACCATCGGTGGAGAGCAGTCTGCTGCCGTGGCTGCCGCAGCAGTTGCAGCGACTGAGTCCGCCGTAGCGGCGACGGGGCGGTGCAGCAACTGTTGTGCCTCCTCCCGCTGTCATCCCAGCCGGCGAGCTACCCGACGGCGAGCCTGTGCAAGAGAAGGTCGATGAAGATCTGGACGAGCAGAAGGAGGGGAACGACGTGGAGGAGTTAGAGTTCGAGATGGTTGTGGATCCCAGCAAGGGCAGCGACTTCGATGAGGACGTCATCGACGAGCTATCTGAGGTACTAATCTGATTTTATCATATTTATATTTCCTGTAAGTACTCTGTTTTTTCATGGCATTGGGGTTTTTCTTGTTAAGTACATGAGCATCAATTTCATATGGGCGTGCTAGTTGAAAGGGTCTAGCTTAGATTTTCTTGCATAATGAATGGTGGGTTTTGAATCTGAATCATTTTCTTCACGTATTGATGAGGTATTTCTACTCATGCACTGGCCCAGCCATAATGTTTGCGTATATGTAGGATTGTAGGGATCTAGCATATATTTTCGGGTTAATTATCCTTTTGCCCTTAGTGGTGTCCATCTGCTCAGTTTTGCCCTCAGATGCAAATTGTGCTCAGTTTTGCCCCTAGTCCGTGCGCACCGACTCGTTCTGTGAACTTTGGCGTCTCCGTCAGGTCAACGTTTTGACTCGGCCCTTACAGGTGGGACCAGGCGGCAGAGGCGGCCAATTTTATTCAGACCGTTGCACGCGTGGCTTGCGGGACCCAGCAGAGAGCCGTTGAGCATAGAGCCGTTGCGGATGTGCTATATAAGCGGGTGACAGCGGCGGTGACCACGACGACAGAGAGCACGGCGCTGACCACGGCAAGAGAGCGAGAGCACGACGGCGGTGGGAAGCTAGCTGTGGAGGGCGCGGCGGTGGGAAGCTAGCTGTGGAGGGCGCGGCGGCGTTGAGATCCCGTTCGGCTCCGAGCTCCATGTCTTCCGCAAGCTCCCGCGCCACCTTGCGGATGTAGAGCCGGGCGCGTGTGGAGATGCCTGTCCTCGTCTGTCCGCGGTGCCGGGCGAGCGTTGATCGGAGGGTTTCTCACACACCGAGGAACCAGAATCGTCCGTTCTACGTGTGCAACGAGAATGGGGTAAGAATCGGGGCAATTGCACCATTTTCGTGGTCGGGATCTTTGACCAATCGGTTGATCTGTTCCGTGTTCATGCAGGTGACATGCTTCTTTGTTTGGGTCGATGCTCTGGCCAAGACTCTGATAAATGAACTGCAAGAAGAGCATGAAGAATGGTTGCGCATGCTGCCCCAAACCGCAGTGGACGCAGCACGAGCTCCGGAAGAAGAGATGGAGGGCGAAGCACGCACTGACAGAGAGTTAGCTGTTGAACTTAGGATGTTTAAGAAGAAGGTTAGGAAGCTTGAAGATCAAGCACTACCAATACCCATTTGCAAATACTCTTGGGCATTTGTAGGTATGGTAATCGCACTTGTTGTAATGTTGAAAATGTATGGAAAGGCATGAATTATGGAGGAATTTGTAATCTTGAAATTGTATGAGAAATTGACCTAGTTTAAATGTTGGTCAAAGTTGTTTAAATGTTGAGAAAAAGAGAAGAAGTGACCAACATTTAAATATGTTGAAAAAAGGAGAAGAAATGAGGAATTCAGAAACTTCTGATCAATGAAATGCAGCTAATGAATTATTCCAGAGCCAAACAATTAAGGTTAGAATTTTTTTTGAGCTGTTAAATATTTAATAGCAATTTAAGTAATCCAATTCAAATTCAAATACACCGTGATTTAAATCAAAGACCAAAATGTCATGGAAAACGTGCCTCAACTCTGGTAGATGTTTACACCTAGTGCCAAAATAAATGAACATTTTTTAAGGGAATTACATTGAGTAAAAACTAATTTGTCTAAAAAAATGAAGGGTGGAAAATGCACAAAAAATTGGAGCGGCTGGGACTCGAACCCAAGATCGCGTGGGTTCGTGGTGTTTAGGGCTGCGCTGGTAACCGCTAGGACAGATGGGAAGAGTTTGACATGGATATGGAAGGAATGTATACGTAGTGAGACTGTGAAATTTGTCAAAAAAAAATAGTGAGACCGTGAATGTTTGCATACGCGTGAGAGTGGTTTTCCTTTGTTTTGCACTAAATTTTGGAGGGTTGGAAGGTTGAAAACGTCTGTTTGCACTGCCCCGTGGTTTTGGTTAGAGTGGCACTTGGTTTAGTGTTACAGTGGCACTTAGTTTAGGATTTAAACGGAATAAATTTGCATGTTAGTTCATGACTTATTTTTTTTGAATAAAACGGAGGGCTTCTCACCCCTCCGATTTTCATTAATGAAAACCACAAGTTCTCGAGCTTCATGATTTGGTTTAGGGAAGAAATTATATGCTTGGGCACGAACATTTTTTAACACACATAATAAACCCTAATAAATAACTTAGATAAGAAGCAACACAAGTACCATTACAATAAGGGTTCAAAGTTCCATTACAATAACTTAGATAAGCGGCCAAAGTTCACGGACAGTTCACGGACACATGACGAAACATGACACAACACGACACGACATAGAAAAGCAACAAATAAAAAATGAAACAGTCTTCATCTTGATCTCCTCCTTCCACTTTTGGCCGCGCGCGCCCCTTCAACACCGTCTTCATCTTCACACCTCCTCCTCGTCGTCGTAGGGAAGGGAGTGCATCCCGGCTGGAGTGGGGAAGATGTTCTCGTAGTTGGTGTAGATGTTGTAGACGCTGAAGAAGATGGCCTCGCAGTCGCACCAAAAGACTTGGCCGAGGAGCTCATGTGCGTCAAACGGGTTGGTGAAGGTGACCATGAGCAGTAGGAGGATGCCGCCGCGGTCACGAACCTTGCTGAGGGTGAACATCCTTGGCGAGCCCCGTGGGAGGTGGGCATAGCCGGCTCTGAGGAAGGCGCGGGTGAGTTCGACGGAATCCCTCCACCTTGAAAAAGCCCACACGCGGAGCTCCCTCTCCACGAGCACGCCCGGTGGGTAGCGCAGCTCCGGCACGACAGGCGGACAGCTGAAGGTCGGCCTGTTGAACTGCATGGTCTCGCTTGGGGAGGGCTCGGTCGATTGGGTGTTTGAAGTTGGAGAGAATGGATCGGATCTGGCTTATGGGCGGGAGAGGAAGATAGGCACCCCATTTATAGGCCTGTGGGTGGGAGAGGAAGAGAGAAAGGATGAGAACGGTGCGTGTGTGAATCCGAACGCGTGTGTGTATCCGTTACGCTTTGCACTCTTAAATTTTTGCACAAAAACGATGCAGGCATGGGGCGCGTGCGTGCATTTGAATCACTGCATAGCTCTTTGACCGGACGGTGCACCCGACTCATTGAACCACCTAGCTGGCCTCGCTAGCCTAGCGCGCCTAGCACGCCTCGCTCGCCTCGCTCGCATGCATGCACGTCACAGCCTCCCGCGCATGCAAACCCATGTCGCAGCCTATGCACGTCGCCGCCTCCCATGCATACATGCAAGGCCTGGAAAGGCTGAGACGGGCTATTTACTGCGGTCTCAGACCCAGACAACGAGACGGCCCAACGGTCCATCCAGCGCGCCCGATATTTGTTTTAAAAAAAGAATCTCCCAGCCAATCAGATTGCATCTCGCGGATCGCCCACCTCCTCCCCGCAGATTCCTTCTAGAAGGGTTAGATCGACGGCCCTTGTTCAGCGCTAGGGTTAGATGAACGGTCCTGGTTCAGCGCTAGGGTTAGCGGGGTTTGGGAGGGGTTTGGAGCAGTCAAAGCTATGTTTGACCAGATTTCAAATGAGCATAATAAATTAAATAAAAATCAGAAAAATAAAAAACCTGCGCACATAGTCTTCTTATGTCATATACTAACGATTTAAGTTGATAAACAAGGTTTACATACATTTAAACGATAAGTTCATGTGTATTGTATGATATCTCGAGTATCTCAAACTCTTTTGTATGAAGTGAAGAGAAGTGTTTTGGGGAAATAAATATGAAAATTTCAAAAAACTCACCACAGCTTCATTTTAGAGTGACTAAGAAGGATCTAGGCTTAGTTTTTCATTTTGATGTTTTACACTTGTTTAAATCTTGGTCAAAGTTAAGTTTGACCATAATTCAAATGAGCAAAACAAATTTAAAAAAAAATCAAAAAATGGAAAAACCAGCGCACATAGTCTTCTTATGTCATATACTAACGATTTAAGTTGATAAACAAGGTTTACATACATTTAAACGATAATTTCATGTGTATTGTATGATATCTTGAGTATCTCAAACTCTTTTGTATGAAGTGAAGAGAAGTGTTTTGGGGAAATAAACATGAAAATTTCGAAAAACTGACCACATCTTCATTTTAGAGTGACTAAGAAGGATCTAGGCTTAGTTTTTCATTTCGATGTTTTACACTTGTTTATATCTTGGTCAAAGCTAAGTTTGACCAGAATTCAAATGAGCAAAACAAATTTAAAAAAAAATCAAAAAAATGAAAAAACTAGCGCACATAGTCCGTATATATAGAATATATGTTTAGGAAAGTTATTTGGCTGATTTAGACAAGGTCGAAAAAAACCTTGCTTAGAAATGAGGCCGTTTACCCTACCTTTGGACCCCTCATTTTAGCACATTTTTCATGAAAATTTCAGAAACCTCACCACAGCTTCATTTTGGATTGACTAAGAAGGATCCAGGCTTAGTTCTTCATTTTGATGTTTTAGACTTGTTTAAATGTTGGTCAAAGTTAGGTTGGACCAGAATTCAAATGAGCAAAACAAAATTCAAAAAAATCAAAAAAAGGAAAAACCATGTGCTCATTCAAACATCATCCAACAGATTTAAACATCATGTCAAACATAGTTCTAACATAGGTCAAATACAACATTATTCATAATGTTTCATAATTATTCACATATAGCGTTCGGGCTTCTGTCTGTTCCTTGAGCTTCTTGCCATCACTTTGCTCCTCGTGCACCTTGTGCTCATTGCTTCTTCTCTTCTCCTCTTGGTTGTTGGTACCTTGTGTGTCTTCTTCAAACCTATCATAGAGCTGTGCAAAACATAAAGGGTAATGAGATCATGTCAAGTGACCCATAAAATTTACAGTAGTATTTGACCCTTGCAAGATTTACATACCTAGCAGAACTCAGAACAACAGAAGGTTGGTCACCATTTGGAGCCTCACTTGGATCACCATGATCATCATTTGGAGCCTCACTTGGATCACCATGATCATCATTTGGAGCCTCACTTGGAACACCATGATCACTATTTGGAGCCTCACTTGGATCATCATGATCACTATTTGGAGCCTCACTTGGATCATCATCAAAATCATGCGGCTGTTGACCATCATCATTTCGAACCTCGTCAAAATCCTCATCTGATGCAACCGGCTGTTGTCCATCATTTTCATCATCTGTTGAGGCAACCGGCTGCTGACCAACATTTTCATCGAAGCCTTCATCGAAACTCTCTCTGAACGCTGGATCTACTGTGTTATCACAATACTTACCTAAATGACCAGACCCACCACATCTTGTGCACTTACGCTTCCTCGCTCCAAGTCCAGCTCCTCCGCTGCGAGGTCTGATTCGACTCTTCCTTGGTCTACCTGCTGCTCTCTTCATAACTGGAGCGCGAAGCTTGAATCCAGGGTCCACCATGTCCCATTGTTGTTTTCCCTCCATAGCAGGCAAGGCATAAGCATATGTGGCTTTGAACCTTGCAACAGAGTAGTAATCATGCACATACTGTTGAATGTTCCCTGCTGGACCTGGGAGAGAAGTGATGAAAAACAAGGCATGAATGCATGGCAACCCAGTTATCTGCCATTGCCTACAACTGCAAGTTCTAGCTTCTAAATCCACCGGATATCTCCATTCCCTCTTCTCCTTATCCAAATATGATATCTCTGCTGTGGTACCCGAGCAAAGAGTCATGTTCATTTCCAAGCCTGTTGTTTTCTGCATGAGTTCATTCATCACGGCAGGGATGATAATGTGGCCCATGAATTTTGCCTCGGCTATTCCTGCACGATAATGAAATTTCTGCATGTATTCTATCCTTATCCTGTCCAGCAAATCCACCACATAATGACCCTTTAGTTTCCGGATCGTTGAGTTGAAAGACTCTGCTAGATTATTGTGCACATAGTCAACTTTGCTTAGTTCACTGAATTGGCTTCTGGCCCATAACTTGGAGTGGTGTGTTTCCAAGTATTCTTTCACTTTGGGATTCATGTATAACTTCCTCAAGTGGTATTTGTGATTCTTCACACTGCAAATCAAAGATGCTGGCCATAAATTGTTGGTATACACCTTTCCTTTGAATTTCTTCATGAAATTTGCAGCAACGTGACCCATGCATTCCCTATGCTCTACTCCAGGGAACACATTGTCCACAACCACTTCTAAACCTTTGCCGGCATATGTATGAATGACCAACCCATTGGGATGTGCAATAGCTCGGCGCAGATTATGTAAAAACCAAGTCCAGCTCTCCTCAGACTCTGTCTCCAGCACACCGTAGGCAACTGGAAATACAAAACTGTGTTCATCAACTGCACAAGCTGCTACTAACTGTCCTTTAAACCTCCATTTGAGAAAAGTGGCATCAATAGCCAAATAAGGCCTGCAACCTGCCAAAAAACCCCGGCGACAAGCCTCAAAGCAGACAAAAACCCTCCTAAAGCATTCCTTGGTCTTTGTCACTCCCCTGAATGTGTACTCCACGGTGTGGTGATCAATATCTGCAATACTACCTGGGCTTGTCCTCTCCACTTCACCTTTGAATGAATACAACAATTGAAAACTTTCCTGCCAGTTACCATAAATAGAATACATAGCATGTTGTTTACCATTGAACAACCTCATGTATGGTAAATCTATCTTGAATTTATCTTTGATGTTCTTCTTCAATTCCTTTGCACCCACTTGCTGGTTTTCTTTCACCCACTTCTTTACTTCTTCTGCCACCCATCTTGACTTGGCTCTACTAATTGTATCCTTCCTAAGGGTTGATTCCTGGCATGTGTGCTTAAAAGGGTTCACTTTGACCTGAACATTAGTGCTATTTTGCATTTTAGATGCGAGCAGCCTCCATGGACAACCCTCAGTCGGACAGTGCACTCTGTAACGTACTTGATCGCTCTTGTTAACTTTGAAAGTACGTTCTACCTTGATGCAGTATGTCACAAGTGCATTTCTACACTCATTCATGGATGCAAAAACTGTACCTTCTTCCAAATGAGGGTTCAAAGGGTCCCATTCAACAGCTGCAAGGTCTTCGTCCTCAACCACCGTGTCATCATCCACACGGACTGCATTGTGAGCCTCATCTTGGTTATCAGCCCGAGGTGCCCGTCGTAAATTCCGCATAACATCAGAATATAGCTTCTCTTCATCAACCCCAGAATTGTAGTCATCAGGCTCCACTTTCAAGGGGGACCCTACTGCTGTTGCCCACACTTGTCGAGCCACCACGTCGCCGTGCACCAACTTAACTGTTCTGGCTAGAGATGCCATTACGACGACTTGGTTCTCCCCGAGATGTTGCACCCGTCATCCTAGGTCCAAATGCCTGCTCAAGCACATCAACTTGCAGCCTCACATGAAAATTATGTTTCTCTTTATGCCTAACAAAGATGGTAGCTAGCTCTTCATCATTACTAACTGTCACCCATTTCTTTTCCCCATCATAGTATTTGTATACCACTTCATCAAGCAAACCCCAAGGATATTGGCTACAAATTACCTCCCCAAATTGTCTGAAACTCCAATTGCTAGCCATTGGCAACCGATAATCAAAACCTCCTTGGTATTTCTTCTGATCCTTTGCACTGAACGTGTACCGGTCCCTTCTAATGTGCATCAAGAAAGCAAACCGCAACTCCATCCTAACCGGCGAAAAATGGAGACGCATCAGCACACTAATTGGGCAAACCTACTCGAATCGAGTGTTCAAATGCACAACTAAGCTCAATCTAAACAGGAGGCAAGACTTACCCCTCGGGAACCCAGTCGTGGACGCGGAGGATCTCCGACCCGATGCCTGCCTCGCCAAATACTCCGGGGTCGCCGCTGCTCTCCATTTCGCCCTAGGGTTCTTCCTCCTAGTTCAAATAGCTCCAGCATCCCCCCACCTTTGAGCGCTCCGGCCGGGCGCACGGAAGGAGGCCGCACCGCGGGTCGAGTAGGTGGCGGGCGCCCCACCCGTGGCGTTGCAGGAAGGTGGCGGGCATCGCAGGTAGCTGTGGAGCGTAGGCGCAAAAAGGTAGCGGTGGAGTCGGCGTGCAGCTGGTGGCTGGGCAGGTGCTGTCTGCGGCGCAAGTGCCGGCGGTGGCGCGGGTCAGCCGGCCGGCGGGGAAGCGGAGCTACGAATGATTTGGGGATTTAGTTGCACGGGCCTACATGTCAGCTCCGGACCCACGTCCACGCGGTCCCACGTGTAAGCTCCGGACCCACAACCACTAACGCTGGCGGACGGAATGGACTCAAATATGGCCGTTTGGCCTCGTCACAGTAGATGTGCATGGACTAGGGGCAAAACTGAGCACAATTTGCATCCGAGGGCAAAACTGAGCACAGAGACACCACTGAGGGCAAAAGGATAATTAACTCTATATTTTCTTGTTGGATGGTGGTTTTAGAATCTGATTCATTTTCTGATTCGAATAGACAGAAGAAAAAAACCACTAGTATAGCTAAAACAGAGATTCATTATCTGATTCCATCATGGCATGCTTTATTGATTAAGCAAACTTACATCATTCACAAGGGATACATGAATGAAAGAAGTGGGGTAATCAACCAAAATACAAGATAGATGATTCTCATAGCTATTTCTAGCGATCTCATGTGCGACACCATTGGCTTCCCGAGGAAAGTGAGAAAATGCGGCAGTTCCTATCTCTAGAACTAGATCAAAACAATCAGCAATAATACGTGATCCTTTGTTCCACCATGTGTTACCTCGAGTAAAAGCTTGAACAACTTGTAAGCAATCCCATTCTACAATAATTTGATGATAGCCTACATGTGATACCAAAGATAGGCCTTCTTTCATTGCCACCGATTCCATCAAGCCAGTAGATGATGCATTTGGAATATAATGGTAATTTACTGCATTGACACAAAGTTGCCATACCGATCTCTTAAAACACCACCAGTTGACTCATCTCCTTCTTAACTATCATATGATGCATCTACATTCAGTTTTAATTGGTAAGAATCCTGTTCTGACCACTTGATTATTTCTTTGACAACCCCTGTTTGCATGACAACATTTCCTTTTTCTAGCAATTGGTCTGCCTTGTTGCATGAGGACGGAACCAATACCTTGACCTGATGCATCTATTTAAAAAGTAAATGGTAGGCTCAAATAAGGCAAAGCCATAACAAGA
Source organism: Aegilops sharonensis (assembly GCA_904067115.1). Lineage (NCBI taxonomy): Eukaryota > Viridiplantae > Streptophyta > Magnoliopsida > Poales > Poaceae > Aegilops > Aegilops sharonensis. Next base: position 779,462,410 of record LR880969.1, read on the forward strand.
GTAGTGACCAGAGAATTCTTCAATGTTGTGAAGGCCTCAATTTGAGCATCTGACCACTGGAATGTCACATCCCTGGCTTTGCTATGCACTTGGGCTAGCTTGGTTGCTGCATCATGTCTGGATTTCTTTTAAACTTGAAATGGGGATGACAAACCCTTGCACTAAATAAAATGCAATTAGGATCAAAATAAAAATATTTTCAATGAACCCAGAATGCCCTTTAGAAAAGTTCATTATTTTTGTTAAAGGTGAAAACCTCTGCCAAAAATGATGCACATATTTCTAGGCCATTCTGGATTTTTGAATTAAATCTTATTGTATTTGACTTTGGGCATTTAAATACTATAAATAATTTAAATGTTCAAATAAATGTTGGAAATTGTTAAGGGTCACTGAAATAATTCAGAAAGCACCCATAATTGTTTCCAGGATTTTATGAAATGGTTTGGTATTATTACTAAGTCAAAACATATAGCAAAAACTAGAAAACAGAAAGAAATAGGAAAACAAGAGAGAGTTAGTACCTGGGCCTTACCTGGCGCCACCAACCGGCCCAGCACGGCCCAGCCCACCGCCGCTTCCCCCCCCCTGTCGTCTTCCTCCCTCGCCAGAAGGACAGAGGGGTGTCGCCCGCGCGTGCGCTCGCCCCTGGCCACCTCCTGCTTCCTCCCCGAGCCCTCTAGCGACGCCACGGAGACGCCCCGTGGCCCCTCGCTCCTCTCCCTCACTCTCTACTCCCTTCCTCGCCCTCTATTCTTTCCCCGAGCGCGACCGAACGCATTCGTCGCCGCCGACGAGCTCCACCGCGGCCACCGCCTCCCCCTCGCCTCTCCTACATGCCCCGAAGCCCCGCCATCGATCGTCGCTTCGCCCCAACCTGGCCCCAAGCGGTGGGACGGCCTGCATCGCCGACTGCCTCATCTTCTTCCTTCTCGGGAGCCGGTCGCCGCCGACGTCGATTCGCCGCTGACAGGACGTCCCCGAGCCCGCTGACCTACCCTGCCGCATCCCTGTGAGCTCCTGCTCCTTTCCCCCCTTGCTCGCCCCTCCATTCCGTCCCCTAGCCCCGTCCTCCGACCACGGCCGAGCTTGCCGCCGCCGTGCCATGTCGTTGCCGTGGCCACTGTCGCCCCCGCCCGTTTTTGAGCGTGTCTCCGTGCTCACCGAGCTCCCAGGAGCCGAACGCGTCCAACACCGGCCCCTGCCGTGCACCGTAGCTCCTTCTCCCCTCCCCGCCGAACTCCGGTTGCCGCCAAAGCTCGTCGCCGGCGAGATTCCGGCTGCCCCGTGACCACCCGTCTGGTCCATTAGATGCGCGAGTGCAAGAGCTCCTCCCCGGTGCGCTCAGCGCGCCAAACCACCGCCCGAAGCTCAAATCCGAGCCGCGCCGCCGTCGTTTTGGTCGCCGCCGGCCAGGCTCCGGCGACTGCCGACGTGGCCATCATTAGCGCTAACCCTGCCAGCTAATGACCCCTCTAATCAACCCTTTAAGCCACTGACACGTGGGCCCATGCGCCTGTTTAGTTTAGATTAATTTTCCTGTTAGTTTAGGTTAACCCAGTGGGACCCACGCATCAGCCTTGACCGCGCTGACGTGGCTGTTGACTGGCCCCACATGTCATGTTGACTTCGCTGACGTGGGCATTGACCGGACCCACCTGTCATTGGCACTAACCAGTCCCAGTCACTGACCAGTGGACCCCACTGGTCAGGTTTGACTAGCAGCAATGTCTGTTGACCTGCTGACGTCATAGTGACGCAATGCTGACGCAATAAGTATTTTCTTGATTTATTTTTATATAGGAAATTCAAGAAAATGCCTAAAACTTCTAAAATTCATAGTAATTCAACCGTAGCTCCAAATCAAACAAGTTATATATGAAAAATGATCAGAAAAATTCAAGGAATCCATCTGTACCATTTTCATGCATGTTAGAACAACTTATGCCTACTGTTTAGGACAAATCATATAAATGTCATTTGAATTTCACATATGGAGTTTGAATTTGAACTTAGGGTTCAAACCAACTTCATTTAACTTTGTTGCTAGTTGCATTAGCTCAAACCACAGCATATTGCCATGTCACATTCATGCATCATATTGTTGCATTGCATTGATTGTGTTTCTTCTTTGTTTGCCGGTAATTGTCCCGTCTCGATAGACGTGGTTTCGATGACGAGTTCGATGACACTGATGAAGAACTATAATATCTTCAGAAGTGCCAGGCAAGCAAAACCCCCTTGTTCATTCCGATACAATCCCACTCTCTCGCTCCTGCTCTCTTTTACTTCATTAGGACAACAACGACTCAACTGTTACTTGCTGCGGTAGTTGAACCCCTTTATCCTTTGCATGACCTGTCATTGCCACAGTAAATAGATGAAACCCACTAGCATGAGTAGGAATTGTTTGAGCCCTGTTGTGCCTACTCATTCATGCTTGTTTGTCATGCCTGCTATTGCTTAGAGTTGTGTCAGGTCTGATTCATCCGGGATGAATCAGAGGTGTGTGAACATGTCCTACGGTGTGTGAGCTAAGCGTGTGAACACGTTTTGGTAAAGGTAGCGGTGAGAGGCCATGTAGGAGTACATGGTGGGTTGTCTCATTGCAGCCGTCCTCAGGAACTGAGTTCTGTGTTTGTGATCCATGATTCAGCTACTACCACGCATTGGGCCCGAAACCAATGGACCCTCTCGGCTTCTTGATCACCCTTGTCCTCTGTCCAGGAGTTGCAAGTAGTTTCTGGTGTTTGTAGTATGCTGGAGGCCGTGGGCAGCGCTGACCGGAGGGGTGGGCTGTGATGCGGTAGGCACGTGGCACGGTGTACCGGGCGCCCGTTTGGTGTCTCGGGAACCCTGTTCACATTGTTTGGGGCTGTGAGCGAAACCCCGGCCGGATCTCCTCATGGATGGAACCCGAATAGGCGATAAACCTGGACTAGAGACTTGAGTGTTTAGGTAGGCCGTGGCCGACACCCACGTTGGGCTTCCGCTTGAAGGTTGCCGAGTACATGTCGTGTAAACGGCGGTAAGTGGTGAGAGCGTGTGTGAAGAAGTACACCCCTGCAGGGTTAATATCATCTATTCGAATAGCCGTGTCCGTGGAAAAGGACTTCTGGGTTGCCTGTACAGTTCATAGACAAGTGAAAGTGGATACTCTAAAATACGCAAGATAAGCGTGAGTGCTATGGATGGCGTTCTCGTAGGGAGACGGGAGTGGATCCATAGTGGTGTATTGGTTGGTGAATATGTGGACTCGTGTGCGCCACCTCAAAATAGTTACTTGCAGTCGTAGTTTAGGATAGCCAC
>LR880969.1:779467669-779481063 GCA_904067115.1 Aegilops sharonensis
AAAAAGTTTTTTATATGAAAAATCATCTACTCGAAAAGTTACATCCGAATTTAACTGGGGGAACCCCGTTAAACATTTTCAAAATCCTCAAAAACCTAACAGAAAAAAAGATACGGGGCTTTTAAGATCTGGAGAGGCAAAAAAATTCAAAAAAATTCAAACTCACTAATGGCGCACCTGCCCATGGTGCGCCATTAGTATCTTCCCGCCTTCAAAATTTAAAATAAGTCAAAAAAATAAAAAAAAGTTACTAATGGCGCACCTGCCCATGGTGCGCCATTAGTATCTTCCCGCCTTCAAAATTCAAAATAAGTCAAAAGAAAAAATTACTAATGGCGCACCGGCCCGTGGTGCGCCATTAGTATGTCGTATATATGGCTGGGCGCACCTCCTCCACTCCACCTCTCCTCCACTCCATCTCCTCCTCTCCTCTCCTCCACTCCATCTCCTCCTCTCCTCTCCTCCTCTCCGGCGACCGCCTTCTCCTCTCCGGCGACCTCCTCCTCATCTCCGGCGACCTCCTCCTCCCTCCTCTCCTCCCCTCCCCTCCCCTCCCCTCACGGTTTCTTCTCCCTCCTCTCCGGTGAGCTCCTCCTCCCTCCTCTCCGGTGAGCTCCTCCTCCCTTCTCTCCGGTGAGCTCCTCCTCCCTCCTCTCCGGTGAGCTCCTCCTCCCTCCTCTCCTCCCATCCCCTCATGGTTTCTCCTTCCTCCTCTCCGATGCTCCGGTGAACTCCTCTCCAGCGACCTCCTCCTCCTCCTCTCCGGCGCTGTAGGCGAGCGCCTCTCCGGTGACCTCCTCCTCCTCCTCTCCGGCGAACTCCTCTCCGGCAAAAGAACACGGCAAAAGAACGTACAAGATCCAAAAACAGGAACAAAATTTGAAATAATGTCGTGCCAAAAAACGAGCAAAAAAAAAACGAGCAAAAAATGGGCAAAAAATCACGATCTAGATCCAGATCCAGATTCAAAAAATTCAAAAATACTAATGGCGCACCGGTGGCCTATACTAATGGCGCACCGGTGGCCTATACTAATGGCGCACCGTGGCCTATACTAATGGCGCACTGCCTGGTGCGCCATTAGTATACCAGATACTAATGGCGCACCTTAGGTGCGCCATTAGTAATAAATACTAATGGCGTGGTACTAATGGCGCACCGGTGGTGCGCCATTAGTAGGCAAAACCGGTGCGCCATTAGTAGGCCTTTTTCTAGTAGTGATCTAGTTGTTTATCCTTAGTAGCCCTCTTACCGGGAAATATCTGCTAGTGTCTCCAGCGAGCCATGGTAGCTTGCTACTGCTCCGGAACACTTAGGCTGGCCGGCATGTGTCCTTCTTCGATCCTGTGTCTATCCCTTCGGGGAAATGTCACGCGATGAATACCGGAGTCCTGTTAGCCCGCTACAGCCCGGTTCACCGGAGTCCTGCTAGCCCAGTGCTACAGCCTGGATTCACTCGCTGATGACCGACACGTTCGATGCTGGGTCATGGATGCCTGTCCCTGTAAGTTTGTGCCACTTTGGGTTTACGACTAGCCATGTCAGCCCGGGCTCCTTATCATATGGATGCTAGCGACACTATCATATACATGTGCTAAAAGGCGCAAACGGTCCCGGAAAAAGGTAAGGCGACACCCGTGGGAATACCATGCGTGAGGCCGCAAAGTGATATGAGGTGTTACATGCTAGATCGATGTGGCATCGAGTCGGGGTCCTGACATCATTGGTATCAGAGCTTGACTGCCTGTAGGATTACCAAGCCAAACTAGTCGAAGTTATGTCTAGAAATGCTTTAGTTATGTAAGGGAATTGATTGTGGGATGGAACGTAAGGCTCTTTTTACTCCTTATACCTCATGGCCTTCTGATCTGAGTCATCCTCTTCTCTTCTACGGGGATTAAGAACTAGGCCTTCTCATCTATCTATCAGGATGACGTGTTACTAATCCATAGACTTATAGGGTTGATAGTTTCAAGCCTCAATTCAGTTTCTACTACTTTTGATATGTTCTCAGTTGAACCAGAACCTTGATATGATGTTGTTAAGTGACTATGCAAATCCTTGTGAATGTCTCAAATCTTTTCTGAGCATTTACAGCCGTTATGCTGTCCGAGTCATCCCAGGTTTCTAAATAGTCTGAAGCATTTGCAAAATCCCTTCCTCCCGTTCCGATGTTCCTTTGGGCCAGATTAACCACACTAATCGGTGAGTTGAGGTACTCTGATGCCTTAACATATATGTCGGAGTTATTATTATGACCCTAGGTGTCTAGAGTATCACCTAGTAATTTAGCCATGTTTTGTGTTCCCCGTGTGATGAATCTGGCCATCATTCTTGAAAGCATCCCGTGATGTTATTAGTTAGTACGTATTCCATTCCGGGGTTCTTGAACCCGAGATTCACCCTACTTACCTCATGTTGATAGTTTTTGCTCGTTCCTTTAGGTTATTAGTAACCTTTGCATTAGTCCTCGAGGTCCGTGGTATTTCCTTCTTCCAAATACTATGAACCACTTATGGCAGAAGTTTGTTGGATTAAAGGATCACAACGGGAGTGCTCTCGATGAGTTCTCCATGCTATATTGTGACTCTGCCAGCTCAACCTTTCTGCATGGGTTATCCGGAAGAATTATGTTGAACTTGGTTCGACATACTAATCTATGCATCCACAACTCAGAAAGTTATATGTTCCTTGAGTTGTCCCCCTTAGTTGTCTTCTGGCCCTCGTCTATCAATTGATAGACAGGAGTAGTCATGCACCCGTGTTCATCGGTTCCTATTATTCTTGTGGTCCGTCAAGCCATTCTATTCTGGAATGACTAGGAGAAACAAACTCCAGTACCTCATCCATACCTAGGATTGGGTCAAAGTAGTTGTATCTCGTAGATCAAAATGCCAACCCAACTTTTGTTCTGTTCTACCTTGGAGTATTACCATCTTTTATATCGGGATTTTTATAGGAATTGCACACCATCCTATGAACTCTTGGTACAGTGATACTTCTCGCCATCATTTTTCATTCCTCGGTCCCGTGTTGTTGTAACCGGAACGCCGACAAGTGAACTGTGGTGTGTGAAATCGATACTCCTAGCAACCTCGTTGCTTGGTAGTTAATGGACAATATCCTCATTCTTAGCGTGTTGGTTATTAAATCATCATCCTAAGATTGATCGTGCTACATAGTCCTTATTTCTGGTGCACACTTCGATTAATGAGTTAGGATTGTGTCAATCCCCCGCTTCTTTGATCATATCATCTTGCCCTGAAAAGCAAGATTGTTCTCGAGCTCAGTAGCATATCGATGGTTCGTGATTTTCAGAATTTCTTCTCGGAAGTATCACCAGGTTGTCACCTGGCCGCTATGTTGAGTTCGTGATCAAGTTGGTTTTCGAAACCACCCTTTCTCCAAGAATCTATGTCGGATACCCTGAGCAAGTTGGTTAAGCTAAACAACAACTTGGAGAGTTGGAAGATAAAAGCTTGTCCGACTTAGTTCATTTTAAGGGATATCTTTTTTGTGCATGTGTTGAAGAAAGATGATACCTTCACCAATTGGTCCTCGTGATCAATTGTTGGACATATTGTCTTACCCATCTCTGATTTGAGTATGGGCTATCGTCAAATAATATCAGAACCAACGATGTTCATAATGTTGTCTTACTCGTGGTTGTCCCTCGAGCATACACCATTATATCTTTTGGGTCTAGCTAATACTATCGCTTTGTTCACATAGTTGTGGAATTCCATCTCCATTGGAATCTTGATAAATTGTTGTTGAGCCCATCGACAACATCCTTACCTCCTCCATGATGTTGTTGGACATTAAGCTAGTGTTGGAAACTTGTGCTAGCATTTTCTTCGTGCTATCTCATGAAGGATATGTTTGGATGAAAGAAGTGACTTCCTCCAGTTCATGTGCATTTGATGCAAGTTGCCGCCGTGGATTCGAGAAAGTCAATGTTGCTTCCTTTGGAATCATCCCAAATCAGTCATGCATACGTGCGAAGTATTCTGTGGTTTGGAGACTTGCAACCTTCATTCCATATGTATCCCTAGCACACCAAGCCACTAACTGAATTGTTCAAGGAGAAGAAGTTCCTTCATAAGAGCTAATCATATGACTTATGCAAGGACTTCGTTATCCGCGGTGATGGTTCCCAACCAGAACTCGGTAGTGTTTTATTGTAAGACTACCACGTGGTCATGCTTGTCTAGGACATCGTGTCCACATGTGTGTAGCAGAACCAGCTCATGCCTTGGAGTTTGCTATCGTAGTTCATTTTCCGAGAATCTCGCAACATCATCTCGTCGATTTGTGTTGCAAATTTTATTTTCTAGACTTGATGAGTCTGGAATGTCCTGACGCCAACCAGATCTGAAACTCAGGCAGATATGATGGTTGGAACGTGTCCCAAGAACTATAAAATTGTTCTCTCTGTAACTCGGTAAAATGGATGTCGTGGCCAACACACCCAACCGGAAGACCCATTGTTTTAGTATCTTGATTCAGGAAGTTGGCCACCTCCCCATAAGGATTTCGTAGGGTTTTACTCCCTAGTTGCTCCTTATGGATCCTTGAGCTCCCAAGTCTGACCTTTACTTGATGTTCTAGATACCAGACCATTTCAAGGAATGGGATACGCTAGTACATCAAGGAGAACATTAGAAGCGGAGTGCTAAATGTCTCTCGGTCGATCATCCAGATTTCGTCCCCTTGGCCTCGCTAAGGTGAAATCTGAGAAAGTGTTATCCTCCTTTGCATCTGCATCGTCCATCGCTATTCCTCATGGTAGTATGTTGTGTTTGTCAGCACCCTTGACACGGATGTTGGTAAAACCTTGATGATTATGGAAATGCTCAAGTTCTTAAGAGCATACACAAATGCTAGGTGTTATCATCGGCACTAACTGGGTTTGCTCTCAGTTTCCTTGATTATGCTATAACTTTTCAAAACAGTGGACTCACTCTCTACTGTTGAGCTTCTCCCCAGTTACTAAAATCGTCCTTTGTGTTGTTTTCAACAAGGTAATCCACATCATCCCTTCTAATCTGGGTATGCCATTCCTTTGCACCCCGCAAATCGATTGTTGGTGAATTGCCTTAGGCTGGTATAAAGAGTTTCGATGATTTTAAAATCAAAGGTAATTCTTTTTGCCACCTAAGGGGATATATCTACGAGTCACCATCCCTAAGGTGTCTCGTTGTGGTATCATGACAACTCAACTCCTCGCTACGTTGACAACTGTTCACCACCCTCTTAAATGTGGAATTGTTGTCTACCTAGTGAACCTTCGACATCTGTTCCACTCCATTCATTTGGATGGATGTTCGTGTCTCAGCTTGAAAGAGGTTGCTATGTCTCATTCTGTGAGTTAATTCTGAGTTGTTCGATATTCGAGAAGATCGACCCTTCTAGAGTCTCCTTTCTTCTCTCCATGTCATGTTGGCAGGAGTTCTTAGAGCAAGACTTCAAGACAATGATGGTGATTGAATCAACTCCCCTATGAAGTGCAGCCTGGATCGTGAAGATTGTGTTAGTTGCGTCCCCCCTTCATCTTACCCTACACTTGAATCTCGAGACGAGATTCTTGTTTAGTGGGGGTGAGTTGTCACTTCCCTGGCTTTGCTATGCACTTGGGCTAGCTTGGTTGCTGCATCATGTCTGAATTTCTTTTAAACTTGAAATGGGGATGACAAACCCTAGCACTAAATAAAATGCAATTAGGATCCAAATAAAAATATTTTCAATGAACCCAGAATGCCCTTTAGAAAAGTTCATTATTTTTGTTAAAGGTGAAAACCTCTGCCAAAAATGATGCACATATTTCTAGGCCATTCTGGATTTTTGAATTAAATCTTATTGTATTTGACTTTGGGCATTTAAATACTATAAATAATTTAATTGTTCAAATAAATGTTGGAAATTGTTAAGGGTCACTGAAATAATTCAGAAAGCACCCATAATTGTTTCTAGGATTTTATGAAATGGTTTGGTATTATTACTAAATCAAAACAAATAGCAAAAACTAGAAAACAGAAAGAAATAGGAAAACAAGAGAGAGTTAGTACCTGGGCCTTACCTAGCGCCACCAACCGGCCCAGCACGGCCCAGCCCACCGCCGCTTCCCCCCTGTCGTCTTCCTCCCTCGCCAGAAGGACAGAGGAGTGTCGCCCGCACGCGCGCTCGCCCCTGGCCACCTCCTGTTTCCTCCCCGAGCCCTCTAGCGACGCCACGGAGACGCCCCGTGGCGCCTCGCTCCTCTCCCTCACTCTCTACTCCCTTCCTCGCCCTATATTCTTTCCCCGAGCGCGACCGAACGCATTCGTCGCCGCCGACGAGCTCCGCCGCGGCCACCGCCTCCCCCTCGCCTCTCCTACATGCCCCGAAGCCCCGCCATCGATCGCCGCTTCGCCCCAACCTGGCCCCAAGCGCTGGGACGGCCTGCATCGCCGACTGCCTCATCTTCTTCCTTCTCGGGAGCCGGTCGCCGCCGACGTTGATTCGCCGCCGACAGGACGTCCCCGAGCCCGCTGACCTACCCTGCCGCATCCCTGTGAGCTCCTGCTCCTTTCCCCCCTTGCTCGCCCCTCCATTCCGTCCCCTAGCCCCGTCCTCCGACCACGGCCGATCTTGCCGCCGCCGTGCCATGTCGTTGCCGTGGCCACTGTCACCCCCGCCCGTTTTTGAGCGTGTCTCCGTGCTCACCGAGCTCCGAGGAGCCGAACGCGTCCAACACCGGCCCCTTCCGTGCACCTTAGCTCCTTCTCCCCTCCCCGCCGAACTCCGGTCGCCGCCAAAGCTCGTCGCCGGCGAGATTCCGGCTGCCCCGTGACCACCCGTCTGGTCCATTTGATGCGCGAGTGCAAGAGCTCCTCCCCGGTGCGCTCAGCGCGCCAAACCACCGCCCGAAGCTCAAATCCGAGCCGCGCCGCCGTTGTTTTGGTCGCTGCCGGCCAGGCTCCGGCGACTGCCGACGTGGCCATCATTAGCGCTAACCCTGCCAGCTAATGACCCCTCTAATCAACCCCTTAAGCCACTGACACGTGGGCCCATGCGCCTGTTTAGTTTAGATTAATTTTCCTGTTAGTTTAGGTTAACCCAGTGGGACCCACGCGTCAGCCTTGACCGCGCTGACGTGGCTGTTGACTGGCCCCACATGTCATGTTGACTTCGCTGACGTGGGCATTGACCGGACCCACCTGTCATTGGCACTAACCAGCCCCAGTCACTGACCAGTGGACCCCACTGGTCAGGTTTGACCAGCAGCAGCGTCTGTTGACCTGCTGACGTCATAGTGACGCAATGCTGACGCAATAAGTATTTTCTGGATTTATTTTTATACAGGAAATTCCAGAAAATGCCTAAAACTTCTAAAATTCATAGTAATTCAACCGTAGCTCCAAATCAAACAAGTTCTATATGAAAAATGATCAGAAAAATTCAAGGAATCCATCTGTACCATTTTCATGCATGTTAGAACAACTTGTGCCTACTGTTTAGGACAAATCATATAAATGGCATTTGAATTTCACATATGGAGTTTGAATTTGAACTTAGGGTTCAAACCAACTTCATTTAACTTTGTTGCTAGTTGCATTAGCTCAAACCACAGCATATTGCCAGGTCGCATTCATGCATCATATTGTTGCATTGCATTGATTGTGTTTCTTCTTAGTTTGCCGGTAATTGTCCCCTCTCGATAGACGTGGTTTCGATGACGAGTTCGATGACACCGATGAAGAACTATAATATCTTCAGAAGTGCCAGGCAAGCAAAACCCCCTTGTTCATTCCGATACAATCCCACTCTCTTGCTCCTGCTCTCTTTTACTGCATTAGGACAACAACGACTCAACTGTTACTTGCTGCGGTAGTTGAACCCCTTTATCCTTTGCATGAACTGTCATTGCCACAGTATATAGATGAAACCCACTAGCATGAGTAGGAATTGTTTGAGCCCTGTTGTGCCTACTCATTCACGCTTGTTTGTCATGCCTGCTATTGCTTAGAGTTGTGTCTGGTCTGATTCATCCGGGATGAATCAGAGGTGTGTGAACATGTCCTACGGTGTGTGAGCTAAGCGTGTGAACACGTTTTGGTAAAGGTAGCGGTGAGAGGCCATGTAGGAGTACATGGTGGGTTGTCTCATTGCAGCTGTCCTCAGGAACTGAGTTCTGTGTTTGTGATCCATGATTCAGCTACTACCACGCATTGGGCCCGAAACCAATGGACCCTCTCGGCTTCTTGATCACCCTTGTCCTCTGTCCAGGAGTTGCAAGTAGTTTCTGGTGTTTGTAGTATGCTGGAGGCCGTGGGCAGCGCTGACCGGAGGGGTGGGCTGTGATGCGGTAGGCACGTGGCACGGTGTACCGGGCGCCCGTTTGGTGTCTCGGGAACCCTGTTCATATCATTTGGGGCTGTGAGCGAAACCCCGGCCGGATCTCCTCATGGATGGAACCCGAATAGGCGATAAACCTGGACTAGAGACTTGAGTGTTTAGGTAGGCCGTGGCCGACACCCACGTTGGGCTTCCGCTTGAAGGTTGCCGAGTACATGTCGTGTAAACGGCGGTAAGTGGTGAGAGCGTGTGTGAAGAAGTACACCCCTGCAGGGTTAATATCGTCTATTCGAATAGCCGTGTCCGCGGAAAAGGACTTCTGGGTTGCCTGTATAGTTCATAGAAAAGTGAAAGTGGATACTCTAAAATACGCAAGATAAGCGTGAGTGCTATGGATGGCGTTCTCGTAGGGAGACGGGAGTGGATCCATAGTGGTGTATTGGTTGGTGAATATGTGGACTCGTGTGCGCCACCTCAAAAGAGTTACTTGCAGTCGTAGTTTAGGATAGCCACAGAGTCAAAGCTGGCTTACTGCAGTTAAACCCCACCATCCTCTTTGTTGATAATGATGCATATGTAGTTAGTTCTGATGTAAGTCTTGCTGGGTACATTTGTACTCACGTTTTCCTATTTTATGTTTTTGCGGAGATTTCAGTCTCACTAGTAGTTCCGCGTGGACTTCGACATTTAGCTTGTTACCTCAGCTACGATCTTGTGCCCTCGGCAGGATCTGGTAGACAGTCAGGCTTCTCAGCCTTTTTCATTTATAGATGTTTGTACTCAGACATGTTAGCTTCCGCTTGTGTTTTGACTTGTATGCTCTGAATGTTGGGTCATGAGACCTATGTTGGTAATATCCCCGCTCCTCGGAGCCTAATGAATAAATACTTGAGTCGTAGAGTCATGTTGTGACGCCATGTTGTATTTGCACATATCGAGCATATTGTGTGTATGTTATTGAAATGCTTGGTATGGGTGGGATCTGACTATCTAGTTGTTTATCCTTAGTAGCCCTCTTACCGGGAAATGTCTCCTAGTGTCTCCACCGAGCCATGGTAGCTTGCTACTGCTCCGGAACACTTAGGCTGGCCGGCATGTGTCCTTCTTCGATCCTGTGTCTGTCCCTTCGGGGAAATGTCACGCGATGAATACTGGAGTCCTGTTAGCCCGCTACAGCCCGGTTCACCAGAGTCCTGCTAGCCGAGTGCTACAGCCTGGATTCACTCGCTGATGACCGACACGTTCGATGCTGGGTCATGAATGCCTGTCCCTGTAAGTTTGTGCCACTTTGGGTTTATGACTAGCCATGTCAGCCCGGGCTCCTTATCATATGGATGCTAGCGACACTATCATATACGTGTGCTAAAAGGCGCAAACGGTCCCGGAAAAAGGTAAGGCGACACCCGTGGGAATACCGTGCGTGAGGCCGCAAAGTGATATGAGGTGTTACATGCTAGATCGATGTGGCATCGAGTCGGGGTCCTGACATGGAATGAATGTTTTTTAGACAACATGCCCTAAATACCCAACTTGTATTTGTAAAACTAGAATTCAATTTCTGAATCTTTTTTTAGACCACTGGAATGAATCTTTTTTAGCATATATTTGTAAAGCTAGAATTCAATTTCTGATTCCAATAAATAGATAAAAAAACACTTTGTTTTGCATGACAACATTTCCTTTTCCAAGTTAAGTTCCTCCAAAGTATTTTCCTCACCGGTATCATCAGAGTCACAAGATAAGGGATAAAGATAGTAGCCCATAGCTCCTTTATCAATTTCCTTCTAAAACTTATCAGGGGCTAACAATGTTGGAGAATTAGTATTCATGCTCTCAGAAAGAATAATGGTTTCTTGATTCCAGTAGATAGAAGAATACGCCCTTGTGTGTAACATGGAGGAGTATAATGAAGCCTTTTTCTGATTCCAATTAGAATTACACCTGTAACAAGTATCAAGTATCATTAAACCAAGCCACACCATGAATTCTTTCATGTGTTAATTATGTACTTCTTATGCACTAATCTATCAATGCAACTATTCCACCGCCCATATTTATGCACGTCAAATTATTTGGGTCAATTATGTATGTGCATATACGCCTTATTTCCAGCAAATAGATAGTTGTCATGTTACACGTCTGTACTTTTCTAACATTCTAATTAAGGGCAATGTAGCAGAATAGATTAACTGAGTTCTTCTTTGTGTACTAATTCACAGGAGGATGACGATGATGTGGGGTATGACATGGACAGCAGGCACAGCAAGAGCCGCTACATCATGAGGTAGCTGATTGCTGGAAAATTCAAGTACCGTTTCTATGGCAAGCTTGGCTGCCCCTTCTGTGGCAAGGCGATCAAGGGCGGCATAGATGGCTTGATGCGGCATGCCGTCACCACTGGCAACTCCTACAGTAGGAAGCAAAAGGCCAGTACTCTGGCCAAACATGCGGCCTACGGGCGCTTCCTAAAGATTGTCAAAGTCAATGAGCCCTACTACATCCGGCCGCGCCGCCGCTGAACAAGGGAGACAAGTGATGTGCTGCTAGACTGCTGCTGCTACCCCAGGACCGCCGTGTCCTTTTATGTTATCGGTATTCGCTGGTCGGCTCTAAAACTTATTGTCTATGGTATGTAAGAACTTATGTCCTATGGTCTGTGGTTGGTGTGAACTTTTGGTGTGCGGTGGTTAATCTGCTGTTTATCTAAGTGTTTTCCGCTAACCTGCTTAAGTGGTCTAAGTTGTTATTAGTACAATTTTGCTGATGCATGTTAGGAATTGTACAGTGGTAGATTCTAAGGGTGGTGCTTAGAAAAATAAACCGGGTTTTTCTGAAGCACCATTGCCTATTTGTACAGGACAGATGCCTAGTTATGCGTCTACCCTGTACAAATAAGCACCGGTGCTTAAGAAAAGTCTGGTTTATCTCTCTAAACACCTCGCCTAATCACCTTGCATTGTACAAGGCCATAGCAACTCAAATATCGTACGGTGGTCTATGTTATGTTAGCTGTGTTAATTCTGCCATTCTAGAATCATACGGTGATGCATGCTAGGAACTCTACTACTATGACTATGGTAGTTATAGCTTGGCATGATTATGTTCAGTTTATAAATCAGGATGTTCCAGCCATATCTATGACCAGTTACAACTGAACTATGCATTAGTTTTTGCCAAAAGTAAAACATGCAAATGATTGCCAATTCTACCTATTGCCAATTGAAGCTTTGTACTGAGGATGCATTAGTTATTGCAATAAGTAGAGGACGCTCATGTTTCCCAAAAGTGCATGTTTCCACTTTCTGGTAAGAACTGAACATGTATCAAATTATGCCAAAAGTAGAGCATGAGCATGAACATGTATCAATTGCTGCTTCCTATTTGTGTTTGAATGGGCTCAACATATCTGGTGATGGTTTAGGGTCTCTGCGTGACCGTGATGATAACTCTAGATGTTCCAGCCATATCTATGACCAGTTATAACTCAACTATGCATTAGTTTTGCCAAAAGTAAAGCATGCAGATGATTGCCAATACAACCGTATTGCCAATTCAATTTTTGTACTGAGGATGCATTAGTTATAGCAGTAAGTAGAGGATTTTCATGATTGACAAAGGTACATATATCCACTTTATGATAAGAACTCAACATGTATCAAATGATGCTAAAAGTAGAGCATGAGCAAGATCAAGTATCAATTGATGCTACCTATTTGTGTTTGAATGGGCTCAAAATAGCTGCTCATGGTTCTGCGTGACCGTGATGATAACAAAAACATTTGTTTGCCTACGGTCTTGCTGTCAAATTTCAGTTTGAGTTCTTTGAGGCTTTTCTCTGTTACAAAGACTTTTATCTGAAACTGACATTGCTGGCTTGTATGCAATGATGCAAACCGGGTCAATTAGTCTGAAGACAATAATTAAAAGATGTATAACAAAATTAGCAGTGAACTAATATAAAAAATAAATTAAGTGGGTCATTTAACATATGATCCACTTATGACTTTAAGCACACAACCTAGTTGGTCGTGCATAAAATAAGCGCAGGTTAACAAGGGTATCCAATTGCTTAACCACGTGAAGTTGTGCAAAACCTATGAGGGTTCAACTACTAAAGGAGCGGCCGACAACGATTAAAAAAAGCTACGATTAGGAAATACCTTCTCTTGGAGACGGCGGCGCCGAGTTGATGGCCGCGGATAGTGCGTCGCAAACTAGAAGTGCCCCTATAGCGTGGTAGACGGCGGCAAGGATAAACGGAGGGGCGGCGAGAAGAACACTGAAGTCCGACCCCTCATGGATGTGGGCAGTGGCCGGCGACTCCTGTAATCCGTGTGAGCCCGGCGTCTCCGATCTGATCTTGCAGCGGTCGTGGGAGCTGCGGATGGTACGGCCGGGTGGTTAGAATGAGGCGCTGTAATCGCGGAATTTAGGGAGGGGTGGGCCGCGTGAGTTATGTGAGATTTCAATAATACCACAATGATATCCCAAAAAATCTAGAAAATATTGTCCTTGTTTTTTAAGTATTAAAAATGGTTTTTTCGTGTTGCATATGCCCGAAAAATGCCATACGTGACAAAGCTTGCAATAAATGTTGAAAATGGTCCACATTGTACTAATGACCGAAAAAATCCCGCATGTGACGAACCTTTCAAAATTTGTTGAAGATGGTTGAAACATGGCAAGTAGCCCTAACATGGCCATGACTTGTCATCCTAAAATGTTGGGTTGGTTTCATACAGGTGAGAAACCGAGCTAGTGCTCTCGGGGTGGTGACAGGCTATCCCCGAAAAGCGCGTTTCAGAGACCCTACTTGCGTATACATGCAATAATGATCCCAATTTTGCTGCATCGCATCCCATGACCACATAGAGCATGCATGCATAATATGCTTTTCACGTTGGGCAAAATTTGGAATGTTTTCACATATGCGGAACGAAAATGACCAGTAAACGGCTCTCGGGAGGTCTACCCCCCCCCCCCCACACACACACACAAATTAAACCGTGATTTTTTCAACCTCCTCTAAATCACCTCTAATTTTGCACACTTGATAT
>LR880969.1:779481554-779492130 GCA_904067115.1 Aegilops sharonensis
TTTAATTTTTTTGAATTTATTCTGCCCTGTAGACTGACTAATCAAAACATCGGTCTACACCTTAAGCGGGCATTGTAGGATACATTTTTTAAAATTTCTTTCATAGACATGCTTGGCACATCTATTTGAGCATCTAGAACAAATTTGTGGTGGTTTGGAGGTGGTGGGAAAAAAATCACATTTTCTACAAAAACTGGCTTAAGTGAGAGCAAATGGTCCCTCCTGTTTAAGCGTGATTTTTTGACCTTCTCTAAATCACCTATAATTTTGCACACTTGATATGTTGCACAAACATAGCTATAATTTCAAGGTTTTATAATTTTATATTTTTTTCTGAATTTATTCTGCCTTGTAGAGTGACTGATCAAAACAACGGTCTACACCTTAAGCGGGCATTGTAGGATACATTTTATTTCCAAATTTCTCTCATAGACATGCTAGACACATCTATTTAAGCATGTAGAACAAATTTTTGGTGATTTGGAGGTGGTGGAAAAAAATACATTTTCTACAAAAACTGGCTTAAGTGACCAAATGGTCCCTCGTGTTTTAGCGTGATTTTTTCGACCTCCTCTAAACCACCTATAATTTTGCACACTTGATATGTTGCACAAACATATCTAGGTTTTCAAGGTTTTATAATTTTTATTTTTTTTGAATTTATTCTGCGCTATAGACTGGCTGATCAAAACATCGGTCTACACCTTAAGCGGGCATTGTAGGATACATTTTTTTAAAATTTCTTTCATAGACATGCTTGGCACATCTATTTGAGCATCTAGAACAAATTTGGAGTGATTTGGAGGTGGTGGAAAAAATACATTTTCTACAAAAACTGGCTTAAGTGACCAAATGGTCCCTCGTGTTTTAGCGTGATTTTTTTGACCTCCTATAAACCACCTATAATTTTGCACACTTGATATGTTGCACAAACATATCTAGGTTTTCAAGGTTTTATAATTTTTTATTTTTTTTGAATTTATTCTGCGCTATAGACTGGCTGATCAAAACATCGGTTTACACCTTAAGCGGGCATTGTAGGATACATTTTTTTAAAAATTTCTTTCATAGACATGCTTGGCACATCTATTTGGGGTGATTTGGAGGTGGTGGAAAAAAAATCACATTTTCTACAAAAAATGGCTTAAGTGAGACCAAATGGCCCCTCGTGTTTAAGCGTGAGATTTTAAACCTTCTCTAAATCACCTATAATTTTGTACACTTGATATGTTTCACAAACATAGCTAGGTTTTCAAGGTTTTATGATTTTCTAATTTTTTTTTGTATTTATTCTGCCCTGTAGACTGACTCATCAAAACAACGGTCTACATCTTAAGCGGGCATTGTAGGATACTTTTTTTCCAAATTTCTTTCATAGACATGCTAGGCACATCTATTTAAGCATGTAGAACAAATTTGTGGTGATTTGGAGGTGGTGGAAAAAAATCACATTTTCTACAAAAACTGGCTTAAGTGAAGACCAAATGGTCCCTCGTGTTTTAGCGTGGTTTTCTCGACCTCCTCTAAATCACCTCTAATTTTGCACACTTGATATGTTGCACAAACATAGCTAGGTTTTCAAGGTTTTATAATTTTATAATTGTTTTTAATTTATTCGGCCCTGTAGACTGACTGATCAAAACATCTCTACACCTTAAGCAGGCATTGTAGGATACTTTTTTTTCCAAATTTCTTTCATAGACATGTTTGGCACATCTATTTGAGCATCTAGAACAAATTTGGGGTGATTTGGAGGTGGTGGAAAAAATCACATTTTCTACAAAAACTGCCTTAAGTGAGACCAAATGGTCCCTCGTGTTTAAGCATGATTTTTTTAACCTTCTCTAAATCACCTATAATTTTGCACACTTGATATGTTGCACAAACATAGCTAGGTTTTCAAGGTTTTATAATTTTTTAACTATTTATGAACTTATTCTGCCCTGTAGACTGACTGATCAAAACAACGGTCTACACCTTAAGCGGGCATTGTAGGATACATTTTTTCCAAATTTCTCTCATAAACATGCTAGGCACATCTATTTAAGCATGTAGAACAAATTTGTGGTGATTTGGAGGTGGTGGAAAAAATCACATTTTCTACAAAAACTGGCTTAAGTGAGACCAAATGGTCCCTCTGTTTTAGCGTGATTTTTTCGACCTTCTCTAAAGTATCTCCAATTTTTCACACTTGATATGTTGCACAAACAAAGCTAGGTTTTAAATGTTTTATAATTTTTTAATTTGTTTTGTATTTATTCTGCCCTGTAGACTGACTGATCAAAACAACGGTCTGCACCTTACGTTTCTGTGTTCCGGCATCCCTGTGATCAAATCACAAAGTGTCTGGCCAGACGATGATGGATACCATAACACCGAGAGGGCCCAGAGATATCTCTCCATCTCGGAGGAGCAAATCCCAATCTTGAGCTATTAAGTTACTTGACATAATTTTACATGAACCCGTATGCCGCCGTAATAGCCACCCATTTACGGATGATGTTTAACAAACCCCAAAGTTCATGAAGCAAGCATGAAGAAACTCGATACTCTCATGGTCGAAGGAATCATGCAAATGTTAACCATCTCTGTGTTATTTACCATTAACTTCTGACGAATGTATCTCATAGCATAACATCAATTCGGGTCGATTCAACACAAATGTTCTTTTAACATTGTGCCCTCAAAGTTGCTGGCATTGACATGCCCATGATCAGGAAAACAGAACCATCACGCAACACTTGAGCTAGTCTTAGAGGCTATACTAAGAATACTTCTTACCGTTTTTTATTCCACACGTGCATATGAGTCTTCCTCCGAGCCTCGTGGATATGCAGACTCGAGAATCATTGCAGTTATAGCATGGAACATAAACATAATTATGAACTCGGAGATAAATAATATCATTTATTATTGCCTCTAGGGCATATCTCCTACAGACTCCCACTTGCACTAGAGTCAGTAATCTAGTTAATGCTAATGCACTTTACACCTATGGCATACTGGTGTAAAAAATGCTTCGCATGTGGTATAGCCTGATGTCCAACGGATCTGACAATTTCAGCTCCGTGTGTATCTCTGCATATCCTCGCATTTTCATGCTTTCACAAAATTCATATTTTGTGTGGACTTGGCGTTGTATGTAAGTGAATCATAGATCGAACCTGGATTCCTCAGACTGAGTTATGGAGCAACTACCTGCAGTAGTGTCCCATTGACAAAAGCCATCTTGGAACCATACTAAGTTCATGAATGAACTATATGATTCAACATCTTCTTTTGTTGCTTCTAAAGCGTCAACATACTTAGTCATTTGTTATAGAATTCGCCACAGTATCCTGTTGGGAACAATTTCCAACTACCGTGCCACCATATTGTGTATTACACAAAACCCTTAACTTAAATCAAAAATCGCATGGAGAAGATGAAGACTGTATTGATGTAACATTTTACAACGAACTCTTCATGATCTCTGCTTGAGAGAAAACATATCATCAGTACTTACTCTAGTACTCAATGACATCTTTCACTGTTGTCCCACAGTCAGTACTTTGATCACTTTAGTATCCATACTCACAACACATTGGGAGTATCAGACATATCTGGTTGTTTGACATACCATGGAATACATGATTAATCCAAACACAAAAGTGTGTGGAATATGCATCATGTATTTTGCTCATCAGTGTTTTGGGACACCGAGTCTTGCAAAAAAACTCTTCCATGTGACTCCGGCAAGAATCACTCCTTGGCGGTTTTAAATGCTAAAAGGTTTTAGCACCTTGTCAATAAGTATTCATTGCTTAGCCATATTAGGTAAATCTATCTCCATAGATCATCATGCCTAAAATTGAGGCTATTTAGCCTAAGTACTTCATCAAAAACAATTTCAAATGAAGTCCTAATTCGTCTCAAGAAATTTATTTCCAATTAACAATGTGTCAAGCACAAAAGGTTTTTAGAAATATTATTATGCTCCCACTTACTTTCTTGAATTACAAGCATCTTTGCTACCCATTAATGAAGTCAAACCCCTTTAACTATTTCATCAAAGCATGAAGATTCCAACTCCATTTTGCTCTCTTCTGTCCATCGCTGGAACTCTGAAGTTTGCACCCTTACTAGCATCCTCTAGATAGACAAAATGCCTTGGACTGTAACACATGCAAGTCCTTGGTTTCATTTCCATCAGCTGGAAATCCTATTGTCATCCATGTTTCATATCTCATGATTGAAATATGTATTAGTTGCTAGTTCAACCCGAACCAAATTTAAGCATCACTACGATGAAAACAACCTCATCGTAGTCAACTCTTGAACTTGTTATTTCAACAAGTCGAGCTTTTATGGATAGACAATTTTTATCCATATCAGTTTTAAGTTCCATAAATATTCGTTTGACTCTAAGTCTTCCGAAAGGTGTATCAAGGTTTTAATCTTGAATCACTTATATGGAAACTAACTCGGGTTGTATTGGCATTTAGCCAATTCCAGAGTCAGGGCCCATCAACGCTTCCTTGTGTATCGTAGGTATAATGTTTTCTAACAACAATATCTCGTTTGCGCACCTTAGAGGTTTGCACGAGCCTTGCCTACGTGGTTCAGCTGCAAGTTCGGCCGAAGTTCATACATTTTATTGTAGAGACTTCCGTATCAGTCGTAGTAGGAAACTCTGGAATTACTTCCAAGGTCTCTTTCCTTTGATCTGATGACAAAGATACTGTTTATCTTGTCGAGTTGCACTATTCTCCCACTCACCTTTTTGAAAGAACCGTTCTCTTTAAAAGCACACCGTTTTGCGGCAAAACTATTTGCCTCGGTGTTGGGGATGTAACTACTGAATATAAACCGCCCTGAAGGGGCCGGTTTACCCTCGGCCATCATTGGGGCCCATGAAGACTCCGAAGGTGGCGCTTGCTGTAGAGCGTAGAGGCCCGGAGCCCAGGGGCGAATTAGGGCCCATAATGGTAAAACCGCCATAACCATGTAACTTGTGTTGTAAGATAAGAGAAAGGAGAGACCGAGCCGGACACTTGTATGAGCCGGCCTCGGGACTCTGTAGACCGGCCGGACGTCAACCCGTGTATATAAGGGGACGACCCGGCGGCGGTTTAGGGGGAGACAACAACAATTCGAGGCTGAGGCGAAGCTATTGCTCCCTAGTCGCCAAAATCACATCAATCCCATCACAAACTGGACGTAGGCTTTTACCTTCATTGAAGGGGCCGAACTAGTATAAACTCTTGTGTCTTTGCGTCCGCTTAACCCCTCTAAGTTAACCCGTACGATGGCCCCGCGACTAAGTCCTTTCATGAGGACATCTGCCGTGACAATTCCACGACAGTTTCCCAGCGTGGGGCTATCGCATGATGGTTTGATGATCTTAGAGGGCAAGTTCGAAGGACTCGAAGGCTATGTGGTAGGCCGGATGACCAAGAGTCGTCGCGGCAAGCTCTACATCGACGATGCAGGCTGGGGCCCTGAGGCCGGCTCGATTGAGTACGGGTACCGGGTCCCCTTTGGTGGCATACACGTGTTCATCGGCAAGATCGGTGAGCCAGGGCCTGGGCCGGACATCTGCACCGACCTCGTCGAGACGGCTCAGCGGGCGAAGAAGAATCCTTCCCTGGCTAAACCGGCTGTCGAGCATGCTTTCGTGGGAGTCATCCACGGAGGAGATTATGAGGGCGGATCAGCATCTGGTGGCGAAACCGTTGTCTACTCTGATGACGAGTCGTCGACCGGAGAAATTGAGTCTCTGTACTAGCTGCAAGATGGCCAGATCGGGGGCTGTTCCAACGGTGAGAGTATTCCGGACCCCTTTGATCTGCCCAGCCGGGTTGGAATATTCATGGCCGGTACACAAGCGACGCTTCACTCTTCGACCGCTGCGCCCATGGTCGCCGGTTCAACAGCGGTGATGGCGGCCGGGGCAGGAGGCCCTGTGCGCCCGCCGGCTCAGGCTTTATCAGAACTATTTGACGCATTGGCTGTGCTCATGGCAGAGGCTAATCCGGCAGATCAAGACTTGCATAATGCAGAGATTGCAAAGGTGAAGGAACAAATCACTCAGGCTAAAGCGGATCTGGCGGCCGCGGACGTGAGGATGGCGGCAGAACGGGCCGCTTTGGATGCGCAGGCTTATAGGCTCATGCTGGATCAGAACGCGTCGCATGAAGTCATGAAAAGGAAGTACAGATCCCGTTTACCCTCGGTTTTCGAGGGAAGAGACCTCTTCAACACCCTAGGAGCAGGGACCAGTAATCCGCCGCCGGTGGTGAACCGGCCGGAAGCACCTGGGACGGACGCGCCGATTCAGCCCCGTGTGATAGATCTGCCTCGACATCATGTCGGCGCGCCTCGGGTGGTGCAAACACCTCCAGGTCACTACTCCAACCCGATGGATAACCTTGTTGCGGCTGCAGCGCGGTTGGAGGCGATTCCAATCGAAGGCGATTCACCACAGGCGGTGAAAACACGCCGGGTCAAAGAACTCCTTAGGACGGCTCTGGTCCAACAGGAAGCATATTCATATAGCCGGGATCGGATCCACTCCACCCCCCGCCCAAGCCGGAGCTATAGCAGGCACGCAGATGAACCGGCCGTGTCAAGTAATGCGCAGCGCAGTCCACCCCGCGGCAACAACCCGGCGGGTGGTTTCGAAAACGCTCAAGAGGTGGTGGACCGGGCCAGGGCACGTAGGGAGGCCGAGTTAGCAGCACAGCGAGAGGATCATCAGCTCGCGCCGGTTCGACTGACCATCTTCGAGCCTGGGGTCACATCTGGCTCTTTGGGGGTGCCTTGCCTCGTACCCGCTTTACGCAATGTACGCTTGCCCAAGGACTTCAAGGGGCCGCGCAAGGTGCCCAATTATACCGCCGATCTAGCTCCGGAAGCGTGGATAGAAAGTTATGAGATGGCCATGGAGATGCTGGATGTGGACGAAGCTGCATGTGCAAAGTATTTCACCATGATGCTTGAAGTCACGGCCCGTACTTGGTTGAAAAACTTGCCACCCAATTCCATCAGTTCATGGACCCAGTTGCGGACCCGGTTCATTCAAAATTTCAAAGACACCTGTAAGCAGCCCATGTCCGTGGTGGACTTGGCGGCTTGTGTCCAGGCAGAGGAAGAATCCACAACCCATTGGGTACGCCGCGTGTCGGAAGTTTTACATTCTTCAGACCGGATCAACCCTGATTCTGCGATCTTAACCCTAGAAGGCAACTGCCGGTTCAAACCCTTAAAATTGAAGCTGGGTCGCATGAAGCGTTTTTGCAATGACATGGGCACTCTCATGGGCGTTTTAGTGAAGTATGCTGATTCTGATAGTACCAAGAATCCCGAGTCTGAGGAGGATGATGAGATAGGGAAGGGAAAAGAGAACAGCAACTCCAGAGGCCAGCAGCATCAGTCAGCGGGTAATGGAGGAAACAAGCGTAAGGTGAACGGCAACATGGGCTTCGTAGCCAATACCAACGCGCAGGACAAGGGTCAACGGCGCAAGGGTAAACAGCCAAACCGGGGTTGTGCGCCTAATCACAATCCGGACCGTTTGAATTATTTGTTGAATCAACCCTGTCCAAAGCATGGGACGAAGGAGGTGCCAGCAAACCACCTCTGGAAGGATTGTTACATTATGCAGGAATTCAAAAGTTCTAATGCTTTCCGGTATGATCAAGGGCCCGGCGGCGGTTCGGGGTCCGGCCCGGGTTATGGTGGAGGAAATTCCGGTCCAGGTTTTAACGGTAATCTGGGCGTGCAGAACAGTCAGAACAATTAGAACAATCAGAGCAACCAAGGTGGTTACAATCAGCAGCAACAGCAGTCGGGCTATCAAAGCAATCCGAAGCAGTTGAATGGTGGACAGTATCATGTCTTCACCACTAGCTTGGACAAGCGAGACCGGAAACTTCAGAAGCGGGCAGTCAACGTTGTTGAACCGGCCGTGCCACATTACCTACGCTGGTCATAGCAACCTATTGTGTGGAGTAGGGAGGATCATCCGCCTCGGGTTTACAATCCGGGTCAGCTAGCCCTAGTGGTGGCGCCTCATGTGGGAGGATACAAGTTTACCAAGGTGCTGATGGACGGAGGAAGCAGCATCAACATCCTGTATTATGAGACCTTCCGTCGTATGGGATTAACAGATAAGCATCTCAAGCCGTCCAATACAGTGTTTCATGGGGTGGTGCCTGGCAAGTCAGCATATCCGGTTGGTAAAATAGCTCTGGAGGTGGCCTTTGGGGATGAACATGACTCCAGATCGGAAACATTGACATTTGAAGTGGTGAAAATTCAAAGCCCTTACCACGCCCTGTTTGGGCGGCCGGCTTATGCCAAGTTCATGACGCGGCCTTGTTATGTCTATTTGCAGCTGAAAATGCCGGGTTACGAAGGGAC
The DNA here is from genome assembly GCA_904067115.1 of Aegilops sharonensis. Classification (NCBI taxonomy): domain Eukaryota; kingdom Viridiplantae; phylum Streptophyta; class Magnoliopsida; order Poales; family Poaceae; genus Aegilops; species Aegilops sharonensis. The sequence goes on from LR880969.1 coordinate 779,489,958, forward strand.
AATAACGGTTCATGGGAGCCGCAAGATCGCTTTAGAGTGTGAGGAAGGTGATGCGGCTTACGCAGAGTCGGTTTGTGCCACCGAAGAGCTAAAGTATTATAAAGATAATGTTGATTCGGCGGATATGACCCCGTTGAAGAAGCCAACTACAGAGCACGATTCGGATCTGAAGTTTAAATCGGCGGCTGAGACTAAACTTGTTGACTTTGTGCCCGGTGATTCGTCCAAGCAGTTCAGCATCAGTGCTGTAGCGACCCGACCCAAAATCGGTCAAGTCTCTGTGTCTGTACCATCCCAAGATCATGCTGGCACTCACAGTACATTGATGAAATAATCAAAGTTCAATCACACCTGAATTTATTACACGATTCTCATATCGAGTCTTTATTACAATAGAATAAATTCGGCCGAAGGCCAACTCATGAGAAATAAACTAAGTAAAGCTGCGGAAGCGTAGAAGAATAGCGAGTCCATCCGACTCCATAGGGAAATCGCCAAGCGCGGATCGTAGCCTCAATCCTGATCGGAATACTCCTCTGCAACATAAGATGTTGCAGCCGTGTAGGTCAACATTTTGAATATGCCGGCAAGTCATGAAGAGAGAATAACAATAAAATTACTAACACTATATGCAATTTGGCTGTGGGGCTCTAAGTTTCATCATTTTGCGAAAGCCAGTTTTTCCCTACAATATGGACTTGTTTGCAAAAACTGCAAAATTGTTGGTAGTTATTGAGATGGTTCCGCCAACCAATGTCTCATTCCCAAATTATTAAGTCATAACCCCCTCAATTAATTTATTAATTTCAATGTTGAGATTTCCGAATACTTCCAAGTTCTAGAGGCTCAAATTGTCCGTAACCAGGGACACGGCTAATCGATTAGATCTTTTCTCTGCAGAGGTTTGTGCACTTTACCCGCAAGAATCGTTCCCTCCTTTTAAGTCTTCGCACTTCATGGTGTTTGAAGACGGGACGAACGAAACAGGGTCTTCCGAAGAGTTCCTCTGGCCACTGCCGGTACCCATCCAATCCTACCGTTCTTCTACATCTCGTAGCACCGTCCGGCCAGAGTCACAACTAGGGTTGACCAAGCCAGAGCCCATAATGGCTTGCGGCTGCACAGGTAAGCTTCCGGTCAAAGGGGTATCCATCCGTCTCTTCGTGGCTGGGTGAAGCTTTCCGCAAGATGTCATGGTGCTTCTCCATGCATCCCGGCCAACCACTGGGTTCTCCAGGGTGCCCGTCAACCGTCCTTCACCCAGTAGTGAATTTTGAAGTCCATCTTGTACTTGAAGTTCATGGGGTTGTCATCATCTTGACTCTCACATCTCCCTTATGAATTCACTCAACCAACCCCGTCTACGAGCATAGCAAAAATAAACTACTTCGTCCCGGGCAATGGTAACAAGGGGAATTGGGTTCATCCTACCTCATGATACTACTCAAGAACATAACTTCAAATTCACCTACTGCATGCATGGTGGGGAGGTATAATTCTAATGCAATAAAATCATAGGTATTGAAAATATGATCAATGACTTGCCTTGTTGACGATCTTCGTAAGCTAGGGACTCGTGGTAGCAAGCTTCGCACTCCGGAAATTCTACCGAGGCAAACAACAATCATAATAAGCATATAGCATATGATCACTTAACATAATAACATGCTAACATAACACACAAACGAATCAAAACCCAAAGAAAAACTCGAAGAAATCCAACTCAAAGTTTTCCTACATCAAGCAACAACCACGAAATAGTTTTGCATAACAAAAATTTTCTTAACAGAACCTAAGCATGGGTTTATGCTACCTAACAGAAAGGAATTCATCAAGCAATTAGGAGCAAAAAGAATCACCTTAAAAGCTATTATAAAACTCCTATTAGGCCTATAGCAAATTCTAGTAAGAAAAATAAAATAAAAGTTTTATTTATAGCAAATAAAATTTCATGCTCTAAAGTTACAGAAACTAACCTAGAATAAACTATCTCTTATGAAAAATAAATTTATTTGCTAATTAAAACAATAGGAAAACAGTAGCTAGTTAAATAAATAGGAATAACATGATTCTGGTTAAAACTATTTTTTTATTAATTCTAAAATTTTCCAAATAAATTCCTACGGTTAGGCAATGTCAAAACAAAGTTGTGACAAAAAGAATCACTAAAAAA
>LR880969.1:779493252-779510894 GCA_904067115.1 Aegilops sharonensis
GGGGGGGTATTTATAAGGGGCGCACGACTTGGGCGAGGGGGCGAGCGCGGGAGAGGATCGGGATGGGATCCCGGAGATCTCGGGATTTCCGGCGAGCGGCGGCGCCGGTTGGCGTGGGCGAGGGGAAGAAGAGGGTGGCGGGGTCCACCCGTCGGTGAGAGGGGGGGGGCGCGTTGCGGTCGGGCGACCGGTGCGGAAGGATTCGGTGCGGGGGGGATCGGTCGGTCGGGCTGGGCCGGCTCGGGCGCTGGGCTGCGCCTCGCTGGCTGGGCCGGTTAGCCTGGCTGGCGCCCGGGGCTTTTTTTTTCTTTTTCTATTTTTTTTTGAATTAGAGAGAGAGAGAATAAATAATATATATTTTATATAGGACATATATATATCAAAATGATCAGGGGAATATTCCCTATGATTTGAACATTTTTCCAGGGGCAAAATCCAAACTTTATAAAAAATCATTTTTCAAAAATTCCAAATAAAACTCAAATTTGAATTCAAACTTTTTGGCAATGTTTTTCCTCTGATATTTTTGGAGTATCATGTTTACTCCTCTCATACTTTTTCTCAAGTATTTATCAGGCATAGTTTTTGAAATAATTTCCACTGCCAAAATTTGAATTCAAATTCCAACAACTCCAAAACTTCTGAAACTTCAAATGCCACTCAAATTCAAACAAAATGCATAGATGCTTAGCTATAATTGTAAAACATTCCAAATAGGAAATTTGGGATGTTACAAGTGCTAACTTGGATCCTAAATAGGAAAGCGCGCTCATCGAGTTCATCCGTGAGAATCGGGACATTTTTGCATGGAAGCCTTCTGACATGCCAGGTGTACCGAGGGAACTTGCTGAGCACACTCTTAATGTTGATCCCAAGTACAATCCGGTAAAGCAGTTTCTTCGCCGGTTTAATGAGGAAAGGCGCAAGGCCATTGGAGAGGAGGTTGCCAGGCTCTTAGCAGCAGGTTTTATCGTTGAAGTTTTCCATCCAGAGTGGCTTGCTAATCCGGTGTTGGTCTTTAAGAAAAACGGCACTTGGCGCATGTGCGTGGATTACACGGATCTTAACAAGGCTTGTCCGGAAGATCCTTTCGCCCTCCCCCGCATTGACCAGATTATTGATGCTACAGCGGGTTGTGAGCGTTTGAGCTTTTTGGATGCATATTCTGGATATCATCAGATTAAAATGGCGGTTAAGGACCAGGAGAAGACGGCGTTTATCACTCCCTTTGGAGCCTTCTGCTATGTGTCTATGCCTTTTGGGCTCAAGAGCGCCCAAGCGACTTATCAGCGTTGCGTACAGAATTGCTTGCACGAGCAGATCGGCCGTAATGTGCATGCTTATGTGGATGATATTGTGGTTAAATCAAGGAAGAAGGAAACACTGATTGAGGATCTGAAGGAAACCTTTGACAATTTGCGGGTGTACAAGATGATGCTTAACCCGGCCAAGTGTGTTTTCGGTGTTCCGGCAGGCAAGTTATTGGGTTTCCTTGTGTCCAACAGGGGGATTGAAGCTAATCCGGAGAAAATTACGGCTATCACTTCTTTGGCTAAACCCAGGTGCATTAATGATGTCCAGCGTCTGGCAGGTCGGATTGCCACGTTAAGCCGGTTTATCAGCCGCCTAGGAGAGAAGGCCATTCCTTTGTACCAGATGCTGAAGAAGACGGATCAGTTTGTCTGGAGTTCAGCCGCCGATGAAGCATTGGAGGACTTAAAGCGGCAATTGGCCAACCCGCCTGTTCTCGCCGCTCCCATTGACAAGGAGCCGCTTCTGCTATATGTTGCTGCTAATGCCAGGGCAGTTAGCGTAGCCATTGTGGTAGAGCGGAAGGAGGCAGGGAAGGAGTATCCGGTTCAACGTCCGGTTTATTACATCAGCGAGGTGCTCATTGAGTCCAAGCAGAGATATCCGCATTGGCAGAAGCTGGTGTATGGAGTTTTTATGGCAAGCCGGAAGCTGAAGCAGTATTTTCAAGGGCATCCCATCACGGTGGTCAGTTCAGCTCCCTTGGGCGATATCATACAGAACCGGGAAGCGACTGGACGGATTGCTAAGTGGGCTATAGAGCTTGGGCTGCGCGGTTTAAAGTATGTGCCTCGGACGGCAGTAAAATGCCAGGCACTTGTGGATTTCATTAATGATTGGACGGAGTTACAAGCGCCTGAAGAAAAGCCGGATCATACCTACTGGACCATCCACTTTGACGGGTCCAGACAGTTGGAGGGCTCGGGGGCTGGAGTCGTATTAACTTCCCCACGAGGTGAAAAGTTTTGTTACGTCCTCCGCTTAATGTTCCCTTGTACTCACAATGCGGCTGAGTATGAAGCCTTGCTCCATGGTCTTCGGATGGCTAAGGAGATGAATCTAAGCCGAGTTAAGTGCTTCGGTGACTCGGACTTGGTGGCCCAACAAGTGTCAGGCACATGGGATTCCAAAGACCCCCTCATGGCTGCATATCGTCGGGAGGTGGATGTTGTTGCAGGTCACTTTAAAGGCTATCAGGTGGACCATGTGGATCGTCGCAAGAATGAAGAGGCGGACGCTTTAAGCCGGTTGGGCTCTCAACGCAAACCGGTCCCACCCAATGTCTTCCTTGATGTACTGCACAACCCGTCAGTCAAGCTTCCTGATGAGGTAGATTTGGCTATTCCTGATCCGGAGGCTCAGTTGGTGGCAGCCCTGCATGTCATTCCGGACTGGACGCTCCCTTACTTGGCGTACATGAGCCGGGGCGAGTTACTAGAAGATGAGACATTGGCCCGGCAGATAGTTCGGCGGTCTAAGTCTATGACCATTGTTAATGGCGAGCTGCATCATTGCAGTGTGTCAGGGGCGTTTCAGCGCTGTGTGTCCCCTAAGGAAGGCTGTGAAATATGCGTGAGATCCACGAAGGGGATTGTGGTCACCACGCCGGTTCAAAATCCTTGGTGGCTAAGGCGTTCCGCCATGGTTTTTATTGGTTGACTGCTCATGCTGATGCGGAAGATCTGGTCAGGCGATGTGATGGTTGCCAGAGGTTTTCTAGACGTGCTCATATACCGGCACAAGAATTGAGGATGATTCCAATTACTTGGCCGTTTGCGACTTGGGGGCAAGACATGGTGGGACCTTTTAAAAGATCCAAGGATAAGAAGACACACTTGCTGGTCGCAGTCGACAAATTTACAAAGTGGGTCGAGGCAGAGCCTGTTAGCAAGTGTGATGCGGCCACGGCGGTTCAGTTCATCAAAAGGGTGATCTTCTGGTTTGGGTTTCCACACAGTATCATCACAGATAATGGTACCAATTTGTCTAAAGGTGCCATGAAGGAGTTTTGTGAACGTGAGCACATCCGGCTTGACGTTTCATCAGTAGCTCACCCACAGTCCAATGGTCAAGCAGAACGAGCTAATCTGGAGATCCTGAGAGGTATCAAGCCCCGGCTTATGGTCCCTTTACAGAGGATGTCGGGCTGTTGGGTAGAAGAGCTGCCATCTGTGTTATGGAGTATAAATACTACCCCTAACAGATCCACTGGATACACACCGTTCTTTATGGTCTATGGAGCGGAGGCGGTCCTCCCCAGCGATATCCGTCATGACTCACCTCGTGTGGCGGCCTATGTTGAGGCAGATAGCGAAGCAGCACGGCAGGACGCTTTGGATCGTCTGGATGAAGAACGGGATATGGCGGCTGCTCGTTCGGCGATTTACCAACAGGATCTTCGTCGGTGTCACAGTCGACGGGTCAGAACTAGAACCTTTCAAGAAGGAGACTTGGTACTTCGGCTCATTCAAGACCAGACGGATATGCACAAGCTATCCCCGCCTTGGGAAGGGCCCTTTGTGGTCAGCAAGAATCTGCACAACGGGTCATACTATCTGATTGATGTTCGAGAGCATAAAGACTCACGCACGTCAGAAGAGGAGACCAACAGGCCGTGGAACATAGCTCATCTTCGGCCTTATTATACCTGAGCCATCGGCTCTCCTTATGTACATATTATGACAATGTATATATTATGAATAAAAGCAATAAACCGGAGCCTCGGCTAAAGCGGGGTATCCGTTCTGTAAACCTGCGGCTTGGGTACATGGAGTTATTGTCTTAAAACGGCCTCCGGTTTATCCCTTGAGCTTGCTTTTCAGAAGCTTTTAGGTGTCATCTGGGGGCTTGGTCGTGTCCGAACCAATGCAACACCTTTTGATAGGAGAAAGCCACCAGATCACTTGGGGACATGGTCAAGTCTGAACCAGTCACGCCTCTTGGTCGGCCTAAGGTCACAGATTCACTTGGGGGCTTGGTCGAACCCGAACCATTGCCACGCCACTTGATCGGCATAATGCCACGGTTTCAGTTGGGGACCTGGCTGACTTACACCATAGCTACACCTTATTGGGAGCTTGGTCGAGTCCGACCATGGTAACGCCATCTGATCGGCTCAGTAAAGCCTCTTTTTTGTAAACGGTTTTATCATTGCCTTTGCTTTCGTATTTCTTCATAACTATTATTAAAATCGGTTTCAACCAGTCCATTGACGGAATTTGGTTTATTTTTCTTAATCCGGAGACAACTTTCCCGGTTTGATTTTTCCTGTTGAACATCCCATTATGGAATAACAGGGGGCTTAACATGACCCGGCATGGTTTACCTGTTAAAACCGGCATTCTAACCACAGGAGCTATTGTCTCCTTTTGATGGTAATGGTTTGTACAACCTCCGCTTCAAGGTTGGCTCAGCCAACTGTATGCCCGACGCTGGCAGGTATTTTTGTCGCAAAATTTTGATCATATACCTCAATATTTTCCCTACATATACATATGAGCATCATAAACCGGCTGGCGACACAAGCCGTCGTGGCGGTTTAAGAATTTGTGATTGCAGGGCAAATAGATTGAAGGTTTCGATTATTCAAATCAAAAGTATCAGCGCCTCTGCGCGAAGGTTGCAGACTGAAGGCATAAAGGTATATTTAAAACAAAAGTGCTGGCTATTCTATTACAAGGCCTTTTGAGGCCCAACATTTCGAATGGCGGCATCACTAAGCAGCTTATGATACATCAACCGGCTTGAACGGATTAAGCTTCCTCGCCGGGTTGACGTGAAGAAGATGGGTCGTCTGGCGTCGGTTCAGCTTCTTCCTCTTCCTCACCCAGTGGCCGGAAGTCATTGGTAGACCAGTCAATCCGGTTTAAAGCCTGAAAGACAGCCTCTTCACTTATAAGCTCAGCCGGATCAACGTCAGGGGCATAAGTGTTCTTACGGATTGGCGGAACAAGGCTCTGGACTTCTGGAATGACAAAGTCCACCCGCCTGTTGTTTGCATCATAAAAAGAGCGATAAACCGCCAGGTTGGCTTCTGCTGCAAGTTGACTCGCCAAAGGACGCATCTCCTTTGTTATTCGCTTGAGGGCGTTATTATCAAAGGCTTCGCCGTTTTCTTGAGCGCTGGGGAAGCCCTTGGCTATGTCAGCCGGATCAAGGTCCGCTATCCACGCCTTGGCACGAGTTAGAGCCAATAAAGTGCCAGCCCGGGCCGCAGATCGTTTCAACTCTTCAAGTTGTGCCGGAATCATGGATAGCCGGCCCAGCGTGTCTTTGATTAAGGACGGAGCTGCGTTATCATACAATGTAGCGCATATGACTCGCTGGGTGCCGGTGTACAGTTGTTCAATCAGCGTATATGCAGCCTTGAGCTTCTTCCGCATATCAGAGCCCAGATGAGCAATACGCTTCCCTATACCGGTTTAAGACAGATCAGGTTAAGCTGGCGAAAGTATCAAAACGGAATAGTAATCAGAGGAAAATCTCTTACCAAAGATCGCAGAGGTCATGGCATTAATTTGGCGCTTTAGTCCGGTGAGCTCTTCTGTCACCGGTTTAAGAGCCGCTTCAGCATCTTCCGCCCGTTTTAGCAAACCAGCCTTCTCGGTGTCCCAGTTCGCCTGCTCGGATTTATACCATTCCTTGAGCTGCTCCATAGTGGTCAAGGCGGTTTTCAATTCATCCTTGGCCTTGGTGGTTTCTGTTTGTTGAGTCTGCAGATTGGCACGAAGGTCCTGGAGTTGTACGGTTTGCTGGTATATTTCACTCTGATAAAAATGGATCACGTTAGTTGTTTCATTATGAAGTCCCAAGCTCAATACAGGTATTCAACTTGGCACTTGGGGGCTAATGGCCATAGACTTAGACCGGATTGCCAGGAGCGGTGTAGGCACTGCCCGTCACCACGACATCATCATTTTTGGCCGGGCTGGCCGGATTGGCATTCTTCCTTGAGCTCGGTGTTTTCATGCCCAGGCTCGGCGGTTCAACAATTACAACCCGTTCCGCTGCAGGACTTGGGGGAGCTGGATGTGAGGTTTCCACTTGGGCATCTGGTTCAGATTCTGGCGGATTAGCATTGTCATCTTGGTTCAACCTGGCAGAATTGTTGGTAGCAACTTCAGGCTTTTCGCCGTGATGCTCTGGAGTCTTCTCCGGTTCAACATCCACAGTAGGGTCAAGGGTTTTCGCCTTCTTACTTAAGCGAGCCTTGGTGCTGCAATGTTCAGAGTTAGAGTATGATAAGCAGACCAATACGAAGAAAAAAAAGGATTGTTATGCTTACCCCACAGCAACTTTAAGAGGAGGCAGTTGAGTGGTTGATGAACCGCCAGATGAGTTGGAAGAGGCCTGATAATTCGGATAAGACGGATTGAGAGGACATCAGAAGAAACCTTTCAAAGGATAACGCTTTTCAGGAGAACAAATCACCTCTGGACGACGCTTCCGGGTTGGGGTGTCAGGTAAACCGGACGATGTGATTTGTTGGCCGCTGTGCCGGGTCGTACGGCGCTCTTCAGTCTGCTGTGTCTTCAAAGAAAGGTTCGGATTCAAATGAACACGGGAGTGAGATTTTTTCACTTTCCGGACTGTGCGGCGAATTCGTTTAACCGGCACAAGATCAGATTCGGAAGAAAGAAAGATTACCTCAACAGGATCGGCATGACTGACTTCAGCATCGTCCTGGGAATTGTAACTGTCAAATAGGATGAAGGATAAAAAGGGACAAAGTAAATCAAGCTTTACCTCAGCTTCAGAGTCTTCTTCTTCCGGCGGATCAGAAGACTCGGCGGTTTTCCTCTTACCAGCTTTCTTGGTGGCCTTGGACTTTACGCGAGGAACCCGGGCCGGTTTGGTTCGTTTCCAGAAGGAGCTGTTTGCCTGAGAAGTAACAAGGGTTAATATATATCAATAAAGCATTAATATCAGCAGAGTGATGAGCGGAGCCTTACCGCAGGCGGTTTGTTGGAAACACAGAACGGAGCCAACCCGGTTTGGCTGCAGACGTAGATCGGTTCATCAAGCATTTTCTTCACTGTCTCAGTGACTTCAAGCTCAGTTATTGGTAGTTCGTGACGTCTTTGAGGGTCTTTGACGCTACCAGTGTATTCGTGCATCAATCTGGGGCGGCGGCTTAGTGGCAAGATGCCCCAAGAAACCCAACATTGGACAAGGTCGATACCAGTTAAGCCATTGGCCATGAGAGCCTGGAGTTTGATAATTTGAGGCGCAAAATTTTTCCGTTCTGCGGCGGTCAAGCGTAAAGGCAATGGGTGATGGTTGCTAAGCCGGTGAGGGCGGTAGCCCGGCAAGGGGTTCTCGCTGTTAGGAGCGGTATTCCGGCAGTAGAACCAGGTTTGGTTCCAATCTTTCGGATGGCTATGGTGTTTTGCGTGAGGAAAGTCTACTTCCTTCCTCTTCTGGATTGAAACGCCGCCCAGTTCCGTGTTAGGACCATCCGAAAACTCCGTACGGCGGTTCAAATGAAAGAAATCCCGGAACAGCTCCACAGATGGTTCTTCTTGAAGATAGACTTCACAGAACACTTGGAAATTGCATATGGTGGACACAGAGTTTGGACCAATATCTTGTGGATGGAGTTGAAAACTTGTGAGGACATCCCGGAAGAATTTTGATCCGGGCGGGCTGAACCCCCGGTCTAAGTGTTGCATGAATACGATTACTTCTCCTTCTTGAGGTTCAGGAGGGCATTCGGCATCCGGAACACGCCAATGGAGGACATTTTTGGAGGCTAAAGCGCTGGTGGTGACATATCCATTGAGTTGCGTCTCAGTGATCTTGGACCGGACCCAATTGCAAGCTGACAATTGTTTGGCCATTCCGAAAGAGGGAACTGCGAAAGCGAAAGTAACAAACGGTTCACCGTTAACGGTTCATACACATTATACAATGCTAAACCGGCAATTTGGCAGTCAGTTTCAATTTCCGGTTTAACTGAGGACTAATGGAGTGTGGCGGGTTAGCTATTAGAAAATTAAACCGCCCTTAGAAGGAAGAGACAGAACTGGAAAATCTGCTAAGTATGGACAGAAACAGATTCACATATGAATGGAGTTAATTTAGATCTACCGAAGATTCAGTAAGAAAAATTTCTGCGACCCATGCAAGCTTTATACAGGGCAGAGAAGTTCGTGCGTTCTAACAAGAGGATCTGAACAAAAGAAGGATGTGCAGGGTAGTAAACTGAAGGCGGAGCAGTTACTACACAGGATATATGCTACGGTTGGATTAAACAAGCCATGGCAGAGCAGGTATGAACAGTCTAAGGATGAACGCCTATGAACGATGATATGAACAGGAACCTCAAGATGCAGATCTAGGGCATGAGGAGGAGCCTTACCTGATGCGCAGAACAGCGGAGGAGCGCCGAGAGTTTCTGGTACAACCAGGTTGATGCAGCGGCCTTGCACTGACGCGGCGTCGGAGGTCGGAGGCGACGGCGGAGCTTCAGAGCCGGAGCGTCGCGAGGAAGAAGAAGCGCGGAAGGAGGAAGAGGCGAAAGGACCTTCCGGTATATTTATAATGAGACGGAGTAATTAACAGGCGCGAGAATCAAGGAGTTGAAAGCGGCGGACGGCGCAGCGGTCGCCTCGATTTCCGGGACAGTATTAAATGAAGGGAATCTTACTGTTTGGGCTTCTTTAATAAAGATGACGTCAAGATGCTCCGTTGCTGTGATCGGAGGATGACGTCACGGCGGTTTAAGCAGATGGCGGTTTATGGAGTATGAAGGAGATATTCAGAGTTTCCTTAGATGTTGAAGATTAACATGAACAGGTTCAAGTCAATCTGGGGCCTAATGTTGGGGATGTAACTACTGAATATAAACCGCCCTGAAGGGGCCGGTTTACCCTCGGCCATAATTGGGGCCCATGAAGACTCCGAAGGTGGCGCTTGCTGTAGAGCTTAGAGGCCCGGAGCCCAGGGGCGAATTAGGGCCCATAATGGTAAAACCGCCATAACCATGTAACTTGTGTTGTAAGATAAGAGAAAGGAGAGACCGAGCCGGACACTTGTATGAGCCGGCCTCGGGACTCTGTAGACCGGCCGGACGTCAACCCGTGTATATAAGGGGACGACCCGGTGGCGGTTTAGGGGGAGACAACAACAATTCGAGGCTGAGGCGAAGCTATTGCTCCCTAGTCGCCGAAATCACATCAATCCCATCACAAACTAGACGTAGGCTTTTACCTTCATTGAAGGGGCCGAACTAGTATAAACTCTTGTGTCTTTGCGTCCGCTTAACCCCTCTAAGTTAACTCGTACGATGGCCCCGCGACTAAGTTCTTTCATGAGGACATCTGCCGTGACAATTCCACGACACTCGGTATAGTGAGGGAGGAATACCCAACATTTTGGTATAACCTACAAAGTAGCACATGTCTGATTTGGAATAGGTTTGTAACCTTTTACACAAGCCCCATATTCCAAATGTTAAGAAAAGATATAACATGGTTGGGCATACCATACCATGGCTTCATTTCAACAGACCCGGTGTAGCTCTTTTCAGTGTAAAAGCCGCAGTCTCTAAAGCATTACTCTTTAAAAGTGATAATGGCAAATTTATTTATGTCATCTTTGATCTTACCATGTCATAAATGGTTTGATTACATCTTCACAGACATTCCACTCATAGTGGTGTTCCGGGAGTTGTAAGTTATGAAACTCTTTTCACAACTCATCAGACATTCGCTAAACTTGTAACTCAGATATTCCTTTCTGCAATCAAATTGTAGAAACATAATTTCCTTGTTACAATAACTTCTACTTCATTTTTGAAAACCTTTAGAATGATTTCAAAAGATCCAGACTTACGTATCATCAAGCAAATATCCATATATCTACTTGAGTCATTTCTGAAGATATATAAATCCACTACTTGCAACAACATTTATTGAACTACAAACATCAAAATGTATGATCATGAATAAGTTTGTTGATCATTCCTTATGGCCTGTGAATGGTATTTCAGTCACTTCACTTTTCGGAGGAAAGTTGCAAGTGTCAGATGATTCAAAATCAAAAAGACTCCAAAATCCATCATAATGGAATTTTCCATGCGAGTTTCTCCAATGTGACCAAATGTAGTGCCACACTTGTGTGGTATTCTTTTAATCTTGCGACATTTAGTGTCAGTGTTACGGATGTATCATATTACCATCAATATTCATAACATACATCCCATCTTGGATGGAAGCATGGCCCTTCATGTTATTCATAATACTTAACAACAATTGTTGTTTTTATGAACAACTCTTTTGCAACAAACATTGTGCAATGGGCTAGAGTGTATGAATCTCTAAAATGAATTATGAAAGTAAACCTAGAGGTATTGTATTATTATCAATATTCATGACATACATCTCATTCATAATGAAAGTATGGCCCTTGTGTTATTCATAACATCGAACATAAAAAGTTCTCTTATGAACAACCTTCTTGCAAGATACCTTATGCAATGGGCTAGAGTTAAAAACTCTAAATTAATTATGAAAATAAATATAGACGGCAATACACTGATGGAAGGTATAGTAACATTTACTATGTTCCCTGTGTATACCTTAACCTCATTTCTGGCTAGTCTTTTTAGGCCATAGTAGCTCTTACATTGATTCGCAATAGAATGCAATCGAGCGGGTATCTTTGTGATTAACTCACAATACCCAAGAATTAGTGATTAACATGTTTAACCATAATTCCCAAGAACTATATCTTTGACCAGCCTACTATACATCAAAAACTTGTATGACATTCATACATGAGCTGGATATTCCAGTCATCTTTCTTTCTACCTTTACACTTCTAACAGTTTAACTTCTAGTATTTCTGCTACTCGCAAAAGAAGCACCCAACTTAAGAGTGGCGTTAGCCCCGGACTTCCTAGGCGTGTAAGTGATACTAACCCCCTTTGGACACTTCCTTTCTCTTTAAGTTGTTGTTTTATTCACCTTTCATTATATGATAGGCGTTCTTCTGGATCCCTTTCCCAATAGTCAAATGCATAGTAAACACTTTTACTAATACTTGCAAACAAACATTGCTTTGTTTGTATCTGAAAATAATTTTCAGTTCCATGAATATCATATAACTATCCCAACTTTCGAGTTTTGGGTTTCATGGAAGCAAACATATTCCACTTGACCGTAACAGAATTCTAGCTTTTGGATCGAAGGACGAGAGTCACATGATCCATAGCATTAGCGGGAGGATACGGAAAGCATGCGATAGGACAAAGTCCTTCTCGGCACTTTTGAGGACAATCCTCATATTACGTTACCAATCGTAAAGTTTTAACCAGATATTTAACAGCTATTCAATTTTAACAGGAAAGTGGAATTGCGAGCCATTATTCTACAACTATTTTGCAAAAAACACTTAGACAGTGTTCATAATTAATTGCACTGGGAATTAAACATGTTAATTCAACAGTGCGCTCCCACTCAAATCAATATCTCTCATAATTAATTTTGAGTGATACAAGATCCAGACTTCAATTCATCGCCATAGAATCATCATCTCATAACGGGAATTTGAATCGGCAGGCCAACTTGCCGATCACATCTCTATGTGACTCTTGCTCATCTTTCGATGTGTGTGTTCCGAGCTCAGGACGATCCTGCCATGAACGTCAAGACAACCAAGTGATCTTGCTGCGAGGTCTGACCTCACCTGCCTCACACTTCTCTAATCGTTCGTACCCATGCATCCATGGCGCACCCCAAAAAGATAGGTGCCGTGACGGTTCTACACTTGGGAGAACACTAACCACTTGATATTTTAGTGAGAGATCACCCTAATAAAAAGCGACTCCCGCGCAATCAAGAAGGGTGCATCATAAGGGATAAACATCTCAGGCAATTCATAATAGCGTGATATGGTATAGCCCTTTCTGATGGAGAAGTCTTTCATTTCTTCGTCTTCGACATTCGCGTCGGTCTTCACCTTCACGAAGATTGCCACCACCTTGTCGATGCTCCAGATAATATTGCTATCTCTATAGCTAATAAAATAAGTGCATTACTTAAGGTTGACACGCAGGTCATTAAAGTGACAATCATATGGCTCCAGCCATCATGCCGAATCATGACACGCAGGTCATGTTAATAACATCATATAGTCATCTCATACATAATCAAATTGAATATGAGCATTGCTATACCACATCACATGCATATCCTGTAAAACCAAGTTAGACGCCTCTAATCGGTTTATGCAAAATTTTATTTTACGTGGCTTCTAAGGTTTTGACTTAAACCGTACCTACCAACGTTTTATCATCAAGTATGATTATTCAAGTTGCTAGATTAACATCTCGGGGTGTATGAAACATGAGATAATTAAATCTCGAGCCCCATACTAAACTTCGTCATACGCCTGACCCCCGTGCAGATCATATCTGCAATGCCCTTTCATCTGCGAATTTCATCTTTCTTTTGACTACGGCAGAACCCAAAGAACTGATAGCACTTCCATGATCAATCAGGATCACGGATTGCCAGAACTTTGTCAAATTCCACCATGCTGTCTCGAGATGAGCAAACGCAAGTTCTAGGGAAGCAACAAGAACGTCGGGTAACAGATTTAATCTGTGACCCGCATATATAATTTTCAGCAATAGATCTCATCTACTACCTAATTATATTATGCAATACCCATACATCTCCATGTATTCTAGATCGAAACCTGCATCTACGCATAGCACGGCTCTTGATGCCACTATAGGGTAACGCAGCAGAAAACAAAAATTTTCCGACCTACGCACCAGCCCAGGACCACTATGGTGACTGCATGCATGGTTTGATCTTTTTCGTTACCGACTCGTAGCGCAGCGGAAGTAGAGTCGATGACGAACGTCGGTGCAGATCCCCGCAGCTAGGATTTACAACCTCCCAACCGCGAGGATGTATACCCTCATCCGCCCCACGGACAGCCCTCCGGGAGGCGGTCGGACAGTCCCTCGGACAGTGTCGCGGACAGCCCTTCGGGAGGACCCTCAAAACTCGGACGGTCACTCGGACAGCCCTTCGGGAGGATTCACAGAACTCAGAGCATCACTTGGACAGCCCTTCGGGAGGCACTCTCAAAACAGCCCCTCGGGCAAAAGGATCGAAACTACGACCTCTCTACGGGGTTTCACACATACGGTGTCATTTATCCGGCAGGGCTTCGCCGTCCAGAACTAGTTCCTGCCGGAACCCAGACAGCCTTATGGCTCTACGAAACTCTTTTCGTGGGAGGGAGAGAAGAAGCCAGATAATGCATGGCATGTGTATGAGAGCAAGGGATGATCCTTTAGGCAGCCCCCTCCACCCCTATTTATAGGCCAAGCCCAAGGGTGGCTTCTCCAAGAAGCCAAGGGGGGAAATACCAAAAAGGCCCTAAAGGTGGCTTCTCCAAGAAGCCAAAAAGCACTTTCACTATTCATGACGACATTTTTCAGCGTTCGTTCGAACTGAAAATATTTATGTGGGCTCAGAACATTTCCAGTACCCACTAAAATTATTTTCAATGCGTTCCGAAACAATTTCAGTTTAGTGATTTTCATCTGCGAAAAGCAAACAAGAATGCGCTTTCACTATTCATGAAGACAATATTTCGCGTCCATTAAATCTGAAAATATTTCTGTGGGTCTTAGAATAATTCCAGTACCCACTAAAATGATTTTGGATTCGTTCCGAAACAATTTCAGATAAGTAAATTTCATCTGCGAGAAACAACCAAAGCGGTACCGGCAGCTCCAGAACATTTTCGGTTATTATCCCAAAAAATTCCAAAAAGCTTCCAGAATGATTCGGGCATCCTCCAAGAATTATCAGGCATGTGCCAAAACCAATTTGACTTAATGGTATATCCCAAAACAACTTTTCGGTATCATCGAAACTTATCCGATGACCTCTCTCTGCGGTACGATTCCGCTGTCCGAAACTTTTCCGGTGTCCGAAACTTTTTCGATGATTTTCTCTCAGACTCCTTGTCTAGTATTCAACAGATAGATGACCCTTAAGCGTGTGACCCTATAGGTTCGGTGAAGTATAGACATGACCGGAACCCTTTCCAATCAATGATCAACATCAGAGCCGTGGCACCCATATTGACCCCTATACCCACACGAATGAATATTCGAGTGAACCTCCAGTTGCCGTGTGCTATTCTTGTTGCTTTGCGATATGTTACAAATACCTGAGGTGAGACATGTTGGCATTCCCGTGGATCAACAACTTGTCCACTATGCTAGTTACCTCGTTACCGGTATTGTTCTCTTTTCTCGTTTCTGTGTTCCGGCATCCCTGTGATCAAATCACAAAGTGTCTGGCCAGACGATGATGGATACCGTAACACCGAGAGGGCCCAGAGATGTCTCTCCATCGTCGGAGGAGCAAATCCCAAATCTTGAGCTATTAAGTTACTTGACATACTTTTCCATGAACCCGTAAGCCGCTGTAATAGCCACCCATTTACGGATGACGTTTAACAAACCCCAAAGTTCATGAAGCAAGCATGAAGAAACTCGATACTCTCATGGTCTAAGGAATCATGCAAACATTAACCATTTCTGTGTTATTTACCATTAACTTCTGACGAATGTATCTCATAGCATAACATCAATTCGGGTCAATTCAACACAAATGTTCTTTTAACATTGTGCCCTCAAAGTTGCTGGCATTGACATGCCCATGATCAGGAAAACAGAACCATCATGCAAAACTTGAGCTAGTCTTAGAGGCTAGACTAAGAATACTTCTTACAGTTTTTTATTCCACACGTGCATATGAGTCTTCCTCCGAGCCTCATGGATATGCAGACTCGAGAATCATTGTAGTTATAGCATGGAACATAAACATAATTATGAACTCGCAGATAAATAATATCATTTATTATT
Organism: Aegilops sharonensis; assembly: GCA_904067115.1. NCBI lineage: Eukaryota > Viridiplantae > Streptophyta > Magnoliopsida > Poales > Poaceae > Aegilops > Aegilops sharonensis. Next base: position 779,508,464 of record LR880969.1, read on the forward strand.
GCCTCTAGGGCATATCTCCTACAATATGGGCCAGGATGCAGGCCCGTGGTGGGACTAAACTCAGACATATGCGCACCCAGCAGTGAACAGAGCGTGGTTGCCACGGCGGATTGCAACTGCGCCCCATCACCACTACCCCCACGTCCTACACGAACCACCTCCCCCACGTCCCCATCCCAGGCGTGAAAAAGCCCCAAATCGACTACATCACTGCCTCATTCGGAGAACCTCCATTGCTGCTTCCATCTCTTCTACAAACAACCCACAAACATCACTCTTCGAAGCCCGCAGTCGCAGAAGGAGGGCAATGGCGGAGGAAGCGTCTGCCAAGCGTCATTGTGGCCAGACGTCCGACCAGAGCGGCAACGTCGACGTCGTTCACGTTCCCGGTCAGAAGCGCGAGTACACCGTAACCCTCAAAGGGGTTGAGCTCCACGACAAGGAGACGATGGAGGTCGTCTGCACCAGCGAACCAGACAAGGCCGACGAGATGATCTTTAGGATCAGGAGGAGCGCATGCGGCTCGTATCCCCACATCATCGGTGTTGATGTGGAGTTTACCAAAGATGATGAACCTCTGCAGATGGCAGCAGTTCTGCAGTTCAGTGTGGAGGGTCTCTGCCTCGTGTACCACATCGTTGCGGCCACAAAATGGTGAAAAATCCTACTCATTCACCCTCTTCCATTCATCAATACTGCTCCCTCGAAATTTCATTAGACTAGTTTCATACTGGATGTACTAGTGTAGTTTGTGAAAATGGATGCACTAGTGCAGTTCCTCAATGTAGATGCACTAGAATATATTTTGAACCTGATGCACTTGAATATTATCTGAAATTGTTGCACAAGATTAATTTGTGAGCTTGATGTACCAATGTAGTTTCTCATCTTGATTCATTAGTGTAGTTTCTGAACTTGATGTAGTGAAGTAGTTTCTGAACTTGGTCTGGTGTTATTTTCACCACCAAAAAAACTTAAGAACTTGGTGAAGCAGAGGTATATGTTATTTTACTCAACAAAATAAAACTAAACTGGCACTAAGAAAGCAAATAGATCATTGACTCAACTATATATTCCAAAAAGAAAAATATCATGTTGTACTTGATTTTAATTTCAGAACTTTGTGTACTAGTTTCTGAACTACATTCATCCATGACTTATGCTGTATAAACATCTACTCCATGTATTATTCACTTGTAAACCGTAAAAAACAGATGATTAAATCTTGAAAAATAAACACTAGTACTCCATGTTCATCACTTGTCTCTCCCCTAGCAGGCCAAAGCGCCTCAAAGAGTTCCTACAGGAGGAGAAGTTGTTCACCTTTGCCGGTTTCAGCATTAAAAATGACAGGGACAATTTGAAGATGTCTGGTTTGGAGATAAACCCCAACAAGCACATCGACATTCAGCGCAACTGGAGAGTTCCATACAACAGAAAACCGTATGACTCCTTGGATGATGTTGCAGCCAGCGTCATCCACCCATTCTACAGCAAGATGAAGAACAAGATCGACAAGCAGGCAGACCATAAACTGTGGGGGGGTCAGCCCACTGCCAGATTACCTCATCGAGTATGGAGCAATAGATGTGTATGCCACCTACAAGGTGTGGAAGATAATCGACAACATCAAAAGAGGTCTGGATATTTCAAAAGAGCAGGAAGAGGACCCCTACTACCACTGCCACTATGCGGGATGAGGAGACATCAAAATCTGCCTTCGTGTTGCTTGCGCTTGTGCTTGTCCTTTATCTTGTTGTTTGAAATTTTTAGTTTGCTTTTCTTGGGTTAAACCATCTTGTTTATGTCATGTGTGTCAGAGTTGAACCAGTTTGTTTATGTCCTCTTTGTCAGGGTTGAACAAGTTTGCTTATGTAATCAAGTACATAATTTTCTTATCTCGTTAAATAAGTTTGCTAGCTTCCTATTTTGTTTATCCATCAAAACAAAAATTCAAGTAAATTGTGAATGGAACTCTGTGGCTGCTCTTCAATACTCCTTCCGTAAACTAATATAAGAGCATTTAGATCTCTATTTTAGTAATCTAAACACTCTTATATTAGTTTACGGAGGGAGTACTAGTTATCAAAGGAACTAATCACAGAAGGTTGTGCCATGTGTAGTTTGGGTTACGAATTGTATGGAAAAGAAAACAATAAGTACAATTAGAGCTAAACTCCATTAACCGAACCTACGAAAAAGGTCCCCAACACCCCCAGCTTTATACTATAAAGCAACAGCACCAAGCATCCAACAACATTTCAAGACAGATTCAAGTTCAAGGAAGTCACAAATAATCGCTGGGGCAACAACAAAACAAGCCCCAAACATAACAAGTTCATTTCACATCGATACATGGCCCCTAGGGGGAATGTTTTTATGTGGTGCTAACGATTTAATAACTATCTTTGTAGCTCCAGAATGTAATATA
>LR880969.1:779526979-779570981 GCA_904067115.1 Aegilops sharonensis
CTAGAGCACCGTGCGGGACCATTCCTTGGCAACTTGGATTACGTCGGTACCTGTACGCTTAGCTTATCCGGTGTGCCCTGAGAACGAGATATGTGCAGCTCCTATCGGGATTTGTCGGCACAGTCGGGTGGTCTTGCTGGTCTTGTTTTGTTGCTGTCGAAATGTCTTGTAGTCCGGGATTCCGAGACTAATCGGGTCTTCCCGGTAGAAGGAATATCCTTCGTTGACCGTGAGAGCTTATAATGGGCTAAGTTAGGACACCCCTGCAGGGTATTATCTTTCGAAAGCCGTGCCCGCGGTTATGAGGCAGATGGGAATTTGTTAATGTCCGGTTGTAGAAAACCCGAAGTTGACCTTAAATAAAATACACATCAACCGCGTGCGTAACCGTGATGGTCTCTTCTCGGCGGAGTCCGGGAAGTGAACACGGTGTTGGAGTTATGTTTGACGTAAGTAGTTCAGGATCACTTCTTGATCGCTACTAGCTTCACGACCGTGCTTTGCTTCTCTTCTCGCTCTCTTTTGCGAATGTAGCCACCATATATGCTAGTCGCTTGCAGCAGCTCCACCTCACAACTCTGTCCTTCCTATAAGCTTAAATAGTCTTGATCTCATGGGTGTGAGATTGCTGAGTCCCCGTGACTCACAGATTCTACCAAAACAGTTGCAGGTGCCGACGATGCCAGTGCATGTGACGCAACCGAGCTCAAGTGGGAGTTCGACGAGGAACGTGGTCGTTACTATGTGTCTTTTCCTGATGATCAGTAGTGGAGCCCAGTTGGGACGATCGGGGATCTGTGTAGCATTTGGGGTATCTTCTTTTATTTTGGTTCCGTAGTCGAACCTTGAGTGTAATCTGAATGATGGATGTTTATTTATGTACTGTGTGAAGTGGCGACTGTAAGCCAACTATGTATCTCTTTCCCTTATGTATTACATGGGTTGTGTGAATATTACCTCACTTGCGACATTGCTTTCAATGCGGTTATGCCTCTAAGTTGTGCTTCGACACATGGGAGATATAGCCGCATCGAGGGCGTTATAACTTCCAAACAACAGAGCTGGAAAGCAGCGCATATGACTACAGGTTAAGTGCTACTTGTGCATAAATATTTTAGGATCCCAAAAAATATTGTTACCTATCCAAACAGAGCTAGAACATGAATATGCAACAAATCTACTACGCTCAAACACAGTTGATAAAACAAAAAATTTAACATTCTGGCATAAACTGAAATCGAACAACATAGCATGAATTCCATCCAAATTAATATTCGTTTTCTAGCTTGATTTTGTTGTTTTTCGTCCTAATTCGAAATTTCCCCACCAAAAATAGCCCCAATTTTTTTGTGATTTGTTGGCATGATGAAGTTTTGTTGATTTTGATCCATGGATTTGCTTGGTTTCGAGTGGATCTAGCATTTCCGCAAGTTTCCCCATCTTTCATCCACAAAATCCCTCGGATTTTGCCCCCGAAATCATCAATTTCCGCCCAAAATTGCGACAGGCACAGTTGAAGAATTCATACACCATTTGAGAAACCAAAATCTGACCACAACCAACCAAGCAAACCCTAACTAAAACATCAGATTGATTCCTTATTACGGAGAATCAAACCCTAGCTAGGTGGTGTTACCAAACAAACAAACCCTAACTAATTAAATCCTACTATCCTAGTCGAGGTAGGGTTCCTCATACGAATGAATACTCAAAGCCATGAAGGAAAGGATACAAAACGGCGCTGGATCCGAGACCTATGAACCCTAAGCGCCTACCAACCACAATCGAAACGAGCAACTCCGGAGGGAGACCACGCTGGCTGGATCCGAGACCTACGAACCAGCGCCGCGCCTACCAACCAATCGGAACTCCAAGCTGATCGGGATGTACAAGTGCTCACCTCGGTCGGGCGGGTGGGCGGGCGTAAGATCTAGAGAGGACGAGGCGTCAGGTGATGTGAGATTGGGTCGATAGATAGGTTGCGGGGAACGGCGGCGAGGCGATGGAGTGCGGGGGAGAGACGGAGGCGGGCGGCTTTTATAGGAGGGAAAGAGGGGTTCGGGGGTAGAAGAAGAAAGTATAGTTTTCCCCCTTAAATCCACATTGATGGATCCATAACCCCCTAAACTCCAATACCATATAATTTACCCCCTCAAATTGTCAAAATCAGATAAATCAATCCCCATAGTGGTTTTGGGTCACATTGATCTGGTTTTGAGCGCTGACCAGAGTCAACACAACTAAGTCGGAGGATTTAAAAAAAATTGCCGAGTGGCGGCCGTGGCAAATCGCCGAGCGAGGTGCCGACGGTGACAGTGAGAGGACAGCCTCACTTAAGAAAGCCTCGGGAAGGCTTGCGTTGGTGGCGACGTGCCTCGGGAGTCAAGGAGGCTAGAAGAGGCGTCGGGCTTTCGCCGGAGGTGGAGATCGAGCGATGGCGGCGGCCGGCGGAGAAGACAAAGACCATGGCGGCTTGGCGCAATTCCTTCTAGAGCGACGAAGAGGGCGAAGCGGCGGATCTACAGGACATGTCAGCTGGGCTCGGGGTGGTCTCTTGCCACGAGGACGACAAACGGCAATGTCCGCGACCTTCTCTGGAGCACGAACTCGAGAGAGAGAGAGAGAGAGAGAGAGAGAGAGAGAGAGAGAGAGAGAGAGAGAGAGAGAGAGAGGAATGAAGGAGAGAGCTGCGAGAAGGAGTGGTGCATCGTCAGACAAAGCTGCTGGCGCAAGGGATAAGGCTGAGGCAGTTCAGGCTGATAGCAATGTCCAACACGGCGGACGGTGGCGATTCCTTCCGGCCAGAACGCTTGTACGCGCACGTACACAGGAGCTAGCAGAAGCACCTGATCGATTTTCATTGCAAGTTTGCTCGTGCACCTAGCAAACGGAGTCGGCCAGATACACACGCCCAACTACATAGGCGTCGGTTAGATCGATCGTTCCGGCAAGAAAGAACCAACTGCAACACCCACACGACACGACCGGGCACGAACCCGTGCTCCTCGCCGAAGCCGTTGTGACCGCGCTTGACACTGTCGCGCGTCTCGTCCAATTCGCTGACGGTCGCGCCGCTTCCGTGGCGCCATGCTCTCCGTCCATGGCGTAGCGCTCGAAGCTATGGTGCCGCTCGGCAAAAAAAAAATCCTCGGGCTTATCTATGTTGACTGGTCAGCACCCAAAACCGGCTTCAATGTGACCCAAAACCATTACGGGGCTTCATTTATCCGGTTTTGACAATTTGAGGGGGTAAATTATATGGTATTTGAGTTCAGGGGGTTATGTATCCATCAGTGTGGATTTGAGGGGGAAAACTATACTTTCTTCGGGGTAAAAAGCACAGAGCCGTGCCTGGCCCGTTTAACCCAGGCCGTGCCGTGCCGGGCCGGGCCGGCCCATTTGGCCAGGTTTGATTTGTGTATCCGCCTCGCATTTTCTGATATTTACCAATTTATTAATAGTAGCAAAAATGCCCGTGCGTGGAAGTATTGGACATATAGTTTATTGCATGGTTACTTATATTTGTATCATGATATTTATTTGTTTAACTAACACATCATGTTTTTCAATTTGTCTTCAAATCACCCATGAGATTTATATGTATCCACTAATGCATCATGTGTTTCATCAGTTCATCTTGTGATTTAACCCTGCATGACACCCTCATTCAACTTTGGACCAAATATTTCTTTCTTTTAATAAAAACTAAGACATCCCTCGATTTTTTTGAAAAAAAGAACAAAAAAACAATTCTAGACCTAGCTAGAGTACCAAACCAAAAATAAAACAAGAAAACTTGCGACATATACACACAAATAGAAAAAAACATTCAAGGATATTGGCTTATGGGTCCAGTGAGATTGTAAATTGTTTATACTTCTCTAGATAGTAAATACTCAAACACATGCTTTGTCACACACATTCTCAACCACCGGATTAACAAGTCTAGAAGCTTCATATGGGCCCTACGTGTCATAAGGCCCAGTTCCATAAAGCTAAGCCCACGTTGATCTTTATAGTGAGTCCGACTTTCATTATTATGTTAGGAAAAAAATGAAAACTCCATCTTTATTGAGGGAGTCCTGGATTAGGGGGTGTTTGGGTAGCCGGACTATACCTTCAGCTGGACTCCAGGACTATGAAGATACAAGATTGAAGACTTTGTCCCGTGTCCGGATGGGACTTTCCTTGGCGTGGAAGGCAAGCTTGGCGATGCGGATATTCAAGATCTCCTACCATTGTAACCGACTCTGTGTAACCCTAACCCTATCCGGTGTCTATATAAACCGGAGGGTTCTAGTCCGTAGGACAACTTCATCATACAACAATCATACCATAGGCTAGCTTCTAGGGTTTAGCCTCCTTGATCTCGCGGTAGATCTACTCTTGTACTACACATATCATCAATATTAATCAAGCAGGAGTAGGGTTTTACCTCCATCGAGAGGGCCCGAACCTGGGTAAAAACATCGTGTCCCTTGTCTCCTGTTACCATCCGGCCTAGACGCACAGTTCGGGACCCCCTACCCGAGATCCGCCGGTTTTGACACCGACATTGGTGCTTTCATTGAGAGTTCCTATGTGTCGTCACTTTTGGGCTCGATGGCTCCTTCGATCATCAACGACGATGCGGTTCAGGGTGAGACTTTTCTCCCCGGACAGATCTTTGTCTTCGGCGGCTTCGCACTGCGGGCCAATTTGCTTGGCCACCTGGAGCAGATCGAAAGCTACGCCCCTGGCCATCAGGTCAGGTTTGGAAGCTTAAACTACACGACAGACATCCGTGGAGACTTAATCTTTGACGGATTCGAGCCACAGCCAAGCACGCCGCACTGTTTCAAGAGGCATGATTTAGCTCTGCCACCGAACAGTGCCCTGGAGGCCGCACAAGTGCCGGTTCCGACCCTTAATTCGGAGCCTATTGCGCCAATCGAGGATGAGCGGTTGGACGTCACCTCGGGGGCTACGATCTCAAAGGCAATCGAGCCGAACGTCAGCCCCGCGTTCCGCATGGCTCGTGACTCCGAGGAGCCGGATTCCTCTCCGAACTCCGAACCCCTTGCGCCCCTGCCGATCGAATCCGATTGGGCGCCGATAATGGAGTTCACCGCAGAGGACATCTTTCAGCACTCGCCCTTCGGCGACATCCTGAACTCACTGAAGTCTCTCTCTTTATCAGGAGAGACATGGCCGGACTACGGTCAGCAAGGATGGGATGCGGACGATGAAGAAATTCAAAGCCCACCCACCAACCACTTTGTAGCCGCTGTCGACGATTTAACCGACAAGCTTGACTTCAACTCCGAAGACATCGACGGTATGGACGACGATGTAGGAGACGAACAGGAACCAGCACCTGTAGGGCACTGGAAGGCCACCTCGTCATATGACATATACATGATGGACACTCCAAAAGATGGAGATGGTGATGGAACAGCGGGGGATGACACATCCAAGAAACAGCCAAAGCGTCGGCGTCAGCGGCGCCGCTCTAAATCCCGCCAATGCAAAAACGGTGATTCCGGCACGGGAGATAATACTACCCCGGATAGCGCCGAAGAACACCCCCTCCAGCAAGATTCGGCACAGGAGGATGGAGAAGCCAGCCCTCATCAGAGAGCGGCGGACCGAGAGGTTGAGGACGATAACTATATGCCTCCCTCCGTAGACGAGGCAAGCCTCGACGACGACGAATTCGTCGTACCATCAGACCCCGCTCAACAAGAGCGTTTCAAACGCAAGCTTCTAGCCACGGCAAGCAGCCTCAAGAAAAAGCAGCAACATCTTAGAGCTGATCAAGACTTGCTAGTTGACAGATGGACTGAAGTCCTTGCGGCCGAAGAGTATGAACTCGAACGCCCCTCCAAGAGTTACCCAAAGCGCAGGCCGCTACCCCGATCAGAGGAGGAAGAACCTACATCACCAGCGCACGACATGGCCGACCGGCCCCCTCGCGGCCGCGACAGAGAGGCCTCTCGGCCCTCCACCCAAGCCATGCCCCGGCGCCGTTCAACTAAGGCACGGGAAAATGCGCCTGACCCGCGAGACGTACTGGAGGACAAGGCAAGGCAAACAAGATCGATATACGGATCTCGCAGGCGCCCCACGGCACGTGACGGTGATCTTCATTCCGGATACAACAAATTCGGCCGGACCGAACACAACAGACATAGCTCCTTCGAGCTGCGTCATGATATAGCCCAGTATAGAGGCGCCGCACACCCACTATGCTTCACAGATGAAGTAATGGCTCATAAAATCCCAGAGGGTTTCAAACCCGTAAACATCGAATCATATGATGGCACAACAGATCCTGCGGTATGGATCGAGGATTATCTCCTTCATATCCACATGGACCGCGGTGTTGATCTACACGCCATCAAATACCTCCCGCTCAAACTTAAGGGACTGGCCCGGCATTGGCTCAACAGCTTGCCAGCAGACTCAATCGATTCTTGGGAGGACCTGGAAGCCGCATTCCTCGACAACTTCTAGGGCACTTATGTGCGACCACCGGATGCCGATGACTTAAGCCACATAATTCAGCAGCCAGAGGAATCGGCCAGGCAATTCTGGACACGGTTCCTAACAAAGAAAAACCAGATAGTCGACTGTCCGGACGCAGAGGCCCTAGCAGCCTTCAAGCATAATATCCGCGACGAGTGGCTTGCCCGGCACCTGGGACAGGAAAAGCCAAAGTCCATGGCAGCCCTCACGACACTCATGACCCGCTTTTGCGCGGGAGAAGACAGCTGGCTAGCTCGCAGTAACAACTTAGCAAAGAACCCTGGTAATTCGGATACCAAGGACAAAAGTGGCAGGACACGTCGGAATAAGCAAAAGCGCCGCGTTAGCAGCGACAGCAACAAAGACACGGCAGTTAATTACGGATTCAGAGGCTATAAATCCGGTCAGCGGAAAAAGCCATTCAAAAAGAATAGTCAGGGCCAGTCCAGTTTGGACCGAATACTCGACGGCTTGTGCCAGATACATGGCACCCCCGAAAGGCCAGCCAATCACACCAACATGGATTGTTGGGTGTTCAAGCAGGCAGGCAAGCTAAGAGCCGAAAATAAAGACAAGGGGCTGCATAGCGATGACGAGGAGGAGCCCAGGCCGCCGAAGAACAGTGGACAGAAGGGTTTTCCCCCACAAGTGCGGACGGTGAACATGATATACGCAACCCACATTTCCAAGAGAGAGCGGAAGCGTGCGCTACGGGACGTAAACGTGATGGAGCCAGTCGCCCCAAAGTTCAACCCATGGTCCTCCTGCCCGATCACTTTTGATCGAAGGGACCACCCCACTAGCATCCGTCACGGTGGCTTTGCCGCATTGGTTCTCGACCCAATTATCGACGGATTTCATCTCACAAGAGTCCTCATGGACGGCGGAAGTAGCCTGAACCTGCTTTACCAGGATACAGTGCGGAAAATGGGCATAGATCCCTTGAGGATTAATCCCACAAAAACGACCTTTAAAGGCGTTATACCAGGTGTCAAGGCCAATTATACAGGCTCAGTAACACTTGAAGTGGTCTTCGGATCTCCGGACAATTTCCGAAGCAAAGAGTTAATCTTCGATATAGTCCGATTCCGCAGTGGCTATCACGCCCTGCTCGGGCGAACCACATTTGCAAAGTTCAATGCAGTGCCGCACTACGCATATCTCAAACTCAAGATGCCAGGCCCTCGAGGAGTAATCACGGTCAACGGAAACACCGAACGCTCCCTCCATACGGAGGAGCACACGACGGCTCTTGCATCGGAAGTATAAAGTAGCCTTCTTAGGCAATTCTCCAGTCCAGCCGTTAAAAAGCCAGACACTGCCAAGCGCGCCCGGAGTAACCTACAACAAGACCGCCTGGCACGTTCTGAGCAGGCGTAGCAATGCGGCCCCAACCCGAGCCCTTGCAACATAGCGAAACCAGTGCCTCGCGTACATAATTACACTCTTGAAATACCATGGGCGCAGGGGAAGGGGGCACAATAACGGCAAGCCCAAAATATGGCCTAAAACGTACTAGGGGCCGCCGAATTCTTTTTTTAATTTTCTCTTACTTTCAGGACTCCATACTTCGGACGACCTGTTCGGCAATTCAACCGCCGCACAAACGATGCAAGATCCAGGGAGGCAGACAAGCCATGCTGCATTATGGAACTCCCAGGTGGTCTATGTTACGAGCAATATACCTGTTTTGAATACAATTCCGCGGCCTGCCCCTGGCCAGGACATGTTAAATAGTCCAATATCTTTTTGCTTATCACACCACTTGGATCGTTCTGCTATGATAGCAGCCTTTCTATAAACAATGCATAGCTTTCTGTCTATTTTTTGCATTATCCTCTTTTCATATATAAGTTTATGACATGTTGCACCCGTACACTCTGGTACGGCAAAATACGCCAGGGGCTTTAGTACCCATAAATATGGCGTGAGAAGTCCATACACTTTCACAAGTGCGGCACCCCGAACTTATAGCACTATATGCATCGGCTCCGAATCATGATTTGGGTTAATAGTTGGGTTTGCCCGGCTCCTATGTTTTGGTGCCTTACGTTCCGCTATATCGGCTAAGGTAGCACTAGGAGAACCACTGCGATTGTGCCCCGGTTGAGCTGGGTTAAGCACCTCAGTGGAGAAAGCTAAAACTGACTGTCATGATGAGACGAGAGACCGGTCGCTGTTCGAGAGGTTTTTCGAGTCCCTAAAGACTTATGCCGCTTCGAGCGAGGAGCCGACTTTGTCCGGCCAAGGCGTGGATAGCGCCCTGAACTCGGTCTTCCGAACTAGGGGCTTCGGCGAAATTTAAAATTATAGAGTTCTATGGCTAAGTGAGAGAGTTCAAGCATTATAGTCCGATTGCCTGGTTCGTTGTGCTGAGCGCCTCCCTCGAAGGACCCAACTATGGGAAAAAGAGCGCTCAGGTTTATCCCGAACACCCCAGCACTAGTGGCATGGGGGCAGAAGCCGACGACTGGCCATCTCTCAATTTTTTGAGAAACGGCCGCAGAGAAAGTAATATTTTAAATTCAAAAAGCATTGCTTAGCGCATATGAACAAGTTTTCAGCGCACAGGATAAACACGAGTGAGTTCATTCAAAAATTACATCCTTGGTACATTCATCCGCCACAAGGCGGGCACCCGCAAGAACATCCTTATAGTAGTTCTCGGGCTTGCGATGCTCCTTCCCCGGCGGCGGCCCGTCCCTCACAAGCTTCTCACCGTCCAGCTTACCCCAGTGCACCCTTACACGGGCAAGGCCCTACGGGCACCTTCGATGCAGACGGAGCGCTTGATGACCTCGAGCCTTGGACAGGCCTCCACCAGCCGCCGCACCAGCCCGAAGTAGCTCCCAGGCAGGGCCTCTCCGGGCCACAGCCAAACTATGAAGCCCTTCATGGCCTGTTCGGCTGCCTTGTGGAGCTCGACCAGCTGTTTCAGCTGGTCGCTCAAGGGCACAGGGTGTCCGGCCTCAGCATACTGAGACCAGAACACCTTCTCGGTCGAGCTGCCCTCTTCGGCTCGGTAGAATGCGGCGGCGGCGGATATGCTGCGGGGAAGATCTGCGAACGCCCCTGGAGAACTCCGGATTCGGGTAAGTAACAAGTAGTTTACTTTTATACTTCTGCTTTGCATAAAGAATGCCTTACCCGCCGCTATCTTTTTCATCTCCTCCAACTCCTGGAGGGCCTTTTGGGCTTCGGCCTTGGCAAACTTGGCAGTCTCAAGGGCTGCCGCAAGCTCGGACGCTTGCGTCTTTGACTCAAGCTCCAAACTCTCATGTTTTTTCATGAGAGCCTAAAGCTCTTGCTGCTCCTCGCCGACCTCGGCCCCAAGTTTCTCTCGCTCGGTGTGCTCCGTGGCCGCTTTCTTTTCAGCCTCGGACAGCGCCTGCTTGAGGGTCGCCACCTCAGTCGTGGCCCCTACAATAAGCAGTACAATCCTGTTATTTTTTGCAATCACGTCTTTTTATTGGCACCTTTTTCTATACGGTATTTCTTACCTTCTTTCTCCTCGAGCTGCCGCTTGGCAAGGCCGAGCTCTTGCTCGGTCCGCTCGAGGCCCTGTTTCAGGGCACCCACCTCCACAGTCAATGCGGCGGTGGCTAGCAGCGAAGCCTGCATACGCATATTGACTCTTTGTTGTTAAACTCCTACGAAATTTAATAGATCCTCTATTCGGCTTTTTCTTTCCGAACGCCAAACAGAGCATCATGGGCTACTGTCTATGCGGTTATATTTTTACAGGTTTTTTACTTACCTCGAAGCCTGTTAGAAGGCTAGCGCAAGCTTCACTTAGTCCGCTATTGGCGGACTGAACCTTTTGGATCACCGTACTCATAATAGTACGGTGCTCCTCGTCGATGGAGGCGCCATCAAGCACCTCCAGCAGATTGTCCGGCACCTCCAGTTGGACGGAGGCCGCCGGCTCGGAAGGCTTGCTCCTCTTGGAAGGAGTTCGCCTACCGCGGTCCCGAACTGTTAAAGTTTCCGGCGCGGTGTCCGTCTCAAAGCCGGACTTGGAGCCCTGGGGGGGTCTTGTCCCCTTCACTCCTGGGGTCCGGGAGGTCGCCTTGCGGCTCCTCCAGGACCACCTCCTCCTGCCCCGGAGCTCGTCGCGACGCCACTTCGGCATCGTCCGCAGTGCTGGGGGGAGACAGCGGGCGGAATTGAGTTCACGTCCGATGAATCCAGGGAGCCGCTCGACAATTTGTCGAGTCCGGCCTGGGGCGGGCTGCATAATTATGTTCGACATTAGGGAAAGTTGTGCAATAAAGGAACGTCATGAGTTACTCTGATATCCGAACTTACGATTTCGCTGGACGCTTGGCCCTGTCTGGCCACTCCTCCTCGTCCACTTCGGCGTCGGGGGAGTAGTCCGGCGGAGGGGTCTTCCTCTTCTTGGACCCTTCGGTCTCCCCCGTTGGGGCGGCCTTCCTTTTCTTTCCTCCCACTGCTGGAGGGGGAGAGGTTTGTTCTTCCTCCTCCTCGTTTCCACGGGAGGAGAGCGTCTCGGACTCGTCGGATGACGAGTCCGACACCACCATATTACGGGAACTCTTTCGAGTCCCGGTGGCCTTCTTCTTCTTGGCCTTCTTCTCCGGCACCACATAAGGCGCCGGAACCAGCAGCTTCACTAGGAGAGCAGGGGCTGGGTCTTCGGGCAAGGGAGCCGGACAGTTAATCGGTCCGGACTTCGCCCGCCAAGCCTGTCAAAGGTAAGGGAGTTTAGATCCCGCATAGAGTCAAATTATGAAAAAACTTAACATCCCGTAAAAGGTGAAAATAGCTTACCTCGCTAGCGTGACACTGCAAGCTGTATTCGCAGTCCTCGGAAGCGGATGTGGGTGACTCGGCGCCTTTGGTTAGCACCTTCCAGACGTCTTCATACGTCGTGTCGAAGAGCCTGTTGAGGGTTTGGTGCTGCGTCGGGTCGAACTCCCACAGATTAAAGTCCTGTTGTTGACACGGGAGGATCTGGCGGACGAGCATAACCTGGACTACATTGACAAGCTTGATCGGCTTGTTCACCAGGGACTGGATGCATGTCTGCAATCCAGTCACCTCTTCTTCGTCGCCCCACGACAGGCCCGTCTCTTTCTAGGACATAAGCCGCGTGGGGGGTCTGGATCGGAACTCGGGGGCTGCGATCCATTCCGGATCGCGTGGCTCAGTGATGTAAAACCACCCGGATTGCCACCCCTTTAGGGTCTCCACGAAGGAGCCCTCGAACCATAGGACGTTGGCCATCTTGCCCGCCATGGCGCCTCCGCACTCCGCCTGGCTACCGCGCACCACCTTGGGCTTGACGATTGAAGGTCTTGAGCCAGAGGCCGAAATGGGGGCGGATGCTGAGGAAGGCCTCACACACGACGATAAACGCCGAGATGTTGCGGACAAAGTTCAGGGCCAAATCGTGGAAATCCAGGCCGTAGTAGAATATGAGCACCCGGACAAATGGGTGGAGTGGAAAACCCAGTCCGCGGAGGAAGTTGGGGAGGAATACTACCCTCTCATGGGGCCTTGGGGTGGGGAGAAGCTGCCCCTCCTCGGGAAGCCGGTGCGCGATGTCCTTGGACAAGTATCCGGCCTTCCTTAACCTTTTTACATGGCCCTCCGTGACGTAGGAGACCATCCATTTGCCTCCCGCTTCGGACATTGCTGGAGAAGGTTGAGGTGGGAAGTGCGGGCTTGGGCGTTGGAGCTCGAGTGCGCGGAAGATGGATAGGCAAAGGAGGAAGAAGGCGTAGGTAAAAAGGTGGATCCTTATCCCCTTATATGGGCGGATGCGACTGTGCGTCCCCACCAGCCTAGTAAAACTCGCTTGCCTCCCAAGCGCCGTGATAAATGGCGTGGTTGGGTTACCCACGTCCGTATTGATGAGAATCCCGTAAAAGGGGGACACAATCTCTGCTTTGACAAGACGTGCCAAGGAAACCTCCTCGCAAAACGTGCTGAGGTGGAAAAGTAAAAACGATTCGAGTAAAGGACTTGGCCGTAGTTTGATGTCACGCTGCGGAATACGTCAGCAGATTAGATTTGTGTTAATATTATTCTCTCTATGGCGATATGTGGAAACTTATTTTGCAGAGCCGGACACTATCCTTGGTGTTTAAAATCTTCTTGAATAACTTGGAGGAGGAACCCGCCTTGCAATGCCGAAGACAATTTGCGCGCCAGACTCGTCGTCATTGAAGCCTGGTTCAGGGGCTACTGAGGGAGTCCTGGATCAGGGGGTGTTCGGGTAGCCGGACTATACCTTCAGCCGGACTCCAGGACTATGAAGATACAAGATTGAAGACTTTGTCCCTTGTCCGGATGGGACTTTCCTTGGCGTGGAAGGCAAGCTTGGCGATGCGGATATTCAAGATCTCCTACCATTGTAACCGACTCTGTGTAACCCTAACCCTATCCGGTGTCTATATAAACCGGAGGGTTCTAGTCCGTAGGACAACTTCATCACACAACAATCATACCATAGGCTAGCTTCTAGGGTTTAGCCTCCTTGATCTCGCGGTAGATCTACTCTTGTACTACCCATATCATCAATATTAATCAAGCAGGAGTAGGGTTTTACCTCCATCGAGAGGGCCCGAACCTGGGTAAAAACATCATGTCCCTTGTATCCTGTTACCATCCGGCCTAGACGCACAGTTCGGGACCCCCTACCCGAGATCCGCCGGTTTTGACACCGACATTTATCCTTTCACCTAAACTGCTTCGGCAGATTTTCCATCTCTAGCTAGCGCCGCTCATCCGTCGTGCAATCTTTGCCCATCGTTGGCGCTGGTTTGCATCCCTGCTGTCTCCCAACTTACCAAGCGGGGCACAGGATCACCAAGGCCACTGTCATAGATCAGCTTCGTCGCACGGACATCCGAGCTCCCGTTCGAAACGCAAGAGCTAATACAAGGCTCCTGTGGTGGCCAAAATTGAAGACCGTTTGGTAAGAGCAAATGTGAACTCGTAGCTTCGTTAAGAATGAAGACTGTTTGAATGCAAATTTCTCTTTAAAAACTATTTTGTTCAATAATTCTCATGTAAATAACTATTTTACAAAGATAAACCAACTATTTTTAAAATAAAAACATTGCAAAACCAAATTAAATCATTACTGTCTCATGATTACTCTCTTAGACGCTCGTGAGTTGGAGATGGCCAAGCATCACATCCAGCACTCCAGCGTGTACCCGCTGCTACTCCGAGCGATGCCGATGCAGTTCGAAGCTTTTGACCCTCGTTGGTGTTTCATCGAACACGGTGCGAGCGGACATGAGGTCACCACCACCGACGCATGCATCAAGACAGTTGAGGAAGCATGACTTAAATTATCCTACTCATGATCTGGAGTTAGCAGCTATGGTACACGCATTGAAGATCTGGAGACACTATCTGATTGGTCACAAGAGTGATATCTACACCGATCATAAGAGCTTGAAGTATATTGTCGGTGTCAAAACCGGCGGATCTCGGGTAGGGGGTCCCGAACTGTGCGTCAAGGTCGGATTGTAAGAGGAGACAAGGGACACTTTATTTTACCCAGGTTCGGGCCCTCTCGATGGAGGTAAAACCCTACTCCTGCTAGATTAATATTGATGATATGGGTAGTACAAGAGTAGATCTACCACGAGATAAAGGAGGCTAAACCCTAGAAGCTAGCCTATGGTTTGATTGTGTATGATGATGGTTGTCCTACGGACTACAACCCTCCGGTTTATATAGGCACCGGATAGGGTTAGGGTTACACAGAGTCGGTTTACAATGGTAGGAGATCTTGAATATCCGCACACCTAGCTTGCCTTCCACGCCAAGGAAAGATCCTTCCGGACACGGGACGAAGTCTTCAATCTTGTATCTTCATAGTCCTGGAGTCCGGCGAAGGTATAGTCCGGCTATCCGAACACCCCCTAATCTAGGACTCCCTCAGTAGCCCCAGAACCAGGCTTCAATGACAACGAGTCCGGCGCGCAGATTGTCTTCGGCATTGCAAGGCGGGTTCCTCCTCCAAGTCCTTCATAGGAGATTATAAACACCAAGAATAGTGTCCGGCTCTGCAAAACAAGTTTCCACATATTGCCATAGAGAGAATAATATTAACACAAATCAAATCTGCTGACGTATTCCGCAGTGCGTCATAACACTGCGGCCAGGCTCTTTATACGAATTGTCAGCGTGTTTAGCGAGGCGGTTTCCTTGGCACGTCTAGTCAAAGCAGAGATCGTGTCCCCCTTTTAACGGGATTCTCATCAATACGGACGTGGGTAACCCGATCGTGCCCGTTAGCACGTTTGCCTTAATTAAAGGCTAGTCCCAGACGGTCACGGGGAGGGCTCTTGGTATTCAACCTCCTATAAAGAGACCAAGGCCCTGCCCCTTTCTTTTACCCTCAAAACGAGTTCGCCCGTCGCCTCGAGTTCCAACACCCTAGGCCTCAGATTCCAGGCGCATAGGACCTTCGACAATGTCCGGTTTCGACCTTCAAGGCCGATGGATGCCCTCCTCCGTCACGGAGGAGGACGTATTAAGGTTGAGGGAGGCTAAGCTCCTGACCGGCGAGATTTCGCACAGGTTGCCTGCTCATGAACAGGCTATTCCCAGTACCCAGCCCGGTGAAAGTGTGGTGTTCATATCCCACTTCCTTCGGGGGTTAGGTTTCCCGATGGATCCCTTCGTGAGGGGGCTGCTATTTTATTATGGACTGGAATTCCATGACTTAGCTCCGGAGTCCATCCTCCATATCTCCTCATTCATCGTCGTGTGTGAAGCGTTCCACCGTATTACCCCTCACTTCGGGTTATGGCTCAAGACTTTCAACGTGGAGCCGAAGATGATCGAGGGACAGCACGCAGAGTGCGGAGGCGCTGTTATAAGCAAGAATGCCGGCGCTCCATGGCCCGAAGGCACTTTTCAAAAGGAGTCCGGCTCGCGGCAACAAGAGTGGTTCTATATAACCGCTCCGAGGGGCACCAGATGGGTGGCGCCTCCTGCTTTTCGCTCGGGTCCCCCACCATGGCCAGCGTCGTGGGTCAACAAAGGGTTAGATTGGGGATTACCCAAGGACGTGCCTCTATTGCAAGGCCGCATTAGGGATCTCTTAAAAGGAGATCTCCACCTAGTCAAAGTGACACAAGTCATGCTGATTCGCCGGATATTACCTGGCAAACGTCGCTCCCTTCGCCTATGGGAGTTCAATCCGGAAGGACCACGGGCTCTCCAGCATTTCATGGGCGCAACGCCCGCGGAGATGTATAAACTGTTCTTCGGACCACAAGTAAAGTTTCCGGACTTGACCGAAGATGCAGGCCTAAGCTGCAATCGCCCGGATTCCCAAGTAAGTAACCCTGTACCCGGACCTGCTATCCGCATAATTATCATAAATTTGCCCCTAAAGAGCTGTTCTTTTAAACAGGAGTGGATAGCGACAGCAAAGCTGATCAGGTGTCCGGCTCCCCTTCCCGAATCCAGGCCGGATGCCATACTTGTCAGGATGCTGACGATAATGCCTTTAGAGGGAAGTAAAGGAGAGGACAAGGAGATAGTGGTTTCCTCGAAGGAGGCCACTCCGAAGGGGGGAATCGATAATTCCTCTCCTAAGGGGAAGAAAAGGGACGCCTCTACGACCCGGAGGCCATAGCCTCGAAACGGGGGGAAAAATCCTTGTCAGAGGTTCCAACGCCGGGGAGCCCCTCGGCCGAACTACATCCTCAAAGGGATCAGCTCTCCAGCGAGCCGTAAGTAGGAAAAGAGTTTTTCCTTTTAAGAGAAGTCCTTATTTCATATCTGAGACATTTTTAACCGAAACATTGCCTTGTAGTTCCGACCTCAGCCCTTCTCAGCAGAGCTCGTCTTCAGGGGATCTTCTTCCGGAGATGATGGAGAGTGGAACGCCTCCTCCTTTCGTACCGCCTAGCGAGGCGGGCGACGCTGAGGTGTCGTCGCGAAGGGCTTCTCCGAGTCCGGCCGGGGCAGAAAGTAGCCATTGGGCCCCCCGGGGTTCTTCGCGTCCGGCCTTTGAGAGAGGCCATGGGACAAGTCCGACACTATCTGGTGTTCGGCCGGAGGAGCTAAGGATTCTGCTGGGGCGAGCCTCTGTCTCAGAGGAACATCGTGCATTGATGAGCACGGTGATTGAAAGGATTTCGTCCGCAGAAAGCGGTTTGCACGAGGCCGTCAAAAGTTTGCTGACGGGTTTTGAGGTACGTTAAATAATGTACACTTGTGTTAGTTGCCCACAAGTAAAGTGCGCCCTGTATAGATAGTAGCCCCTGAGACTCTGTGCGTTGTCGAAATCGAGGGCGCGCAGAGGATCTTAATCCCAGGTCCTTTAAATGGCACTCTTATACGTGTAGGTGGCTAATTGTCCGGAGTCAAGCCGGATCAGTGATTTTGCCGAACTGAAGCGGCAACTTGATGTGGCAGATGCCGATATTGCGCTTGTCAACAAGCGGCTTGATGATGCTCAAGGTATGTAATTCCACCGGCGGTGAATAGTAAGAGAAGCTTTATGTCAATATCTTACCGTGTGTGTGCTTAACGCAGATGGTGCGGCCGCCGTGGAGGATCTGAGGGCCGAACTGGCCCGAGCGAAGGAACAGGCCAGAAGAAGCGATGTGGCCGCCAGGAAAGCCCAGGAGGAGCGAAAAGCCGAACAGGCTGCCCACTGTCGAAGCAGGGAGGAGATGGCCAGTATGGCCGTAAAGTTGGAGAGTGCTACTGACCGTTGCAAGCTTCTTGAAGAAGAGGGCCGGGTGAAGCAAACGAGTTTAGAGAAAGCTGTTGCTGACGCCAAGGATGCCCGCTCTATGATGAGAGCGGCAAAGGAAGAACTGCGTCAAGCCGGACAAATTGCGGATGGAAAGCCCTTCACGCTGCGGAGGAAGTTTTGTGATCCGAAGTTTGCTCCTTTGGACCGGATGTGGAGTGTGGAGGACACCTATCTGGATTTGGCGGCTAGTGCTGCCGATGCGAGCGAACACTTTCGAGATAAAAAGGATCACGAAGTGGAGAAACTCTTCTGGTCGCAATTCCTCAATCCAGAGCGTCTACTTGCAGTGGACGATCGCCTGGCTCAATGGCCGAGCTGAATAGGTTGTCCGGACTTGCCATGAAATACGTCATGGGTCATCTATGGCCGGGGAGGTCGGAGCCGAAGAGTTATTTCAGCTTGGTGCAGCAATTTCTTGACGTGGTGCCCCGTGTCGATGCAATGAAGAGGTTAGCGTGCATAGAGGGCACACGGATGGCTCTTGCCCGTGTCAAGACATACTGGGCAGATATGGAGGCCACCGCTGTTGCGTCCCATGATTCGGACAAAAGCCGAGTGACCTCCGAGCACTATTTTCAGGAAGTCCTTGAGGGCGCTCGCGTAATAGAGACGCAGTGCTCGAAGGATGCCATGTTATGATAGCATATGTAATCAAAAAGCAGTATTTTTGTAAATTGTAGAGGCATTTTTAGACTTGTGCCTTCAAGTATTGAAAACACCTCCTGTGCGGCCGTTTTGATATATATAGATATAAATTCTGAAAGATTGCAGTCGTTGGCTTCAGCCCCCACGCACATAGTGCGGGGGTGCGCGCAGAAGACGCATTTTCACACTTAACCCAACGTCTTGGTCCTACAAAGGAGGTGATAGCGCAGCAGGCTAGGCAACCGGACTATAATGCTTTAACACTTTCACTTAGCCATAGGAGCTTGACAGTGGGACTCTTTAGGTAGCCCCTTAGTGGCGAATGCGCTCGTCCGAATTCGGGGCGCGTACGTGCCTGGCCGGGAAACGACCCTTCGTCAAAGCGGGGGAATCCGACAGATTCCGATAAGTCATCGAGTGGCGACCAGTCTCGCGCTATATCATGACAGTCAGTTTTCGGCTTTCTCTACTGAGGTGCTCGCCCGGCCGAACCGGGGCACAATCACAGTAGTTCTCCTGGTGCTACCTTAGCCGATAGAACGGAACGTAAGGTAGCCGAACTCAGGAGCCGGGCAACCCAACATTTGACCAAAGACATGATTCGGAGCTGATGCATATAATGCCAAAACTCGCGACGCCGAACACTCCCTAAGGTGTTCGGTCTTTATGAGTTCAGGCGAAACGATGCCCTTTATTAAAAAAGCCACTGGTGTCCAGGTACGAGCAAGAATTCTGACGTGGCCATATGCCAAGACGCCAGCCTCCTCCTTGGTTATAGCAGAAAAAACCAGGGGATGTATAGCAGCAAGAGACAGTAAAAAGGTTTACGCAGGGTCTAAATCTAAAGAGAATCCTTAAAACGGGTCCCTACTGCACGTCTGCGCCTGTGTCTCCGCTATGCCGTGTCCTGGACGGGCGCCGCACGTCATTCATCTGTAAAAGAGAAGAATCGAATTTGAAAAAATGGGTCGTGCGGAACAACAAAGTTGATAATAAACAAAGTATGAAGTAAAATATATAAAATGGAGCTTTATTGTCTCTGTGTACAGCCCCTAGCACGGGGGTACATGGCCTCTAATCCTGCGTTGATGAGGGACTTGTGCCGAACTCGTTTACTCCGGGTTCGTGGCCTTTAATGACCTATGCTGAAAGGTCCTTTGGCTGGTGAGGCCATTTTGTTGTGCGGCTGTTTATAGCGGCCGCACCGTCCTCCGTTCGGGGAGGCATACTTCTAGTGCTTCCCTTTCAAGGATATGATGCCTCGTGGACCGGGCATCTTGAGCGTGAGGGATGCATAGTGCGGTATTGCGTTAAAGCGGGCAAAAGCTCCGCGTCCCAATAGTGCTTGATAGCGACTTGAAAATGGGACGACATGGAAGGTCAGCTTTTCGCGACGGACGTTCTCGGCAGAGCCGAATATGACTTCGAGCCGGATAAAACCCATGCAGTGGGTGTCCGGGCCAGGTGCTACCCCTTGAAATGAGGTTGTGCTGCGGCGGATTCTTGCTGGGTTTATCCCCATGCGATGGATTGTATCCTGTTATATCAGGTTTAGTCCACTGCCGCCATCCATGAGGACATTTGTAAACTGGAATCCGCCAATAATTGGGTCAAGTATCAGGGCAGTCCAGTCTACATTTTTTATGTTTCTAGAATAATCTAGTTTATCGAAAATGATTGGTTTTGACAACCAGTGGCGGGACCCCTGGGGGATAAGTCGTATTGTGCGTACCTTTATGGGTGCCACGCGTTTTGTTACGTGAAGTGGGTTCACTGTTTTAACTCCTTGTGGGAAGTTCTTTTGTTTCCTGGTGCTCTGCTTTTGGGTTCGTCCTCGTCTTCGCTTGGTGTGTCGAGCCCCTTGTGTTCGGCATTTAGCCTTCCGGATTGGTTAAAAACCCAACGGTCTCTGTGGGTATGGTTAGCAGGCTTCCCAGGAGTACTGTGTATCTGACATATGCTGTCCAGGATTCTGTTTAAGCTGGACGGATCATCCCTATTGTCCTGGAGGGGTGGTTTTTCCTGATTCTGCCGTGAGCCTTTGAATCCGGCATTGACAGTCGTGCTCTTCGGACTTTTTTCTTTGGTTCGGCGATGATCCTTATTGCGTCGCGGTTTTCCGTTTCCATCCCTGATTTCAGATGTACTTGGGTCACTGGGACTGCATCTTGCCAACCAGTTGTCCTCTCCTGCGCAAAAGCGGGTCATGAGACTTGTGAGTGCGGCCATTGTTCTTGGCTTTTCCTGGCCGAGGTGTCTGGCGAGCCATTTGTCTCGGACATTATGCCTGAAAGCTGCTAAGGCTTCGGCATCCAGACAATCCACTATCTGATTCTTTTTAATAAGGAATCTATTCCAGAACTGCCGAGCTGATTCTCCGGGCTGTTGAGTTATGTGACTGAGATCGTCTGCGTCCGGGGGACGGACATAGGTCCCTTGGAAATTTGCTTGGAAAGCGTCCTCGAGCTCTTCCCAGCTTCCAATTGTGTTTTCGGGAAGGCTTTTAAGCCAGTGCCGGGCTGGCCCTTTAAGCTTAAGAGGTAAATATTTAATGGCGTGGAGATCGTCTCCTCTAGCCATGTGTATGTGGAGGATATAGTCCTCGATCCAGACTCCGGGGTCTGTTGTTCCATCGTACGCCTCTATGTTGACGGGTTTGAATCCCTATGGAAATTCGTAGTCCAGGACCTCATCGGTGAAACATAGGGGGTGTGCGGCGCCCCTGTATTTGGGTGTGCCGAATTCTGATGATGGCTTTTTTGCATTGCTTATGAGAGCTTGCTTTCTTGGTCCGTAAATGGACCTGGCCGGGCCATGATGCGAGTCCTTGATTGGGTCGCATGCCGCTTTCAATGCGGCACCGCTTGCCGTTTTATGCTGGCCATGGGGTCGTCTATCCGGCCGTATGGCTGTCTTATTTTTTGAATGCGAGGGCTCTAGGGCCTCTTGGTCGAATTCGGGCAGTAGTTTTCTCTTCGGATAGCTTTTAGTGCGGCGACTGCCGCCGTGTTTATCTGCGGTCTTGATTACCTTGCTCCATCTGATTCTGAGTGCATCTTCCGCCGTCTTTAGCTTCCGCTTCTGCTTCTTCAGGCTGCGTGCTGTCGCAACCTGCCTTTCGTGGAGATTCTTCTGCTCCGTGGGTTTATCCGGCGTAAGGTCGTCCGGAGTTCCGTTATGGCTGGGGGAGGGCTGTCCAGCTTCTCTATCCGTGTTGCCCTGTTCGGACGAGTGCTTTGAGGCATTCTCGTCGTCTGCCGGCTCATCCTGCTCTATGGCTGGGTCTTTATTGAGGCGGGGCTTGGGTCGGCGCTTTCGCCGCCGCTTTGATTGCTTTTCGGGGGATTTATCCCCTTTTCTGTCCCCTTTTTCCTCGTTATCGTTTCCTTTAGGAGTGTCCACCATGTACACATCGTGAGATGGGGTGGCTGTCCAATGCCCTATAGGTGTTGGGTCCTGTTCGTCTCCTTCTTCGTCGTCCATACCGTCGAAGTCTTCGGATCCGAAGTCAAGCATGTCGGTTAGATCGTCGACAGTGGCTATCAAGTGGGTGGTGGGAGGGCTTTGAATTTCTTCCTCGTCCGTATCCCATCCTTGCAGACCGTAATCCGGCCTGGGCTCTCCTGACAAAGAGAGAGACTTGAGAGAATTCAGGATATCACCAAAAGGTGAGTGCTGAAAGATGTCCGCGGCGGAGAACTCCATTACAGGCACCCAATCGGATTCGATCGGCAGGGGCGCGGGAGGATCGGAATTCGGAGAAGAATCCGGCTCCTCGGAGTCATGGGCCATGCGGAGTGTGGGGCTAGCGTTCGGCTCGATCGTCTTTGAGATCGCAGCCCCCGAGGTGACGTCCAACCGTTCATCCTCAATTGGTGCAGCGGGCTCCGAGTTAAAGGTCAGAATCGGTGCATGCGCGTCCTCCAGGACACTGTTCGGAGGCAGAGCTAGATCATGCCCCTCGAGATAGTGCGACACGCTTGGCTGTGGCTCGAACCTGTCGAAGATCAAGTCTCCGCGGGCGTTGGCCGTGTAGTTTAATCTTCCGTCCCTCACTTGATGGCCAGGGGCGTAGTTTTCGATCTGCTCCGGATGACCAAGCGAATTGGCCCGTGGAACGAAGCCGCCGGAGACGAGGATCTATCCGGGGAGAAAAGTCTTACCCTGGACCTCATCGTTATTGATGATCAAAGGATCCATCGGGCCTAAAGGTGACGACACAGAGGAACTCTCAATAAAAGCACCAATGTCGGTGTCAAAACCGGCGGATCTCGGGTAGGGGGTCCCGAACTGTGCGTCAAGGTCGGATGGTAACAGGAGACAAGGGACACTTTATTTTACCCAGGTTCGGGCCCTCTCGATGGAGGTAAAACCCTACTCCTGCTAGATTAATATTGATGATATGGGTAGTACAAGAGTAGATCTACCACGAGATCAAGGGGCCTAAACCCTAGAAGCTAGCCTATGGTTTGATTGTGTATGATGATGGTTGTCCTACGGACTACAACCCTCTGGTTTATATAGGCACCAGATAGGGTTAGGGTTACACAGAGTCGGTTTACAATGGTAGGAGATCTTGAATATCCGCACACCTAGCATGCCTTCCACGCCAAGGAAAGATCCTTCCGGACACGGGACGAAGTCTTCAATCTTGTATCTTCATAGTCCTGGAGTCCGGCGAAGGTATAGTCCGGCTATCCGAACACCCCCTAATCCAGGACTCCCTTATATATATTCACTCAGACAGGTCTGAATTTAAGACAAGGTCGCTGGCTAGAGTTAATCAAGGATTATGAAACGGAGGTACATTATCATCCATGTAAGGCGAATGTTGTAGCTGATGCTCTCAGTAGGAAGAAATATGACAACAATCGTAAGTTGAGACTAGAGGCAGAAGAGTTGTATGCGGAGTTGCAACATCTGAACCTTGGTATTGTTGCTAGTGCTATGGAGATAAAAGTGATTCCTACGTTGGAGCAAGAAATACGTAAGGGTCAGCTAGAAGATGAAAAGCTAAAGGAGATAGCTGAGAATGTGGTGATTGGTAAAGCACCTGGCTTTAGAATAGATGAGAATGGAACCTTATGGTTTGGAAAAAGGATATGTGTGCCTGAGGTGAAAGCCATTCATGATACAATTTTGCGTGAAGCACATGAGTCAGCCTATTCTATTCATCCTGGAAGTACTAAGATGTATCTAAATCTTAAGGAGAAGTAATGCTGGTATGGATTGAAAAGAGATGTGGCTTATTATGTAGCTATATGTGACACTTGTTAGAGGGTAAAGACTGAGCATCAGAGACCCGCTAGTTTGTTGCAACCAATGAAGATTAATGAGTGGAAATGGGAAGAAGTCGGAATGGACTTTATAGTGGGATTACCACATACTCAGCAAGGTTATGATTCTATATGGGTAATAGTGGATCGTCTCACCAAATTCGCTCACTTTTTGCCTGTCAGGGCTACTTATAGCGGGGCAAGATTGGCAGAGCTATACATGGAAAGAATAGTATGTCAGCATGGAGTTCCTAAGAAGATTGTGTCTGATAGAGGTACGCAGTTCACGTCCATCTTTTGGCAGAAAGTGCATACATCTTTGGGAACGAAGTTGAATTTCAGTACATCATATCATCCTTAGACTGATGGACAGACAGAAAGGCTCAATCAGATTCTTGAAGATATGTTGAGAGCTTGTGCATTGCAGTATGGTACTAGTTGGGATAAAAGTTTACCGTATGCGGAGTTCTCTTACAACAACAGTCACCAGAATAGTATAATTAAAGATGGCACCGTTTGAAGTATTGTATGGGCGTAAGTGTAGAACACCGCTGTTTTGGAATCAAACGGGTGAAAGTTAAGTCTTTGGACCAGATGTGCTCAGGAATGCCGAGGAACAAGTCAGGTTGATTAGAGAGAACTTGAGAGTGGCACAAACTCGTCAGAAGAGCTATGGAGATAATCGAAGAAGAGAATTAATTTTCGAAGTAGGAGATTATATCTATCTGAAAGTATCTCGTATGAGAAGTCACTAGTAGAAAAAGGGCCATTTGTCCCGGTTCCAGAGGGCCATTTGTCCCGGTTCTGGAACCGGGACTAAAGGGTCGGGACTAATACCCAAAACCTTTAGTCACGGTTTGCTTACAAACCGGGACCAAAGACCCTCCACGTGGCGCTGCCTGGGGCGGGGGAGGGAGGACCTTTAGTCCCGGTTGGTAACACCAACCGGGACCAAAAGGCGGCCACGCGTCAGCAGCTCGTAGTCGCTGGGGGTTTTGTTTTTTTGGAAGGGGGGGTTTTGGGGTTTTGGAGGGTTAATTTAGGGGTTTCATATTGTGTTAGCGAGCTAATAGAGAGAAGTGACCTCTCTTTTTCCGTGCTTCGTCGACTCTAGCTACTACACATATAGAGAGAACTCGACGCTAGCTAGTAAGCAAATAAAGGAAACCATTAATTACACAAGACTGTCATGAGCATATATAGAGAGAAGTGACATCTCTTTCTTCGTGCTTGGTCGAACAACAAGTTTTCGTATATCTATCCGACGCTGCTACATATGTACAATATATAACATCCCTTACAACAATTTCAATTTCACATGGTATTCTCCTTGTTCAGGTATAACGTGGTCAAGAAAGAATCCCGCCAATTCCTCTTGAATTGCTCGTATGCGATCATGTGGTAGGAGTTCATCCCGCATCTGCCAGATCTAATTTAAAGAAGGGGTCAATACATATATATGAATGAAACTCAACACAATTGATGGTAATATATAAAATAAAATTGTGAATATTGTTTACGTACTTCAAATTGTTTCTCATAGGAGGCCCGTTCAGAGGTATAGTAGCGAATGAAGTCGCATACGTAGTATCCACATAAATGAGTGTTGGGTGCCTGCAACAAGCACTTTACGAGAATAGAGTTCAATCAAACTGATAAGCAAGCATGATAATGATATTGATTAAACTAGAATCAATGAGAGATGCGCGAAACTAGCTTGTACTACTTACTTTGGTGTGTGTAAATTGCAGCTCCTTCTTCAGACCCGGAACCTTAGCGGTGAACGTTTTCCAAACCCTGGCAGGCAAAGAAAATGATTACTTGATATCAGGAAATGAATAAAAGTTGCCGATATGGTCCCGGTATTGATTGAACTTACTTCTGGAGCATTGCAGTCATGTCCGCATAATACTTGGGATCTTTACGGAGCGAGTCTAAGACAATTACTAATGCCCCGTCAAAGTTAATGGATAGCAGAATATAGTGGAAGCTGCGCACGCATAACTTATCAATTACATTACTTAACCACGAGTAAGCGGAACCGAATATGCAGAAGACAGTAACACTCACTTGAAGTTGTAAGGAAAGAGTATTTCCCTTTTGTTTTGATGTGTAAGGAACGTTTATAGTAAGTTGTTCTCGGTATCTTCAGCCGCCTTTCGTACCGACCATTCATTTACGGTATTTGGGCTAATGAACCCAACGTCGAAGATTCCTATTTTTTTTGCATTCGACCATCTTCAATCTGCATAATATAGTGAGGATAATTATATATACATGCAATGAACGAGTTGAGCTAGAGACCTAATTATAGAAGTAATACTTACAGACAGTAGCAAGTCATGAGTTGTTTGTCGAGGGCTTTTTGATTGTATAATTGAAATAACTCCACAAATTCAACATGCAGCAGGTCGATTCCAGGGAAGTCATGCTCTTTTTAATTCCGACTAACAAATGTCTTTCCCAGACTTCTTGTAGATTTCCATGTACCATTCATGCAATTTTTGCATCATCGTTGTTAGATGAGGATGATCAGGTTTGACGAGAGGCTTCCCATGTTCGTATCTAAAGACGTCTACTACCTCAGCCGTTTCAAACTGTACATCATTGGGCAGGTAATCATCAAGAGTGGTACCGGGCAGTAGCATCGGATGATTAGCGTTATCGCTAGACACCTTGAGCGGGGGGCCCGATTGCTTCTCCTGTTCGCCGAGCTTGGGAATTGTTTTCCCACTTCTTCGTTTTTTCGCTCTTGCAGCACTGGAAGTACTTCCCGACTGCTGCGCTTTAGCATGTGTCTTAGTAATTATGCGGTCATAGTTGGAATCCGGTGGAGGCGGTGGTGGTCGCTTCAGGGCATTGATAGTGCACTTCACTTTCACCGGATCTACCTTCTCCTTCGGAGGTGGAATTTTCTTTGCAAAATGGTCCCTTAGTTGGGCACGACATATGTCCTCGTTTTCCTGCTCGGTCCTCTCATATGGTAACTTTTCCAGAGGCTTGAGAGATGGACCGTATCTGAATAGGCTCCCGCCTTTGCTTGTACTGCTAGCCGCCGGAGCGGCGGCGTCTCTCTTCCGTCATTGCTGATGAGGCGAGGAAATCTGACGCGCCGAAGGAGCCGAAGCGACGGCGTTTGTCTTCCGCCATTGCTGACGAGGCTGAGGAGGAGGCGGACTGCTCCGACGCGCCGGAGTAGGCGAAGGAGGAGGCGGAGTGCCCTCGCGTGTCGGAGGAGCCGGAGAAGGAGGCGGAGTTCCCTGATCACTCGCCGGAGGAGGAGGAGGAGGAGGCGGAGTGCCCTGACTCGCCGGAGGAGGAGCAGGAGGCAGAGGCATCCAGTTTGGAAGCTTGATGTACTCCTTCTGTCATAGACATGTACTCCTCAGAGCATGAACCAGTCGATTCTCCCCTTCACCTGTAGAGTGGTCAAGCTCGAGCTCCTCAAATCCCTCCATTACTTCATCCACCATCACAACAACATAGGCATGTGGAATCGGACGACAGTGAAAAGTTTTGTTGGGTTGAGGAGGTGCAACAGAGCCGACAGACGCCTTGAAAGTGAGGTTCCGACATTTCGTCATAAGCTCGCAATGTTGAGCCTCCGTGATAGTATCCACGGGGTAGCTAGGAGACGTGAAGTCAGGCTGAACGGGCTCCTTGAAAGCCACGCTGCTTCTCCGCTGAGATGGCGGGGTAGCTTCTGGGGTAGCTTTGTGCCGCTGAGATGGTTGGTCGGCAGCTCGCTTGCTCTCAGCTTCCTGTAGCTTTTGTAGTCTTGCATTGAGCTTCTACATGTCGCTCAGCTCCTCTTTCCTCTTTCTCTCCCGGCTTTTGTAACCGCCTGCGTCGGGAAACCCAAACTTCCACGGAACGGAGCCTGGTGTGCCTCATGTTCGTCCAGGGTGCTCAGCATTCCTTAGGGCCTCAGTCAGCTCGTCCTTCTCTCTGTTGGGAATGAACGTCCCTTCCTGCGCTGCGGTGATATACTTCTGAAGCTTCGTGACGGGTATTGCAAGTTGCCGAGGCGAGGTTTAAAGATGCTCACCGCCGTGCATGAGTAATTCCATCGTAGGCTTGCTAGATGGTGATGGGTTGGATGAGATTTATCATGTAATCGAGTTAGTTTTGTTAGGGTTTGATCCCTAGTATCCATTATGTTCCGAGACTGATGTTGCTATGACATTGCTATGCTTAATGCTTGTCACTAGGGCCCGAGTGCCATGATTTCAGATCTGAACCTATTATGTTTTCATGAATATATGTGAGTTCTGAATCCTATCTTGCAAGTCTATAGTCACCTATTATGTGTTATGATCCGTTAACCCCGAAGTGACAATAATCGGGATACTTACCGGTGATGACCGTAGTTTGAGGAGTTCATGTATTCACTAAGTGTTAATGCTTTGGTCCGCTACTCTATTAAAAGGAGGCCTTAATATCCCTTAGTTTCCAATAGGACCCCACTGCCATGGGAGGGTAGGACAAAAGATGTCATGCAAGTTCTTTTCATAAGCACGTATGACTATATTCGGAATACATGCCAACATTATATTGATGAACTGGAGCTAGTTCTGTGTCACCCTATGTTATTACTATTGCATGAGGAATCACATCCGACATAATTATCCATCACTGATCCATTACCTATGAGCTTTTCATATATTGATCTTTGCTTACTTACTTTTCCGTTGCTGTTGAGGATATAACCACTAAGTGGAAACCGCCCAGGAGGGGCCGGTTCACGCTCAGCTATACTGAAGTCCATGAAGACAAGAAGATGGCTCTTTACTGATAAAGTTTAGAGGCCCAGAGCCCGGAGGCGGATTAGGGACCATAGTGGTAAACCGCCATAATTGTATACTTGTATTGTAAGTTAGGGAAAGGGAGAGACCGAGCCGAACACTTGTATGAGTCGGCCTCGGGACTCTGTAAACCGGCCGGGCGTCAACCTGTGTATATAAAGGGACGACCCAGCGGCGGTTCAGGGACAACAGACAACAACTCGAGACTCACGGAGCGTATTTTCTCCCTGGTCATCGAAACCACAATAATTCCATCACAACTAGACGTAGGCTTTTACCTTCATCGAAGGGGCCGAACTAGTATAAACTCTCATGTCCCTTGTCCGGTTTAACCCCTTCATGCTAATCTCGTTGCAATGGCTCCACGACTAAGTCCTTCCGCTAGGACAGCTGACGTGATATTTCCACGACAGTTGGCGCCCACCGTGGGGCTATCGCACGATGGTTCCGAGTTCTTGAAGGGAAGCTTTGAAGGACTCAAGGGGTACGTGGTCGGCCGGATGACCAAGAGTCGTCGCGGCAAGCTCTACATCGACGACGCAGGCTGGGGCCCCAAGGCCGGCTTAATCGAGTACGGGCACCGGGTCCCCTTTGGCGGAATTCACGTTTTCATTGGCATGATCGGCGAACCGGGCCCTGAGCCGGACATCTCCACCGACCTCGTCGAGACGGCTCAGCGTGCAAGTCCCTTCCGGGTTCGGCCTGCAGTGAAGCGTGCGTTCGTAGGATTCATCCATGGAGCGGAATCTGAACCGGTGTCCGATGATGAGACGGCCGTCTACTCAGATGGTGAATCATCCACTGGCGAAACCGAGTCGTTATACCAACTGCACGATGGCCGGTTTGAGGGATATTCCGATGGTAACAGTATCACGGGTCCCCTTGAACCGCCAAACCGGGTTGCGATCTTCATGGCCGGTACACAGCCCACCGTGCAATCTTCATCTACAGCAGCAATGGTCTCCGGAACGGCTGCCGCCGCAGGAGGCCCGGCGCGCCGACCGGCTCAAGTTCTGGCCGGTTTACTGGACGCCTGGACGACCTTGTTGACCACAGTGGTGACTCCGGAGACTCAAGATCAGCATAATGCGGATGTTGCAAAGTTAAAGGAGCAGATAGTTCAGGCCAAAGCGGACTTGGCCGCCGAGGAGGCCAGGATGGATGAAGAACGGGCCGCTTTAGATGCCCGATCGCAAGAAATCCAAGCACAGAATTACCGGCTTACGTTGAACCAGAACGCATCAAACGAAGTTATGAGAAGGAAGTACCGGTCTCGACTACCGCAAATTTACGAGGGTCTAAATCTCTTCAGCACACCAGGAGCCGGGCCTAGCAATCCGGCAGGAGTAAACCAGACCGAGGCACCTGGCGCGGCCACGGATCAGCCACGGGCGATGGACCCGCCTTGACGGACAGATAACCCACCATAGTATGTAGCAACACCGTCGGGTCACTTTTCCAGCCCCTTGGATAATATGATTGCGGCAGCGTCATGTTTGGTGGCTATTCCAATGGAGGGTGATTCATTAGCAGCGATAGAGACTCGACGAGCCAGGGATCTTCTTCAAACCGCCGTTGTTCAGCAACAGGCTTATTCCTACAGCCGAGACAGAATACATTCAACCCCCCGTCCGAGCAAGAGTTATAGCAGGCACATAGACGAGCCGGCCGTGTCGAGCAGCACGCGCCGTCGTGATGCGCCTTGAGGGGCTAATCCAGCGAACGGCGGTCGGAATGCTCAGGACGTGGTGGATAATGGCAGAGCGTGAAGGGAGGCCGCTTTAGCGGCACAGTACGCGGGTCATCATCAACCCGCCCCGGTTCAGCCAATGGTGTTAGTAGAACGAGGGACCAGCTCACCTTCAGCTCCTGGGGAGTACCGTGCCTCATCCCGGCTCTCCGGAATGTGCGGTTGCCCAAAGATTTCAAAGGTCCGCGCAAGGTGCCTAACTATACCGCTGATCAGCCCCCCGAGGCGTGGGTGGAGAGTTATGAGATGGCGATGGAGATGCTAGATGTGGATGAAGCGGCATGTGCAAAATACCTCACCATGATGCTAGAAGGAACGGCTCGCACTTGGCTGAAGAGCCTGCCTGCTAACTCGATTAATTCATGGGATGAGTTGAAGGCCAAGTTCATAGCAAACTTCAAGGATACGTGCAAACAACCTATGTCCATTGTGGATCTAGATGCCTATGTCCAAGGAGAGAACGAGTCAACGACTCATTGGGTGCGCCGGGTTTCAGAAGTTTTGCATTCGTCGGACCGCATCAATGCTGACACGGCGATCGTAACATTGGAGCGTAATTGCCAGTTTAAGTCATTGAAAATGAAGTTGGGACGGCTCAAGTGTCATTGCAATGATATGGGAACACTCATGGCAGCTTTGGTTAAGTATGTTGATTCTGATAATACCAAAGACCCTGATTCTGATGAAGAGAAACAGGAGAAGGGAAAGAAGAATGCCGGTTCAAAGGGACAGCATAACTAGGAGGGCCAAGGAAACAATGGTAAGCGTAAAGCGGACAATTTCGATTTTGTGGTCAACACCAATGTGCAGGGTAATATGCAGCGTCGTAAGGGTAAACCGCCCCAGCGCGGTGGAGGTGAATCTGGAACGCCTGTTAAACCAGCCCTGCCCAAAGCATGGGACAAAGGAGGCTCCGGCCACACACCTTTGGAAGGATTGCCACATCATGATCCATCTGGTGGTTCCGGTCCAGGATTCCATGGGCCGGATTACGGCGGTGGCGGTTCAAGCTCAGGGTTTCAGAATAATCAGGGCAATCAGAACGACCAAGGTGGTAACCATCAACAGGGTAATCAGGGGAGTCAACAGAAGTCGGGTTATCAGAGCAACCCAAAGCAGTTGAATGGTGGACAGTATCATGTCTTCACCACTAGCTTGTGCAAGCGCGATCAGAAGCTCCATAAAAGGGCAGTGAACTCGGTTGAACCGGTAGTGCCCCGTTATCTACGTTGGTCTGAGCAGCCTATTGTCTGGAGCAGGGAGGATCACCCACCCCGGGTTGACAATCTGGGTCACCTAGCTTTGGTGGTTGCACCTCAGGTGGGAGGTTATAAGATTACCAAGGTACTCATGGATGGAGGGAGCAGTATTAATATCTTGTACTATGAAACCTTCCAACGTATGGGGTTGACAGATAAGAATCTTAGACCGTCAAACACCGTTTTTCACGGAGTGGTGCCTAGTAAATCGGCTTACTCAGTTGGTAAGATAGCTCTGGAAGTGGTTTTTGGAGATGATCACGATTCAAGGTCCGAGACGCTGACCTTTGAAGTGGTCAAAATCAGAAGTCCGTACCATGCTTTATCCGGGCGGCCGTTTATGCTAATTCATGGCAAGGCCGTGTTATGTTTATCTGCAGCTCAAGATGCCGATTCACAAAGGGACCATTACGGTTCATGGCAGCCATAAAATAGCTCTGGAGTGTGAGGAAGGTGATGCGGCATATGCTGAATCGGTTTGTGCAACGGAGGAGTTAAAGTTCTATAAGGACAATGTTGATCCGGCAGACATGACTTCCTTGAAGAAGCCCTCGACAGAACATGATCCGACCCTGAAGTTCAAATCGGCTGATGAAACTAAACTTGTTGATTTCATTCCTGGCGATTCATCCAAACAGTTTAGTCTCAGCACAAATCTGAATCCAAAATAGGAAAGCGCGCTCATCGAGTCATCCGTGAGAACCAGGACATTTTTGCATGGAAGCCTTCTGACATGCCAGGTGTATCGAGGGAACTCGCTGAGCACACTCTCAATATTGATCCCAAGTTTAAACCAGTCAAACAGTTCCTTCGCCGCTTCAACGAGGAACGACGCAAGGCCATTGAGAACAGGTGGCCCGGTTGTTGGCTGCTGGTTTTATCATTGATGTGTTTCACCCAGCGTGGTTGGCTAATCCGGTGCTGGTCCTTAAGAAATATGGCACTTGGCGTATGTGTGTGGATTACACAGATTTGAACAAAGCTTGGCCGGCTGATTCCTTTGCCCTCCCTCGTATTGATCAAATCATTGATGCTACGGTGGGTTGTGAGCGTTTGAGTTTTTTGGATGCTTATTCTGGTTATCAACAGATCAAGATGGCAGTTAAGGACCAGGAGAATACAGCTTTCATTACTCCCTTTGGAGCCTTCTGCTATGTGTCTATGCCCTTTGGGCTCAAGAGTGCCCAGGCGACTTATCAACGTTGTGTGCAGAATTGTCTTCATACTCAGATTGGGCGTAACGTTCATGCTTATGTAGATGACATTGTGGTAAAATCCAGGAAGAAGGAGACATTGATAGAGAACCTCAAGGAAACCTTTAACAATCTCCGGGTTTATAAAATGATGCTCAATCCGGACAAGTGTGTTTTTGGTGTTCCGGCAGGCAAGCTCTTAGGCTTTCTGGTGTCTAACAGAGGCATTGAGGCTAATCCGGAAAAGATCAAGGCAATTACATCCTTGGCTAACCAGTGTGTATCAGTGATGTTCAGCGACTGGCAGGTCATATTGCGGCTTTGAGCCAGTTTATCAGCCGTTTGGGAGAGAAGGCAATTCCTCTGTATCTGATGTTGAAGAAAACAGACAAGTTTGTCTGGAGTGACGTGGCTAATGCGGCGTTTGAGGACTTAAAGCGACAGTTAGTTGAACCGCCAGTTCTTGTTGCTCCAGTTGATAAGGAGCCACTGCTGTTATATGGGCTGCTAATGCTCGGGCTGTCAGTGTCGCCATTGTGGTGGAGCGCAAGGAGGCTGGGAAGGAATATCCAGTTCAAAGACCGGTTTACTATATCAGTGAAGTGCTCATTGAGTCAAAGCAAAGATATCCGCATTGGCAGAAGTTGGTGTATGGGGTGTTTATGGCAAGTCGGAAGCTTAAACAGTACTTTCAAGGTCATCCCATCACGGTGGTCAGTTCTGCTCCTTTGGGGGATATAATCCTGAACAGGGAGGCAACTGATCGGGTTGCTAAGTGGGCTATCGAACTTGGGCCACATGGTTTGAAGTATATGCCTCGCACAGCCATCAAGTCCCAGGCTCTTGTGGATTTCATCAATGACTGGACCGAGTTGCAGGCACCAGAAGACAAACCGGACAGTACATACTGGACTATTCACTTTGATTGGTCCAGGCAATTGGAGGGCTCGGGGGCTGGAGTTGTCCCTACTTCCCCTCTAGGTGAAAAATTCATTATGTTCTTCGCTTAATGTTCCCTTGTACTAACAATGCAGCTGAATATGAGGCTTTACTCCATGGTCTTCGAGTGGCTAAGGAGATGAACTTAAGCCGTGTACGGTGTTTCGGTGATTCAGATCTGGTAGCCCAGCAAGTTTCAGCTACTTGGTACTCAAAGGATCCGCTCATGGCCGCTTACCAGCGCGAGGTGGATATTGTGGCTGGTCACTTTAAGCGATACCAAGTGGAGCACATTGATCGGCGCAAAAACGAGGCAGCTGACGCTTTAAGTCGGCTAGGATCTCAGCATAAACCGGTGTCGCCCAATACCTTTTTGGACGTCTTGCATAACCCGTCGGCTCAACTGCCTACAAAGGAGGACCTCGCTATTCCTGATCCGGAGGCACAGTTGGTGGACACTTTACATATCATTCCAATATATGAATCGGGGCGAGTTACCAGATGATGAAATTTTGGCCAGACAGATAGTCCGGTGGTCCAAGTCCATGGTTGTTCACAACGGTGATTTACACCACTGCAGTGTTTCTGGTGCGTTCCAGGGCTGTGTTTCTCCTGAAGAAGGTCGTTAGATTTTATGTGAGATCCATGAAGGAGACTGTGNAATGTTCCCTTGTACTAACAATGCAGCTGAATATGAGGCTTTACTCCATGGTCTTCGAGTGGCTAAGGAGATGAACTTAAGCCGTGTACGGTGTTTCGGTGATTCAGATCTGGTAGCCCAGCAAGTTTCAGCTACTTGGTACTCAAAGGATCCGCTCATGGCCGCTTACCAGCGCGAGGTGGATATTGTGGCTGGTCACTTTAAGCGATACCAAGTGGAGCACATTGATCGGCGCAAAAACGAGGCAGCTGACGCTTTAAGTCGGCTAGGATCTCAGCATAAACCGGTGTCGCCCAATACCTTTTTGGACGTCTTGCATAACCCGTCGGCTCAACTGCCTACAAAGGAGGACCTCGCTATTCCTGATCCGGAGGCACAGTTGGTGGACACTTTACATATCATTCCAATATATGAATCGGGGCGAGTTACCAGATGATGAAATTTTGGCCAGACAGATAGTCCGGTGGTCCAAGTCCATGGTTGTTCACAACGGTGATTTACACCACTGCAGTGTTTCTGGTGCGTTCCAGGGCTGTGTTTCTCCTGAAGAAGGTCGTTAGATTTTATGTGAGATCCATGAAGGAGACTGTGGTCATCACGCCTGTTCAAAATCCTTGGTTGCCAAAGCTTTTCGTCATGGCTTCTATTGGTTGACGGCTCACGCTGATGCTGAGGACTTGGTCAGACGGTGCGACGGCTGTCAGAAATTCTCATGGCGAGCTCACGTTCCGGCTCAGGAACTATAGAGGATTCCTATCACCTGGCCGTTTGCAACTTGAGGGCTTGACATGGTAGGGCCTTTCAAGCGATCAAAAGATAAAAAGACCCACCTGTTGGTGGCGGTTGACAAGTTCACTAAATGGGTTGAAGCGGAGCCAGTAAGCAAGTGTGATGCAGCCACGGCGGTTCAGTTCATCAAAAAGGTGATCTTCCTTTTTGGTTTTCCACATAGCATTATCACAGATAATTGCACGAACCTATCTAAAGGCGAGATGGAGGATTTTTGTCAATGAGAGCACATCCGGCTTGATGTAGCATCTGTGGCTCATCCCCAATCCAACAGTCAAGCTGAGCGAGCTAACCAGGAAATTCTAAAGGGTATAAAGCCCCGGCTTATGGTCCGTTTGAAGCGGACGCCGGGTTGTTGGGTGGAAGAACTACCATCTGTGTTATGGAGCATAAACACCACCCAAACCGGTCTACAGGTTATACGCCTTTCTTCATGGTTTACAGAGCAGAGGCGGTACTCCCCAGTGATATTCGTCATGCCTCACCTCGAGTTGCCAATTATGTTGAAGCGGACAACGAGCAAGCACATCAAGAAGCACTGGACCTGTTAGATGAGAAGCGAGATATGGCTTTGGCTCGTTCAGCGGTTTACCAGCAAGACCTGCATCGTTATCACAGCCGCTGGGTTAAAACAAGAACCTTTCAAGAAGGCGACTTAGTGCTCCGGCTCATCCAGGATCAGACCGATATGCACAAGTTATCCCCACCTTGGGAAGGGCCCTTTGTGGTCAGCAAGAATCTGCACAATGGATCATACTACCTCATTGACGTTCGAGAAGACTCACGTACTTCTGAGGAGGAGACCCGGCGGCCGTGGAACATAGCTCTCCTTCGGCCTTACTTCACTTGAGTTACAGGCTCTTCTTATGTACATATTATGACAATGTATATATATGATCAATATAATAAACCGGCATCCTTGCTACAAGCAGGGCCTCTGCCGTTTTCCCAATATTTCTTGGTTACAAGGGGGCTTCTGCTTCCAGAGCGATGACCCGTTTTGTCCATTAAACCGGCTATTACGCCATCATACAGCTTGGGAGCTTCACACACAAGGGGCCAAAGAGAGATCTGTTGCTATAAGCATGACTCAAACATAGGCACCCATTGAGCACAACTCACAAAGTTACTTGGGGGCTCTTTGTGTAAAGTAACAAAGAGTTTGAAAGGAACCTTGTAATCGAGTATCGACCCACGGCTTGGAAGCCTGGTGTATTCACCTAAAACCCCAGGTTAACCTGCCTTCATCAAGTAAGCCACTCCTATCCAGGTAATCCTGGCATGACCCGCCGAACGTTTGACAGTTACTCTCATTGAGACCCTGAACTTGTCAAAGTTAAAACGACGATTGTTTAGTTGGAGGCCCATCTTAAAAGGCTTTGTCAAATGGTTTAACTCAGCGGCCTGGCAGCCCCCGAAAAGACTCGAATTTGGGCCTGGCAGCCCTCGAAAAGCCTCGACTACAAGTTTTTATTTGCTTTGTTATTTACAAGTTTTATCTTTATTGATCAACTTTTCAAGCAACCCGGCGTCTTTCGACCAAGCCAGACTATATGTCTTCATCTCCACCCGGTGTTTCTTAACCCGGTGTGGCTTACAGTTGTCATCTGTTAAAGCATATAATCAATGGTGAACCGGCATCTTTCAATCCGGTCGGGCTTTGACTACATGTCGCCCGTATGATCTTCTGGTGTTCAGCACAACCGGGTTTTACTTCATACATACCAGCACTGCATGGTGGAAGTTGGGTATTCACCCTTACTACAAATAAGTTGGTAAACCAACAGCATAATTTCATATCACATGTATGATTTATTTTTGCTATTTTTACAACCTTGGTTGTCTACTAGGTTGTGTGTTGGGCATTTTGACCCGTCCAGCGGTAAACCACCCGGACAGATCTTTTTATGCAGACACAGGGATTGCATAATATTATGAAGGTATATACGCCAGCACTGAAATTCTCATGGCAGATCAAACAAAGTCATATCTCAGTGCACGATGGCAGCAGATCAAAGTATTTCAACTAGCCTATTACAAGGCGCTTTAAAGCCCAAAATAAGGGATTGTTCTTTACACAGAACATAGTTTATGAAACATCAACCCGATTGCCGGATCAAGACTCATCACCATTTTGATGTGAAGTTGATGGATCATCTGGCGTCGGTTCAGCCTCCTCCTCCCCATCCAGTGGCTGGAAGTCAACGGTGGTCCAGTCAATCCGGGTTAAAGCTTGAAAGATAGCCTCTTCACTTATAAGTTCGGACGGATCAACGTCAAGAGCGTAAGTGTGCTTACGGATTGGCGGGATAAGATTTTGCATTTCCTTCATGACAGTGTCAATCCGTTGGTTGTTGGCATCATAGAAGGACCGGTGAACAGTCAAGTTAGCTTCTTCCGCCAATTAACTTGCCAGAGGACGCATCTCCTTTGTCAGAACTTTGAGGGCTTCGTTATCAAATTCTGCCCCGTATTCTTGTTCACCAGGAAAGCCCTTGGAAATATCAACCAGATCCAGGTCAGCTATCCATGCTTTGGCTCGAGTAAGTGCCAACAAAGCGCCAGCCCTGGCAGCGGATCGCTTCATCTCTTCTATCTGCGCAGGCGTCATAGATAACCTTGCTAGAGTGTCCTTGATCAATGTTGGGGCCGGTTTGTTGTATGAAACCGCACAGATAACCCGTTGGGCACCGGTATACAATTGTTATATCAAAGTATATGCTGCCTTCAACTTCATCCGCATGTCAGAGCCCAGATGAGCAATACGTCCACCTACAATGGTTTAAGATTTTGATGTTAAACCGGCAAATTTCAAAGATGGTCATTCAAGAAATCTTGGCAAGAGTACTTACCAAATATTGCAGAGGTCATGGCATTCACTTGGCGCTTCAACCCAGTTAGCTCTTCCGCCACCGGTTTAAGAGCTGACTCGGCGTCTTCAGCCCGCTTCAACAATGCATTCTTTTCAGTCTCCCAGTTGGCACGCTCAGTCTTGAAATTGTCCTTCAGTTGTTCCATGGTTGTTAAAGCGCCTTTCAGCTCCTCTTTGGCTTTGGAAGTCTCTGATTGCTGGGACTTGATATTCTCTTGAAGGTCAGCAATTTGGGAGTCTTTGTTGTTTATATTGGCCTGCAAAAGGTTATATGGTGAGGGTATTCTTTTTCAA
The DNA here is from genome assembly GCA_904067115.1 of Aegilops sharonensis. Lineage (NCBI taxonomy): Eukaryota > Viridiplantae > Streptophyta > Magnoliopsida > Poales > Poaceae > Aegilops > Aegilops sharonensis. The sequence continues at coordinate 779,564,732 of LR880969.1, forward strand.
AGTCCCAAGCATATAGCTAGTTATACACTAGGCACTTGGGGGCTAATGCGGATTGCTTCTTTACTGCTGATTGATTGAAGTCCCAAGGATCAATACAAGAATTAATCTTGGTACTTGGGGGCTAATGTGTATTTGATCACAAAATACACAGGCAAGGGAATTAACATAATGCAGTCTGGAACCTCAAAGTCCCGGTTTGTCTTCAAGAGACAAACCGGCCCTTGGGGGCTACTCAGCTGAAGTTCTCTTTTTTTAGAAGTCTCGGTTTGTCTTCAAGAGACAAATCGGCCCTTGGGGGCTACAATGGAGATATACAGAATAAGCAAGATTGAAGTGTTTGGAAAGTTACCTCATAGCTCTTGAGGGAGTCCTGGATTAGGGGGTGTTCGGGTAGCCGGACTATACCTTCGCCGGACTCCAGGACCATGAAGATACAAGATTGAAGACTTCGTCCCGTGTCCGGAAGGAACTTTCCTTGGCGTGGAAGGCAAGCTAGGCGATGCGGATATTCAAGATCTCCTACCATTGTAACCGACTCTGTGTAACCCTAACCCTATCCGGTGCCTATATAAACCGGAGGGTTGTAGTCCGTAGGACGACCAACATCATCATACACAATCATACCATAGGCTAGCTTCTAGGGTTTAGCCTCCTTGATCTCGTGGTAGATCTACTCTTGTACTACCCATATCATCAATATTAATCAAGCAGGAGTAGGGTTTTACCTCCATCGAGAGGGCCCGAACCTGGGTAAAACAAAGTGTCCCTTGTCTCATGTTACCATCTAGCCTTCACGCACAGTTCGGGACCCCCTACCCGAGATCCGCCGGTTTTGACACCGACATTGGTGCTTTCATTGAGAGTTCCTCTGTGTCGTCGCCTTTAGGCCCGATGGCTCCTTTGATCATCAACAACGATGAGGTCTGGGGTGAGAATTTTCTCCCCGGACAGATCTTCGACTTCGGCGGCTTCGCTCTGCGGGCCAATTCGCTTGGTCGTCTGTAGCAGATCGAAAGCTATGCCCCTGGCCATCAAGTCAGGTTTGGAAGCTTAAACTACACGGCCGATATCCGCGAAGACTTGATCTTCAACGGGATCGAGCCACAGCCAAGCGCGCCGCACTGTCTCGAGGGGCATGATCTAGCTCTGCCTCCGAACAGCGCCCTGGAGGCCGCGCATGCACCGGATCCGACCCTAGACTCGGAGCCTATCACACCAATCAAGGATGAGCGGTTGGACGTCACCTCGGGGGCTGCAATCTTAAAGGCAATTAAGCCGAACGTCAGCCCCGCACTCCGCACGGCCCATGACTCCGAGGAGCCGGACTCTTCTCCGAACTCCGAGCCCCCTGCGCCCCTGCCGATCGAATCCGATTGGGCGCCTATAATGGAGTTCACCGTTGCGGACATCTTTCAGCACTCACCTTTTGGTGATATCCTAAATTCTCTCAAGTCTCTCTCTTTATCAGGAGAGCCCTGGCCGGACTACGGTCAGCAAGGTTGGAATTCGGACGACGAAGAAATTCAAAGCCGACCCACCGCCCACTTAGTAGCTACCGTCAACAATTTAAACGACGTGCTCAACTTCGACTCCACAGACATCGACAGCATGGATGACGATGTAGGAGATACAGATGAATCAACGCCCATAGGTCATTGGACAACCACCCCATCTCACGATGTGTACATGGTGGATACCCCTAAAGAAAACGACAACGAGGAAAAACAGGATGGAAAAGGGGATAAATCCCTCGAATAGCAATCAAAGCGTCGGCGAAAGCGCCGACCCAAGCCCCGCCTCGATAAAGACCCAGCCATAGATCAGAATGAGCCGGTAGACGACGAGCATGCCTTAGAGGAACCGTCCGAACAGGGCAACACGGATAGAGAAACCGAACAGCCCTCCCCCGGCCACAACGGAACTCCGGACAACCTTATGCCGGATAAACCCATGGAGCAGAAGAATCTCCACGAAAGGCTCGTTGCAACTGCACGCAGCCTGAAAAAGCAGAAGCGGAAGCTAAAGACGGCAGAAGATGCACTCAGAATCAGATGGAGCAAAGTAACCAACACCGCAGATAAATACGGCGGCAGCCGCCGCACTAAACGCTATCCGAAGAGAAAGCTACTGCCCGAATTCGACGAAGAGGCCCTAGAGCCCTCGCGTTCAAAAAATAAGAAAGCCACACGGTCGGATAGACGACCCCACGGCCAGCATAAAACGGCAAGCGGCGCCGCACTTAAGGCGGCATGCGACCCAGTTAAGGATTCGCATCATGGCCCAGCCAGGTCCATTTATGGGCCAAGAAAGCAAGCTCTCGCAAGCAATGCAAAAAACCCATCATCAGAATCCGGCACACCCAAATATAGGGGCGCCGCACACCCCCTATGCTTCACCAATGAGGTTCTGGACTATGAATTTCCAGAGGGATTCAAACCCGTCAACATAGAGGCGTATGATGGAACAACAGACCCCGGAGTCTGGATCGAGGACTATATCCTCCACATACATATGGCTAGAGGAGATGATCTCCACGCCATCAAATAATTACCCCTTAAGCTTAAAGGGCCAGCCCGGCACTGGCTTAAAAGCCTTCCTGAAAACTCAATTGGAAGTTGGGAAGAGCTCGAGGATGCTTTTCGAGCAAATTTTCAAGGGACCTATGTCAGCCCCCGGATGCAGACGATCTTAGTCACATAACTCAACAGCCCGGAGAATAAGCTCGGCAGTTCTAGAATAGATACCTTACTAAAAAGAATCAGATAGTGGATTGTCCGGACGCCGAAGGCTTAGCACCTTTTAGGCATAATGTCTGAGACGAATGGCTCGCCAGACACCTCGGCCAGGAAAAGCCAAGAACAATGGCCGCACTCACAAGCCTTATGACCCGCTTTTGCGCAGGAGAGGACAGCTGGTTGGCAAGATGCAGCCCCAGCGACCCAAGTACATCCGAAATCAGGGATGGAAACAGAAAACAGCGACGCAACAAGGATCGTCGTCGAACTAAAGAAAAAAGTCCGAAGAGCACGGCAGTCAATGCCGGATTCAAAGGCTCGCGACAAAATCAGACAAAACCACCCCTCCAGGATAATAGGGATGATCCGTCCAATTTAAACAGAATCCTGGACAGGATATGTCAGATACACAGTACTCCTGGGAAGCCTGCTAACCATACCCACAGGGATTGCTGGGTTTTTAAACAATCCAGAAGACTCAACGCCGAACACAAGGGGCTCGACACACCAAGCGAAGACGAGGACGAACCCCAGAAGCAGAGCACCAGGAAACAAAAGAACTTCCCACAAGAAGTAAAAACAGTGAACTTACTTCACGTAACAAAACGTGTGGCACCCATAAAGGTACGCACAATACAACCTATCCCTAAGGGGTCCCGCCACTGGTTATTAAAACCAATTACTTTCGATCAGCTAGACTATTCTAGAAATATCAAAAACGCAGGCTGGACTGCCCTGATACTTGATCCAATAATTGGCGGATTCCAGTTTACAAATGTCCTTATGGATGGCAGCAGTGGACTAAACCTGATATCTCAGGATACAATCCATCGCATGGGGATAAACCCAGCAAGAATCCGCCGCAGCAAAACCTCATTTCAAGGGGTAGCACCTGGCCTGGACACCCATTGTATGGGTTTTCTCCGGCTTGAATTTATATTCGGCTCTGCCGATAACTTCCGTCGCGAAAAGCTGACCTTCCATGTCATCCCGTTTTCAAGTCGCTATCAAGCACTATTGGGACGCGGAGCTTTCGCTCGCTTTAACGCAATACCGCACTATGCATCCCTCACGCTCAAGATGCCCGGTCCAAGAGGCATCATATCTTTGAAGGGGACGCACTAGAAGTACGCCACCCCCAAACGGAGGACTGTGCGACCGCTTAGACAGCTGCACAATAAAATGGCCTCACCAGCCAAAAGACTTTTCGACATTGGTCATTAAAGGCCACGGACCCGGAATAGACGAGTTCGGCACAAGTCCATCATCAACGCAGGATTAGAGGCCATATACCCCTGTACTAGGGGCTATACGCAGAGACAATAAAGCTCAGTTTTATATATTTTACTTTACACTTTGTTTATTATCAACTTTTTGTTCCGCACGACCCATTTTCAATTCAGTTCCTCTCTTTTACAGATGAACATCGTGCGGCGCCCGTCCAGGATACGGCACAACGGAGACACAGGCGCAGACGTGCAGTAGGGACCCGTCCTAAGGATTCTCTTTAGATTAAGACCCTGCGTAAACCTTTTTTACTGCCTCTTGCTGCTATACATCCCCTGGTTTCCTCTGCTATAACAAAGGAGGAGGCTGGCGTCTTGGCATGTGGCCACGCCAGAATTTTTGCGCGTACCTGGACACTAGGGGCTTTTTTAAATAATAAATGGTGTTGTTTCGCCCGCACTCATAAAGACCGAACACCTTAGGGAGTGTTCGGCGTCGCGAGTTTTGGCATTATATGCATCAGCTCCGAATCATGTCTTTGGTCAAATGTTGGGTTCCCCGGCTCCTGAGTTCGGCTACCTTACGTTCCGCTCTATCGGCTAAGGTAGCACCAGGAGAACTACTGCGATTGTGCCCCGGTTCGGCCGGGCGAGCACCTCAGTAGAGAAAGCCGAAAACTGACTGTCATGATGTAGCATGAGACTGGTCGCCACTCGATGACTTATCGGAATTTATCGGATTCCTCCGCTTTGACGAAGGGCCGTTTCCCGGCCAGGCACGTACGCGCCCCGAATTCGGGCGAACGCAGTCGCCACTAAGCGGCTACCTAAAGAGTCCCACTATCAAGCTCCTATGGCTAAGTGAAAGTGTTAAAGCATTATAGTCCGGTTGCCTAGCCCGCTGCGCTATCACCTCCTTTGTAGGACCAAGACGTTGGGTTAAGTGTGAAAATGCGTCTTCTGCGCGCACCCCCGCACTATGTGCGTGGGGGCTGAAGCCAACGACTACAATCTTTCAGAATTTATATATATATTAAAACGGCCGCACAGGAGGTGTTCCTAATACTTGAAGGCACAAGTCTAAAAATGCCACTACAATTTATCAAAATACTGTTTTATGATTACATATGCTATCATAACATAGCATCCTTCGACCATTGCGTCTCTATTACACGAGCGCCTTCAAGGACTTCCTGAAAATAGTGCTCGGAGGGTACTCGGCTTTTGTCCGAATCCCGGGACGCACCAACGGTGGTCTCCATATCTGCCCAGTATGTCTTGACACGGGCAAGAGCCATCCGTGCGCCTTCTATGCATGCTGACCTCTTCATCGCATCGACACGTGGCACCACGTCAAGAAATTGCTGCACCAAGCTGAAATAACTCTTCGGCTCCGATCTCCCCGGCCACAGATGACCCATGACGTACTTCATGGCGAGTCCGGACAACCTATTCAGCTCGGCCCATTGAGCCAGGCGATCGTCCACAGCAAGTGGACGTTCTGGATTAAGGAACTGCGACCAGAAGAGCTTTTCCACTTCGTGATCTTTTTTATCTCGAAAGTGTTTGGTCGCATCAGCAGCACTCGTCGCTAAATCCAGATAGGTGTCCTCCACACTCCACATCCGGTCCAACAGAGCAAACTTCGGATCACAAAATTTCCTCCGCAGCGTAAAGGGCTTTCCATCCGCAATTTGTCCAGCTTGACGCAGCTCTTCCCTTGCTGCTCTCATCGCAGAGCGAGCATCCTTGGCATCAGCAACGGACTTCTCTAAACCCGTTTGCCTTGCCCGGCCTTCTTTCTCAAGAAGCTGGCAATGGTCAGTAGCACTCTTTAACTTTACGGCCATATCGGCCATCTCCTCCTTGCTTTGGCAATGGGCAGCCTGTTCGGCTTTCAGCTCTTCAAGGGCTTTTCCGGCGGCCGCATCGCTTTTTCTGGCTTGATCCTTCGCTCGGGCGAGTTCGGCCCTAAGACCCTCCACGGCGGCCGCACCATCTGCGTCAAGCACACACACGGTAAGATATTGACATAAAGCTCCTCTTACTAGCCGCCGCCCGATGAATTACATACCTTGAGCATCATCAAGCCGCTTGTTGACAAGCGCGATGTCGGCATCTGCCACATCAAGTTGCCGCTTCAGTTCGGCAAAATCACCAATCCGGCTTGACTCTGGACAATTAGCCACCTATATATATATATATATATATATATATATATATATATATATATATAAAGGTGCCACTTAAAGGACCTGGGATTAAGATCCTCTGCGCGCCGTCAATTTT
>LR880969.1:779599716-779620266 GCA_904067115.1 Aegilops sharonensis
GTTTGGTTATGCTCCATCTTCGTCACACAAAATACTCAAATCATGCACAACCCCGGTTTCAGCCAAGCAATTGTTTCATACTTTAGAATTTTCAAACTCTTTCAACTTTCACGCAATACATGAGCGTGAGCCATGGACATAGCACTATATGTGGAATAGAATATGGTGGTTGTGGAGAAGATAAAAAAGGAGACGATGGTCTCACATCAACTAGGCGTATCAACGGGCTATGGAGATTCCCATTAATAGATATCAATGTGAGGAGTAGGGATTGCCATGCAACGGATGCACTAAGAGATATAAATGTATGAAAGCTCAACAAAATGCAACTAAGTGGGTGTGCATCCAACTTGCTTGCTCACGAAGACCTAGGGCATTTGAGGAAGCCCATTGTAGGAATATACAAGCCAAGTTCTATAATGAAAAATTCCCACTAGTATTTGAAAGTGACAAAACAAGAGACTCTCTAACATGAAGAACATGGTGCTACTTTGAAGCACAAGTGTGGAAAAAGAGATAGTAGCATTGCCCCTTTTTATTTTGTTTTTTTGGGCCTCTTTTTTTCTTTTGGCCTTTCTCTTTTTTTGGGACAACGTTCTATGAATAATGATCATCACACTTCTATTTATTTACAACTCAATGATTACACCTCGATACTAGAACAAAGTATGACTCCATATGCATGCCTCTGGCGGTGTACCTGATGAAGCTATGTACCTAGGGTAGGGGCATGGACCTGTCTTAAGTGCCCTACCCAAGGACATCCCTAGAAGAAGTTACCTTTCAATCGACTTGGAGGTATCCCACTTGACGGATTCAAGACACTCGACCATGGAGCTATCACTCGACCACGAAGCCAACCACTCGACTGCCAGGAGATCTAAAGTCACTCCGCACACAAACAGTCGGTCATTAAGTAGCTTTTATGGTCATCATAGCACTTTATTAGGGGCGTTACCAGTAACCCCCAGTCTTAATGTACTTTAAACCCTGCATTACTGAGGGCTGGAGGGGCCTGGCGAACTATATATAAGCCACCCCCTCCTCAGTATCAAGGGTTCGCACCCCTGTTATTCTTACACACGTAATTCAGTCGACCGCCTCCGGGCACCGAGACGTAGGGCTGTTACTTCCTCCGAGAAGGGCCTGAACTCATAATCCTCGTGTGCTTACAGCTCCTCCATAGCTAAGATCTAGCCTCTCCTTACATACCCCCCTACATCACTGTCAGAGTTAGAACCACGACAGTTGGCGCCCACCGTGGGGCTAGGAGTCTTAGTGCCTAGATTGGAGAAGTTGCGATTTTTCCGATCCCTTTGATCATGGTTTCGGGCGGAGCTTTGGTGGAGGGCCGCGAGATCCGTCTCGGCGCACTCACGTTCATCGCCGACGACTCCACTTGGCTTCAGGAGGCTCCACTCGACATCGACGCGCTCCCCGTCCGCGGAGCGACGCACTTTCGCGCATGCGTCCGTGGTGTCCTCCTGCGGCAGCTGTCGACCCAGTATTGGTCGGCTCCTGTGGCATCCCCCCGCCCTGTCTCTCGCCAGCGCAAGCGCTCCGGTCGATCGAGGCTTCAGAGGTGGGTGAGGCATGCGGTGGCCCGCTAGTCGGCCGTCCCACAAGTCGCGGCAATCGAGCCCGACGAATCCCTCTACGGCCTGTTCGACCTGTCGACTGGCTCCGCAGAGACCGCATCCGAGTGCGACAGCAGCGACCCAGCGGCAGAGGTTCTGGTGATCGATGGGCCACGCAGTCCTCCCGGTTTCCCTCGCACTGACGGAGGTGCAGGTGGGGGCGACCCATCGCGTCTCCACGAAGAATATCTCCCCGAGCCTCTCACGTCATTGCAGCGAGAGGAGCTTCGCCGCCGGAACATGGATGCACTTCACACTCCTATCGTTGGAGAAACCCCCGAGGTCCAAGCCTTGGAGGACGCGCGCTTGGCTAACTTGGTCGAGCGCACTCGATTGGAGAATCTCTAGCGAGTACTCGACGAGCAAGCGCGTCAACGGGCTCCAGAATCCAGTCAACATCAGCTCTTTCCGCCTACACAGGTATATCGAACTCCAGTTCAGAATTTGGCAGCTGCGGCCCATATAGCAGAATCGATTCAGCCCTCCCAGTCAGAGGCTGGCAGAGGCTTGTTGCAAATCAGAGCATTGCTCCGGGCAGCGGGAAACCAGAATTCCGTTGTTTCTCAGTCGCGGAATAGGATCCATAGTCGATCCGTTGCAGCGGATACAGTCCAGTCAGCTCACAGCCCAAGATCGCCCCCGAGGCGTGAGGGACGTGGTGACCGGCATGATCAGTACAGAAGGAATGAGCAGTATGATCACCGATTCGATCGTGATGATCGACGTCGAGTGCCAACCCCTCCCCCGAGGAGTGGATCATATGTGCCTCGACAGTAGGATGACAGGCGCCCTCATAGTGTTGGGCGGAGAATTCCAGTCGACCCCAGGGAACCAGGCTTTGATGCGAGATCCATTCTCGTTCAAGGTTTGGTCGACAGGAACAGAGCTCATCGAGAAGGCCACGACAGAGATGCGCCTACTAGTAGCAGAGTACATGTTTCAGGGCCAGAGTGTTTCAGTCGAGCCATCAGAGCCGCTATGATTCCCCCCAACTTCAGGTTGGCGACTGGTGTTAGTAAGTTCACCGGTGAGTCCAAGCCTGACACTTGGCTCCAAGATTACCGAGTGGCTGTCCAGATTGGCGGGGGCAATGATGAGCTAGCTATGAAGCATTTGCCTCTCATGTTAGAGGGTTCAGCCAGAGCGTGGCTAAATCAGTTAGCACCCAGCAGCATCTACACTTGGGAGGACCTCTCTCGAGTGTTTGTCACAACCTTTGAAGGAACATGCAAGCGACCTGCAGGTCTTGCAGAATTGCGGTCTTGCATGCAGAAACCGAGTGAAACTCTGAGGGATTACATCCAGAGGTGGATCACGTTGCATCACACAGTTGAAAATGTACCTGATCATCAAGCAGTTTGTGCCTTTAAAGAAGGCGTTAAGAACAGAGAATTGAATATGAAGTTCGGTCGAACCGGAGATATGTCTCTGAATCGGATGATGGAGATCACCACCAAATACGCTAATGGTGAAGATCAGGAGCGACTCCGGAGTGGCAAGCATAAGGCAGTCGCCCAGGAAACCGGAGGAAATTCCAGTTGGAAACAGAAGCAAAAGGCCAAGCCAGCCGCTCCTGGGGAGGCCCTGGCCGTAACCCAGGGAAAATTTAAGGGAAAACCCAAGGGGCCTTGGAACCCCAAGAAAGTTAAGGATCAATATGGAAATGATGTTTTGGATCTGCCATGTCACATTCATACCAAGAAAGACGAAGAAGGCAAACTCATTTTCCCAAAACATACCACTCGACAGTGTCGGCTCCTGATCCAGCAGTTTCAGGGCAAGCAGTCCAAAGAAAAGGAAAAGGAGTCGGACAAAGTTGAGGACAAAGAAGATAGTGACGATGGGTACCCCCAGGTCAATTCCACCCTGATGATTTTTGCTGATGTTGAAAGCAAAATTCGACTGAAGGTTATTAACCGTGAGGTGAATATGGTTGCTCCGGCAACACCCAGTTATCTGAAGTGGTCTCAAACTGCCATCACATTCGACCAGTCTGATCACCCTACGCACATTGCCACCCCTGGGAGGCAAGCTTTGGTGGTCGACCCAGTTGTCGAAGGCACTCGACTGACCAAAGTCCTGATGGATGGAGGCAGCGGTTTGAACATATTGTATGCAGAAACATTGAAAGGGATGGGCATTCCGATGTCCAGGCTCAGTACCAGTAACATGAGTTTCCATGGAGTCATTCCTGGGAAGAAAGCCGAGTCACTCGGCCAAATTGCTCTTGATGTGGTTTTCGGTGATTCCAAGAATTACCACAAGGAAAAGTTGACATTTGAGGTTGTGGATTTCCAAAGTGCTTATCATGCTATTTTGGGCAGGCCAGCTTATGCACTCTTCATGGCTCGACCGTGTTATGTGTATCTCAAATTGAAGATGCCTGGACCCAAAGGTGTGATCACTGTTACAGGCAATCGGAAGAAAGCAGAAGAATGTTTTCAGAAAGGCTCAAAGATTGCTGACGCTCAGATGGCAGTAGTCGAGCTACAAGATTATCAGAAGACTGCAGATCTGAGTGAGTTGCTGCGAGCCAAGAAGCCTGCTTCTGAATCAGCTTTTGAGTCGTCCGGTGAAATGAAGCCAGTTCACATTCACCCGACCGATCTGAATGCTTCTCCGACTCACATCTCAACGACGCTCGACTCCAAATAGGAAGAAGCGCTCATCCAGTTCCTCCGTGAGAACTGGGACATCTTCGCATGGAAGCCTTCTGACATGCCTGGAGTTCCTAGGGGACTGGCTGAGCACCGTCTGCGAGTCGACCCAAAGGTCAAACCTGTGAAAGAACATCTTCGACGGTCCGCCGTCCAGAAGAGGAAGGCCATTGGCGAGGAGGTGGCTCGGCTCTTAGCAGCGGAGTTCATCCGAGAAATTTACCACTCCGAGTGGCTCGCCAATGTTGTCATGGTCCCCAAGAAGGACAAGTCACTTCGCATGTGCATTGACTTCAAGCATATCAATCGAGCCTGCCCGAAAGATCATTTTCCTCTCCCCCGCATCGACCAGATAGTCGACTCGACTGCAGGATGTGAGTGTTTGTCTTTTCTAGACGCCTATTCCGGGTACCATCAGATCCGTCTGTACGGGCCCGACGAGATCAAAACGGCTTTCATCACTCCATTCGGGTGCTTCTGTTATGTCACCATGCCATTCGACCTCAAGAATGCCTGAGCCACGTTCATGAGGATGATTCAGAAGTGTTTGCTCACTCAAATCAGTCGGAATGTGGAAGCATACATGGATGATATTGTGGTCAAGTCATGGAAGGGTTCCGACCTGCTGACTGACCTCGCTGAAACCTTTGCCAACCTCGGGAGGTATGACATCAAGCTCAATCCATCAAAATGCACATTCGGAGTTCCAGGTGGAAAGTTACTCGGTTTTCTCATTTCCGAACGGGGAATCGACGCCAATCCAGAAAAGGTTGGAACTATACTCTGGATGAAGCCTCCTGTGCGCGTGCACGATGTCCAGAAGCTTACAGGTTGCTTGGCCGCTTTAAGTCGATTCATCTCTCGGCTCGGTGAGAAGGCATTGCCTCTTTACCGACTGATGAAGAAGTCAGAAAAGTTCGAGTGGACTCCAGAAGCTGATGCAGCGTTTGCAGAGCTCAAAGCCCTGCTCTCCACCCAGCCGGTGCTTGCTGCCCCAATCAGCAAGGAGCCTTTGCTGCTTTACATTGTGGCCACAGGACAAGTTGTCAGTACAGTACTTACGGTCGAGCGGGAAGAATAAGGAAAGGCCTTCAAAGTTCAGCGCCCAGTATATTATGTTTCTGAAGTTTTGACTCCATCAAAGCAAAGATATCCTCCTTACCAGAAGCTTGTATATGGGATTTATATGACCACGAAGAAGGTTGCACATTACTTCTCTGATCATTCCATTACAGTCGTCAGCGACGCTCCACTGTCAGAGATTTTACACAACTGAGATGCAACTGGTCGAGTGGCAAAATGGGCAATTGAACTTCTTCCCCTAGATATCAAGTTTGAGGCAAATAAAGCTATCAAGTCCCAAGCAATTGCAGATTTCGTCGCCGAGTGGATTGAGCAGCAACTTCCGACTCAAGTTCACTCGGAGCACTGGACCATGTTCTTCGATGGATCTAAGATGCTGAATGGTTCTGGTGCTGGGGTAGTATTGGTTTCCCCCCGAGGAGATAAGCTCAGATATGTTCTCCAGATTCACTTCGATTCCTCCAATAACGAAGCAGAATATGAAGCACTTTTGTATGGGTTGCGCATGGCCATTTCACTCGGCGTCCGTCGCCACATGGTCTATGGCGACTCAGATTTGGTGGTTAATCAGGTGATGAAGGAGTGGGACGTCAGAAGTCCAGCCATGACTGGTTATTGCAATGCAGTAAGAAAGTTAGAGAAGAAATTCGAGGGGTTAGAGCTTCATCACATCCCCCGACTGAAAAATCAAGCAGCTGACGATTTGGCAAAGATAGGCTCCAAGAGAGAAGCCGTTCCCAGCAATGTGTTTTTGGAGCACATCCACTCGCCGTCAGTCTAGGAAGATCCTTTTACAGAAGAAGCCCCGCAGCCAAAGAGTGCCACGGATCCGACTGAAGTCGAAATTCCAGCAGTGGTCGACCTAATCATGGAAGTCTTGGCAATCACCCCCGATTGGACGATACCGTACATCGCGTATATCCTAAGAAAGGAACTCCCGGAGGACGAAGAAGAGGCTCGACAGATCGTCCGTCGATCCAAGGCCTTTACAGTCATAAAGGGACAGTTGTATAGAGAAAGCGCGACTGGAGTCGGTCAGAAGTGTATAACACCAGAAGAAGGTCAGATAATCCTTGATGATATCCACTCGGGGACCTGTGGTCATCATGCGTCCTCTCGGACCATTGTGGCTGAAGCATACCGAGCGGGATTTTACTGTCCAAGAGCGAATGAAATGGCAAAGAGATAGTCGACAAGTGTGAAGGGTGCCAGTTCTACTCCAACATGTCGCACAAGCCTGCATCAGCCCTGAAGACCATTCCACTCGTCTGGCCCTTCGCTGTTTGGGGATTGGACATGGTTAGCCCATTGAGAACAGGCAGGAGTGGTTTCACACATGTGCTTGTGGCAGTCGACAAGTTTACCAAATGGATTGAAGCTAAACCTATCAAGAATCTTGATGCTTGCACGGCTATCAGTTTCGTCAGGGAGTTAACATTCAGATATGGAGTCCCGCATAGCATCATCACAGACAATGGGTCAAACTTTGATTCGGACAAGTTCAGAGCTTTTTGCGCCTCTCAAGGCACACGAGTCGACTACGCATCCGTCGCCCACCCCCAGTCGAATGGACAAGCAGAAAGGGCAAACAGTCTGGTTCTCAAAGGACTGAAGCCTCGGCTGATGCGTAATCTCAAGCACGCGGCAGGCGCTTGGGTCGACGAGCTTCCGTCAGTTCTGTGAGGATTGAGGACCACCCCTAATCGGTCGACTGGAAGAACTCCGTTCTTTCTGGTTTACGGAGCGGAAGCAGTCTTGCCGAGTGCTCTGCTTCACAATGCACCCCGAGTCGAGCTCTACTCCGAAGCTGAAGCAGAACAAGCCCGGCAAGACGCAGTCGACCTCCTGGAAGAAGAAAGAGAAATGGCTATGATCCGATCGACCATTTACCAGCAAGACTTGCGTCGATTCCATGCCAGAAACGTGAAGAGTCGAGCCTTCCAAGAAGGAGATTTGGTCCTCCGAGTGGATCAACAGAAACCACACAAGCTCGCTCCTACTTGGGAAGGCCCCTTCATCGTCACCAGAGTCCTCCATAATGGAGTGTATCACCTTTACAACGTCGATCGCCAGATCGATGAGCCACGAGCTTGGAATGCGGAACTACTCCGCCCCTTTTACACTTGAATTCTCACTCGGATGAGATGTAATAAGAAAAACTTCTGTAGTTTATTTATCAAAGACAAAAGTGTTCCAATTGTTCCTATAATTGCTGTTGTTTTTATTTGCGTATGAAATTCCCCCAGTGGGTGACTTAGCTGCGAATCCGTTTCGCCTAAGTTTGAAAAAATCCTACCGAGTGGACAGCAAACCTCCCACTCGGGGGCTTAGCTGCAGTCCAGTACTCGCCTAAGTTTGAAAAAATCCTACCGAGTGGAGAGCAAACCTCCCACTCGGGGGCTTAGCTACAGTCCAGTACTCGCCTAAGTTTGGAAAAATCCTACCGAGTGGAGAGCAAACCTCCCACTCGGGGGCTTAGCTGCAGTCCAGTACTCGCCTAAGTTTGGAAAAATCCTACCGAGTGAGAGCAAACCTCCCACTCGGGGGCTTAGCTGCAGTCCAGTACTCGCCTAAGTTTGGAAAAATCCTACCGAGTGAGAGCAAACCTCCCACTCGGGGGCTTAGCTACAGCCCAGTGCTCGCCTAAGTGTTTAAAATCCTATCGAGTGGAGAGCAAACCTCCCACTCGGGGGCTTCGCTGCAGTCCAGTACTCGCCTAAGTTTGGAAAAATCCTACCGAGTGAGAGCAAACCTCCCACTCGGGGGCTTAGCTACAGCCCAGTGCTCGCCTAAGTGTTTAAAATCCTATCGAGTGGAGAGCAAACCTCCCACTCGGGGGCTTCGCTGCAGTCCAGTACTCGCCTAAGTTTGGAAAAATCCTACCGAGTGAGAGCAAACCTCCCACTCGGGGGCTTAGCTACAGCCCAGTGCTCGCCTAAGTGTTTAAAATCCTATCGAGTGGAGAGCAAACCTCCCACTCGGGGGCTTCGCTGCAGTCCAGTACTCGCCTAAGTTTGGAAAAATCCTACCGAGTGAGAGCAAACCTCCCACTCGGGGGCTTAGCTACAGCCCAGTGCTCGCCTAAGTGTTTAAAATCCTATCGAGTGGAGAGCAAACCTCCCACTCGGGGGCTTCGCTGCAGTCCAGTACTCGCCTAAGTTTGGAAAAATCCTACCGAGTGAGAGCAAACCTCCCACTCGGGGGCTTAGCTACAGCCCAGTGCTCGCCTAAGTGTTTAAAATCCTATCGAGTGGAGAGCAAACCTCCCACTCGGGGGCTTCGCTGCAGTCCAGTACTCGCCTAAGTTTGGAAAAATCCTACCGAGTGAGAGCAAACCTCCCACTCGGGGGCTTAGCTACAGCCCAGTGCTCGCCTAAGTGTTTAAAATCCTATCGAGTGGAGAGCAAACCTCCCACTCGGGGGCTTCGCTGCAGTCCAGTACTCGCCTAAGTTTGGAAAAATCCTACCGAGTGAGAGCAAACCTCCCACTCGGGGGCTTAGCTACAGCCCAGTGCTCGCCTAAGTGTTTAAAATCCTATCGAGTGGAGAGCAAACCTCCCACTCGGGGGCTTCGCTGCAGTCCAGTACTCGCCTAAGTTTGGAAAAATCCTACCGAGTGAGAGCAAACCTCCCACTCGGGGGCTTAGCTACAGCCCAGTGCTCGCCTAAGTGTTTAAAATCCTATCGAGTGGAGAGCAAACCTCCCACTCGGGGGCTTCGCTGCAGTCCAGTACTCGCCTAAGTTTGGAAAAATCCTACCGAGTGAGAGCAAACCTCCCACTCGGGGGCTTAGCTACAGCCCAGTGCTCGCCTAAGTGTTTAAAATCCTATCGAGTGGAGAGCAAACCTCCCACTCGGGGGCTTCGCTGCAGTCCAGTACTCGCCTAAGTTTGGAAAAATCCTACCGAGTGAGAGCAAACCTCCCACTCGGGGGCTTAGCTACAGCCCAGTGCTCGCCTAAGTGTTTAAAATCCTATCGAGTGGAGAGCAAACCTCCCACTCGGGGGCTTCGCTGCAGTCCAGTACTCGCCTAAGTTTGGAAAAATCCTACCGAGTGAGAGCAAACCTCCCACTCGGGGGCTTAGCTACAGCCCAGTGCTCGCCTAAGTGTTTAAAATCCTATCGAGTGGAGAGCAAACCTCCCACTCGGGGGCTTCGCTGCAGTCCAGTACTCGCCTAAGTTTGGAAAAATCCTACCGAGTGAGAGCAAACCTCCCACTCGGGGGCTTAGCTACAGCCCAGTGCTCGCCTAAGTGTTTAAAATCCTATCGAGTGGAGAGCAAACCTCCCACTCGGGGGCTTAGCTGCAGCCCAGTGCTCGCCTAAGTTTGAAAAAATCCTACCGAGTGGAGAGCAAACCTCCCACTCGGGGGCTTAGCTGCAGTCGATTACTCGCCTAAGTTTGGAAAAATCCTACCAAGTGGAGAGCAAACCTCCCACTCGGGGGCTTAGTTGCAGTCCAGTACTCGCCTAAGTTTGGAAAAATCCTACCGAGTGGAGAGCAAACCTCCCACTCGGGGGTTAGCTGCAGTCCAGTACTCGCCTAAGTTTGGAAAAATCCTACCGAGTGGAGAGAAAACCTCCCACTCGGGGGCTTAGCTGCAGCCCAGTGCTCGCCTAAGTTTGAAAAACTCCTACCGAGTGGAGAGCAAACCTCCCACTCGGGGGCTTAGCTGCAGCCCAGTGCTCGCCTAAGTTTGAAAAAATCCTACCGAATGGAGAGCAAACCTCCCACTCGGGGGCTTAGCTACAGCCCAGTGCTCGCCTAAGTGTTTAAAATCCTACCGAGTGGAGAGCAAACCTCCGACTCGGAGGCTTAGCTGCAGCCCAGTGCTCGCCTACGTAATAAAAATCCTACCGAGTGGAGAGCAAACCTCCGACTCGGAGGCTTAGCTGCAGCCCAGTGCTCGCCTACGTAATAAAAATCCTACCGAGTGGAGAGCAAACCTCCGACTCGGAGGCTTAGCTGCAGCCCAGTGCTCGCCTACGTAATAAAAATCCTACCGAGTGGAGAGCAAACCTCCGACTCGGAGGCTTAGCTGCAGCCCAGTGCTCGCCTACGTAATAAAAATCCTACCGAGTGGAGAGCAAACCTCCGACTCGGAGGCTTAGCTGCAGCCCAGTGCTCGCCTACGTAATAAAAATCCTACCGAGTGGAGAGCAAACCTCCGACTCGGAGGCTTAGCTGCAGCCCAGTGCTCGCCTACGTAATAAAAATCCTACCGAGTGGAGAGCAAACCTCCGACTCGGAGGCTTAGCTGCAGCCCAGTGCTCGCCTACGTAATAAAAATCCTACCGAGTGGAGAGCAAACCTCCGACTCGGAGGCTTAGCTGCAGCCCAGTGCTCGCCTACGTAATAAAAATCCTACCGAGTGGAGAGCAAACCTCCGACTCGGAGGCTTAGCTGCAGCCCAGTGCTCGCCTACGTAATAAAAATCCTACCGAGTGGAGAGCAAACCTCCGACTCGGAGGCTTAGCTGCAGCCCAGTGCTCGCCTACGTAATAAAAATCCTACCGAGTGGAGAGCAAACCTCCGACTCGGAGGCTTAGCTGCAGCCCAGTGCTCGCCTACGTAATAAAAATCCTACCGAGTGGAGAGCAAACCTCCGACTCGGAGGCTTAGCTGCAGCCCAGTGCTCGCCTACGTAATAAAAATCCTACCGAGTGGAGAGCAAACCTCCCGCTCGGGGGCTTAGCTGCAGCCCAGTGCTCGCCTAAGTGTTTAAAATCCTACCGAGTGGAGAGCAAACCTCCCGCTCGAGGGCTTAGCTGCAGCCCAGTGCTCGCCTAAGTGTTTAAAATCCTACCGAGTGGAGAGCAAACCTCCCAACCTCCCACTCGGGGGCTTAGCTGTAGCCCAGTGCTCGCCTAAGTGTTTAAAATCCTACCGAGTGGAGAGCAAACCTCCCACTCGGAGGCTTAGCTGCAGCCCAGTGCTCGCCTAAGTACAAAACACGTCCCAATCCGCAAGGACGACGAGGTGCGAATCGACTGCTACCTTCTCCTTCGGAGCTGCACCACAAATACGAAGTTATTTTGAGTGAAGATCAAGTTCCACTCGACAGATAATCCATGAAGATATTCTACGATAAATCAAGTTTGGATAAGATCCAAAGGTCCTGGACCGCAGATCAAAGTACTCGAGCCTCCAGCTCGACAGAGTTTAACGGTTACAAAATCCACTCGACATTCCGAGGCAAATTTAAAGTGAAGCTTAAAAAGTTTTTATTCCTCAGGCGGAGGACTGGATGGGGAGACGAACTCGTCCAAGTCGATCCCGTCTGCAATACGAGTGGCAGCAGCAATAAAAGTCTCCATGAAGTCTTGAAAGCTGTGCTTCCTGGTATTGGGAACTTGGATGGCGGTCAACTTTTCTTCTCACGCCTCCTTGCAGTGGACGTGGACCAGAGATAGAGCAACGTCAGCGCCACATCTAGCAGAAGATTTCTTCCATTCAGTCACCCGACGAGGAACTTCATTCAGTCGAGTCATCAGAGACTCGAGGTCATTTTGAAGCGTCATCCTAGGCCAGAGCGACGTGTTGATCCGTGACATTGCAACCTTCAGTCGAGCCAGATAATCAACCACGCCTGCAACACGAGACTCCAGTCGGAGCACGTTCATAGCTACTTCGTCCTTCACCGGGGAGTTAATGGGATCCAAACTTGTCTCCACTCGACTGGTCTCCTCCTGGAAGTTCTGGCAGAATTCTGTAAACACAAGCCGAAGATAAGACAGCGACTCTGCATGAGTTTAATGATGACAAGTCAGTCAGGTCAAAATGGCTACCTTCAAGCATGACGAACAGCTTCTTGGCGAGTCCACCGAGATAAGCCTCCAGATCGTTCCTCTTCCCTACCAATTCACTGGCCTTGTCACCCAGAGCTATCTTGTCATTCTTCAGACGGCTGACTTCCTGGTTGGCCGCATCGAGAGCAGTTTTCAGTCTGGAGTTTTCCTTTTCAAGAGTTCCGACTGAGGCCAGTTTTTCTTCAGCAAGTTTCGTCTTGTTCAAGGCCTCCTTCTGCGCTTCGGCAAGATCTTGATCCTTCTTCTTCAGAGCTTCCTCCAGTTTATCTACGAAACGTCGAGTGAGACCAACATCAAGAATGGACAAGAAAGAAAAGTCACTCGTCAAGAATGGAAAACCTCACCAGCCATACCTTTTGCTTCTTCTCGCGCCTTCTGCAAGTTCTCTTGAGCAAGCTTCAAGTCAAGGTTGAGCTGGATCTGTTTATTCTCCAACTCAGTATAGCGAGTCACAAGTTCGCAGGATTTCTGCAAAAATCAGTCGACAGACGTCCAAGATAAGTTGCTTCCGAGTAACCAAGAGACAATGATGGTGTTTCTAAGACTACAGCCGAATCAAAAACATTCGACAGTAGTCCCGGGGACTACACCCAGTGGGTGCACTCAGCGTGCCCCCACCGGTTTGACCCAAAAAAACGACTGCCCGCAGTCGACCGGATGCAGTTCCATTCGACATGGCCTGACCAGACCGAGTGAAGAAGTACAACTACAGCAACACAATATAAAGACTACAGTCGACTGCCAGCAGTCCACCGTAGTCTCGGGGACTACACCCAGTGGGTGCACTTAGCGTGCCCCCACTCGTCCAAAAATTAACAGACACACCCAGTGGGTGTACAGATATAAAGATCTTCGGTAAAGAGATTCTTCAGACAGCATATCCTAACAGAACAAGCGGTGAATCGACTGACCTGGACGTTGCTCTGAAGAGCGGAACTCGCGTCATAAGCTGCTTGGCTGGCTTCCCAAACCACCTTCACTTGCTCCATCATGATTCCCGCCTGGCGTATAGCCTCTTTAGAGGCACCCACTTGGTCCTCAGGGACGGAGTATGTGGAAAAAAGCGAAGGCGGATTCGCAATCGACGTCGAAGGCCGCATGCTCGTTAGAGGAACAGCGAAAGTCACAGAAGCCCGAGTGGTATCACCACCATCCCGAGCTACGGCCTCCGGCGCTGGGGTAGTTTGTGGGGTCTTGCCAGTCGACGCCCTCCTGTTTCTTCTCACCCTCAGCGGTACTTCGTCGTCGTCATCAGGGAGGTCAATGACATGAGGAGGAGCTACAAGAAAAATTCAATCGACCGGAATTATAAGAAATCGGCAGTCGACTCAAGGCAGAGCATCAGTAATCATACCAGGGTTGGAGGTAACAGCGTCTTCCATCTCTTGGTCATCGTCCTTGGCGGAGAGCTCCGAGGTGGCAGCACTGCAAATTTCAAAAGTCAGTTAGCTTGCTCAATGAGTCGACCAAGAGTCTGTCACGTTCAACAAAGGAAAACAAATTCCACTATTACCCAGAAATGGTGGGGACAGTCATCTTCATCTTGGGCAGAGCCTTGGGCGGCTTGGACGGCGTCGCGCGTGGGTGTTTGGGAGCTTTTTCAGTCGGCGCTGGAGAAGAGGTCCGAGGGCGCTTCGACGACTGCCCAACAGGGGCAGTCGCCTTACCACATTCCCGCGCAGGGTCGTGTGTAAGCTTGGATCGCCTTTCCGAGCAGGGAGGTTCGACTTCCTCCTCCTCCTCTTTGCTGGAGTCGTCGTCGTCATCCCCCTCTCCTTCACCGTCAGATTCCCACTCTCCTTGCTCGTCTCCACTTTCGCCTCCGCTCGCCTCTCCTTCCTCGGCCTGCTCCTGTGCTCCATTGGGTGTCGAGTACATATCAGTAGTTTCCTGGAGGACAGCAAACAAGACAAAAGTCAAACGATCGATCCAAAGAGAACAAATAAAGAAAGCAAGATCTCAGTCGGAAACACAAGGTCAGACCTTGTCCACTTCGTATGTGTGGTCGAGTGGAACGATCCTCCTGGCTCCTCGGGGGTTGTCTTTGTTCCCTGTGATGCTCGACAGCCACCCTTCCAGCATCTCGTCAGTGACCTCCTCTGGGTGAATCCGAGTGGTGTCTTCGAGACCCGAGTACAGCCACATCGGGTGGTCACGAGCCTGAAGCGGTTGGATGCGCCTCTGAACGAAGACTTCCAGCAAGTCCATGCCAATCACACCCTCGCGGACAAGCTGAACCACTCGACTGACCAGCACCTTGACTTGCGCCTTTTCCTTCGGTGCCACTTTCAGAGAGGCAGGTTTTTGTGCTCGGTTCAGAGAGAAAGGGGGAAGCCCAGTCGACTGTCCTGGGGTCGCCTGGTCTTGACAGTAAAACCAAGTCGACTGCCAACCACGGACCGACTCGGGAAAAGTGATAGACGGAAAAGAACTTTTTCCCCTCGTCTGGATCGCCAGGACCCCACACAGCTGGATCACCTGCGTCCGTTCTTCACTCGACTTTGCCTTCTTAACCGACTGGGAGCGACAAGTGAAGATGTGCTTGAAGAGTCCCCAATGGGGGCGGCAACCCAAGAAGTTTTCACACAAGGAAACGAAAGCAGCAAGATACACAATGGAATTGGGAGTGAAGTGATGGAGCTGCGCTCCGAAGAAGTTCAAGAAACTCCGAAAAAAGGATGAGGAGGCAGAGAGAATCCGCGATCGATATGAGTGGCGAGGAGGAAGCACTCACCATCAAGAGGCTGGGGTTCGACTTCTTTCCCCGGGAGACGCGCAGATCCGTGGGGAATGAATCCCCCCTCGACCAGATCATCAAGATCATCCTGCCGAATCGCCGATGGCATCCAGTCGCCCTGGATCCAACCCTTGGGCAGAGCAGTCCTCGAGGAAGATCCGCCCCGAGCGGACTTCTTCCCCTTCCCCTGCACCGCCGCCTTCTTCGCGCGCTCCAGAGCCGACGTCTTCTCCTTCACCATCGTTGCCGGCGAAGCTCGAACAGACCTACGGCACCAAGGTGAGAGCGGAGGTGGCGGAGGATCTTGTGAAGGGAGAAGGAAAAGTGAAGGCGCACTGTTCGGAGGTCCCGAGCCGGCAGCTTATAAGAGGTCACTTCCGAGTGGCTGATTGGTAGGCCCGGGCAATCCCGTCAAATCCCGCAACAGGCGCGCGCGCGGTACGTGGTGAAAAAGGTGGCGCGGGGATCGAGGAGCTTCCGTCTTATCCCATCCGATTACTGCGGCCGCCCCCGTCCCACGCGCTTCCCAAATTCAAATGCCGCAAAATCCGCGGGCTGCAGAACAACTCGTCGAACAGAAGATCCCTTTCACACCATCACTCGAAACTTCACAGGTAAAGAAATTCACTCGACAAGAGGCCTAGAATGGATCAAGGCGACTGAAAGAAGTTGATGACGTCATCCGTGACAATTGATCCAAAACAAGGCGTTCATACAGCACAGAGAACCAGTCGGAAGGATCCCAACTCCTTCCCCACTCAAACCTCGATCCATTCGGGGGCTAATGATGAAGCTATGTACCTAGGGTAGGGGCATGGACCTGTCTTAAGTGCCCTACCCAAGGACATCCCTAGAAGAAGTTACCTTTCAATTGACTTGGAGGTATCCCACTCGACGGATTCAAGACACTCGACCATGGAGCTATCACTCGACCACGAAGCCAACCACTCGACTGCCAGGAGATCTAAAGTCACTCCGCACACAAACGGTCGGTCATTAAGTAGCTTTTATGGTCATCATAGCACTTTATTAGGGGTGTTACCAGTAACCCCCAGTCTTAATGTAATTTAAACCCTGCATTACTAAGGGCTGGAGGGGCCTGGCGAACTCTATATAAGCCACCCCCCTCCTCAGTATCAAGGGTTCGCACCCCTGTTATTCTTACACACGTAATTCAGCCGACCGCCTCCGGGCACCGAGACGTAGGGTTGTTACTTCCTCCGAGAAGGGCCTGAACTCGTAATCCTCGTGTGCTTACAGCTCCTCCATAGCTAAGATCTAGCCTCTCCATACATACCCCCCTACATCACTGTCAGAGTTAGAACCACGACAGTACCGGGATGGGCAATGATTCATGAGCGACATGTATGAAAGAATTATGAAAGGTGGCTTTGCCACAAATACTATGTCAACTACATGATCATGCAAAGCAATATTACAATGATGAATGTGTCATGATGAACGGAACGGTGGAAAGTTGCATGGCAATATATCTCGGAATGGCTATGGAAATGCCATAATAGGTAGGTATGGTGGCTGTTTTGAGGAAGGTATATGGGTGTAATGCACCGGCGAAAGTTGCGCGGTACTAGAGAGGCTAGCAATGGTGGAAGGATGAGAGTGCGTATAATCCATGGACTCAACATTAGTCATAATGAACTCACATACTTATTGCAAAAATCTACAAGTCATCAAAATCAAGCACTACGCGCATGCTCCTAGGGGGGAGGTTGGTAGGAGTTAACCATCGCGCGGCCCTGATCTCCACACAAGGGAAGACACTCAAAAAATATCTCATGTTTCAAATTTGTTACACAACGTTTACCATACGTGCATGCTACAGGACTTGCAACCTTCAACACAAGTATTTCTCAATTTCACAACTACTCAACTAGCATGACTCTAATATTATTACCTCCATGTCTCAAAACAATCATCAAGCGTCCAACTTTTCTTAGTATTCAACGCACTCATAAGAGAATTTTAATTTCGTAATTAGGACAAATTACCATGCTGTTTTATGAGGTTCTCAAAATGATATAAGTGAAGCATGAGAGAACAATAGTTTCTACAAAAGAAATCCACCACCATGCTCTAAAATATATAAGTGAAGCACTAGAGCAAAAACTACATAGCTCAAAAGATATAAGTGAAGCACATAGAGTATTCTAATAAATTCCGGATTTAGTGTGGCTCTCTCAAAAGGTGTGTACAGCAAGGATGATTGTGGTAAACTAAATGGCAAAGACGCAAATAATACAAGATGCTCCAAGCAAAACACATATCATGTGGTGAATAAAAATATAGCTCCAAGTAAAGTTACCGATGGAAGTATACAAAAGAGGGGATGCCTTCCGGGGCATCCCCAAGCTTTGGCTTTTAGGTGTCCTTAGATTATCTTGGGGTGCAATGGGAATCCCCAAGCTTTGGCTCTTGCCACTCCTTGTTCCATAATCCATCAAATCTTTCACCCAAAATTTGAAAACTTCACAACACAAAACTCAACAGAAAATCTCATAAGCTCCGTTAGCGAAAGAAAACAAAACACCACTTCAAGATACTGTAATGAACTCATTATTTATTTATATTGGTGTTTAACTTACTGTATTCCAACTTCCCTATGGTTCATTAACTATTTTACTAGCCATAGATTCATCAAAATAAGCAAACAACACACGAAAAACAGAATCTGTCAAAAACAGAACAGTCTGTAGTAATCTGTAACTAATGCAAACTTCTGGAACGTGAAAAATTAAGAAAAAATAGGAAGTTCTAGATAATTTGTTTATTGATCTACATAAAAAAGAATCAGCTAAAAATCACGTTCCTGTGATTTATGAAAACTAATCTCGTGCACGCAAAGTTTCTGTTTTCTGCAGCAGAATCAAAATAACTACTACCGTAGGTTATCCTAACGGTTTTACTTGGCACAAACACTAAATAAAACACAAAAACGAATCTAACAAGAGGCTACACAAATTGTTTATTCCCAAACAGAAGCAAAAAGCAAAAAAAAACTAAAATAAAATTGGGTTGCCTCCCAACAAGCGCTATCGTTTAACGCCCCTAGCTAGGCATTGATAATTCTAACGATGCTCACATGAAAGATAAGAATTGAAGCACAAAGAGAGCATCATAAAACACGTGACAAACACATCTAAGTCTAACATACTTCCTATGCATAGGCATCTTATAGGCAACCAAATTATCATAGCAAGCAAAAACTAGCATATGCAAGGAAGTGGAAAGAAACAATAGCAATCTCAACATAACGAGAGGTAATTTATTATCATGAAAATTTCTACAACCAATTTTTCCTCTCTCGTAATAATTACATGTGGGATCATAAGCAAATTCAACAAAATAGCTATCACATAAAATATTTTCAACATGATCCACATGCATGCAAAGTTGGCACTCTTCCAAAACAGTGGGATTAACATTAACTAAATTCATGACCTCTCCAAACCCACTTTTATCAAAAATACCATAAGATTGAACATTCTTCAAATATGTGGGATCTAAATTTGACACTCTTCCAAACCCACTTTCAATATTATTGCAAACACTATTATCAATCTCATATTCATCATGGGGCTTAAATAAATTTTCAAGATCATAAAAAGAATCACCCCAATCATGATCATTGCAACAAGTAGAGGACATAGCAAAACTAGCATCACCAAGCTTAGGGTTTTGCATATTATTAGCACAATTGACATCAAGAGAATTTATAATAACATCATGCAATCATGCTTTTCATCAAAGGAACTACCAAGTATGGGTTCAATAGCAACGGTCTCATGTTTAACATAAGGAACTATAGCAAATTCTTCTTCATAAATATTGGCATCATGGCCACAAGAATAGTAAGCATCATGTTCATCAAGGGATATTTCAATCAAATCATCGGAATCATCATTATCTATAGATTCATGCAAATCATTATTTCCTTCCAAAGCAACGGTCATTCTCTCAATGAATTCTTCGACATAGACATTGTGAGCATAGTTTTCATTGCAATAATTAAGTATGAAGGAATTTTCAGATTTGCTGAGAGTAAAATCATACTTTTCAATCAAAGAAGCAACTTCATGAGCACCCTTAAAAACGTCAAATTCTTCAATTTGTTCGATATCATAGTAACAATAAACACCCTTTGCATAAGAAGATAGGATTTCATTATCATTGAACTCACATAGGTAGGGAAGGTGTTTTTAGGGTTCTTAGAGCAACAAGTAAAATCACACATTTCACAAGGATTCCAAGCATAACATAGTAATTTGTTTATTTGACCCCATAAGAGTCTCCCTTTTTTAGAAAAACGGTGACGCACAAAATGAGCTTGCTCATCTAAAGATTTCCCATCAACTAGGCTAGTTGGGGTTTCAGCATGAGTGCATAAGGATCAAAGATGA
This sequence comes from Aegilops sharonensis, assembly GCA_904067115.1. Lineage (NCBI taxonomy): Eukaryota > Viridiplantae > Streptophyta > Magnoliopsida > Poales > Poaceae > Aegilops > Aegilops sharonensis. The sequence continues at coordinate 779,619,059 of LR880969.1, forward strand.
TCCAAGTAGAACACTTTAAGTGGATCCATATAAATAGATTTTTAGCAAGCAAAGATGCAAGCAAATAGAAGGCACGTGGAAACACAAACAGAAAGGCATACGGGAAGAAGGCGAATAAAAATGGCAAGGGTGAAGTGGGGGGAGAGGAAAACGAGAGGCAAATGGCAAATAATGTAGTGCGAGGGAGATGAGTTTGTGATGGGTACTTGGTATGGCTTGACTTGAGCGTAGACTCCCCGGCAACGGCGCCAGAAATCCTTCTTGCTACCTCTTGAGCATTGCGTTGGTTTTCCCTTGAAGAGGAAAGGGTGATGCAGTAAAGCAGCGTAAGTATTTCCCTCAGTTTTGAGAACCTAGGTATCAATCCAGTATGAGGCCATGCACGAGTCCCTCGCACCTACACAAACAAACAAGAACCTCGCAACCAACGCGACAAAGGGGTTGTCAATCCCTTCTCGGTCACTTACGAGAGTGAGATCTGATAGAGATGATAGATAATATTTTTGGTATTTTTATGATAAAGATGCAAATTAAATAAAGCAAAATAAACGGCAACGAAAATAGCAAAGTATTGGAAGATTAATATGATGGAAAATAGACCCGGGGGCCATAGGTTTCACTAGTGGCTTCTCTCAAGATAGCATAAGTATTTGCGATGGGTGAACGAATTATTGTCGAGCAATTGATAAAATTGAGCATAGTTATGAGAATATCTAGGTATGATCATGTATATAGGCATCACATCCGAAACAAGTAGACCGAAACGATTCTGCATCTACTACTATTACTCCACACATCGACCGCTATCCAACATGCATCTAGAGTATTAAGTTCATGAAGGACAGTGTAATGCATTAAGAAAGATGACATGATGTAGAGGGATAAACTCATGCAATATGATATAAACCCCATCTTTTTATCCTTGATGGCAACAATACAATACGTGCCTTGCTGCCCCTACTGTCAATGGGAAATGACACCGCAAGACTGAACCCAAAGCTAAGCACTTCTCCCATTGCAAGAAAGATCAATCTAGTAGGCCAAACCAAACTGATAATTCGAAGAGACTTGCAAAGATAACCAATCATACATAAAAGAATTCAGATTTGACTCAAATATTGTTCATAGATAATCTTGATCATAAACCCACAATTCATCGGATCTCGACAAACACACCGAAAAAGAAGATTACATCGAATAAATCTCCA
>LR880969.1:779627853-779641557 GCA_904067115.1 Aegilops sharonensis
GGGGTTTGGAGCAGTCAAAGCTATGTTTGACCAGATTTCAAATGAGCATAATAAATTAAATAAAAATCAGAAAAATAAAAAACCTGCGCACATAGTCTTCTTATGTCATATACTAACGATTTAAGTTGATAAACAAGGTTTACATACATTTAAACGATAAGTTCATGTGTATTGTATGATATCTCGAGTATCTCAAACTCTTTTGTATGAAGTGAAGAGAAGTGTTTTGGGGAAATAAACATGAAAATTTCAAAAAACTCACCACAGCTTCATTTTAGAGTGACTAAGAAGGATCTAGGCTTAGTTTTTCATTTTGATGTTTCACACTTGTTTAAATCTTGGTCAAAGTTAAGTTTGACCAGAATTCAAATGAGCAAAACAAATTTTTAAAAAAAAACAAAAAATGGAAAAACCAGCGCACATAGTCCGTATATATAGAATCTATGTTTAGGAAAGTTATTTGGCTGATTTAGACAAGGTCGAATAAAACCTTGCTTAGAAATGAGGCCGTTTACCCTACCTTTGGACCCCTCATTTTAGCACATTTTTCATGAAAATTTCAAAAACCTCACCACAGCTTCATTTTGGATTGACTAAGAAGGATCCAGGCTTAGTTCTTCATTTTGATGTTTTAGACTTGTTTAAATCTTGGTCAAAGTTAGGTTGGACCAGAATTCAAATGGGCAAAACAAAATTCAGAAAAATCAAAAAAAAGGAAAAACCACGTGATTCAAACATCATCCAACAGATTTAAACATCATGTCAAACATAGTTCTAACATAGGTCCAACATCATCCAACAGAAATACAACATTATTCATAATGTTTCATAATTATTCACATATAGCGTTCGGGCTTCTGTCTGTTCCTTGAGCTTCTTGCCATCACTTTGCTCCTCGTGCACCTTGTGCTCATTGCTTCTTCTCTTCTCCTCTTGGTTGTTGGTACCTTGTGCGTCTTCTTCAAACCTATCATAGAGCTGTGCAAAACATAAAGGGTAATGAGATCATGTCATGTGACCCATAAATGTACAGTAGTATTTGACCCTTGCAAGATTTACATACCTAGCAGAACTCATAACAACAGAAGATTGGTCACCATTTGGAGCCTCACTCGGATCATCATTTGGGGCCTCACTTGGATCACCATGATCATCATTTGGAGCGTCACTTGGATCACCATGATCATCATTTGGAGCCTCACTTGGATAACCATGATCACTATTTGGAGCCTCACTTGGATCACCATGATCACTATTTGGAGCATCACTTGGATCATCATCAAAATCATGCGGCTGTTGACCATCATCATTTCGAACCTCGTCAAAATCCTCATCTGATGCAACCGGCTGTTGTCCATCATTTTCAACATCTGTTGAGGCAACCGGCTGCTAACCAACATTTTCATCGAAGCCTTCATCGAAACTCTCTCCGAACGCTGGATCTACTGTGTTATCACAATACTTACCTAAATGACCAGACCCACCACATCTTGTGCACTTACGCTTCCTCGCTCCAAGTCCAGCTCCTTCGCTGCAAGGTCTGATTCGAATCTTCCTTGGTCTACCTGCTGCTCTCTTCATAAATGGAGCGCAAAGCTTGAATCCAGGGTCCACCATGTCCCATTATTGTTTTCCCTCCATAGCAGGCAAAGCATAAGCATATGTGGCTTTGAACCTTGCAACAGAGTAGTAATCATGCACATACTGTTGAATGTTCCCTGCTGGACCTGGGAGAGAAGTGATGAAAAACAAGGCATGAATGCATGGCAACCCAGTTATCTGCCATTGCCTACAACTGCAAGTTCTAGCTTCTAAATCCACTGGATATCTCCATTCCCTCTTCTCCTTATCCAAATATGATATCTCTGCTGTGGTACCCGAGCAAAGAGTCATGTTCATTTCCAAGCCTATTTTTTTCTGCATCAGTTCATTCATCATGGCAGGGATGATAATGTGGGCCATGAATTTTGCCTCGGCTATTCCTGCATGATAATGAAATTTCTGCATGTATTCTATCCTTATCCTGTCCAGCAAATCCACCACATAATGACCCTTTAGTTTCTGGATCATTGAGTTGAAAGACTGCTAGATTATTGTGCACATAGTCAACTTTGCTTAGTTCACTGAATTGGCTTCTAGCCCATAACTTGGAGTGGTGTGTTTCCAAGTATTCTTTCACTTTGGGATTCATGTATAACTGCCTCAAGTGGTAGTTGTGCTTCTTCACACTGCAAATTAAAGATGCTGGCCATAAATTGTTGGTATACACCTTTCCTTTGAATTTCTTCATGAAATTTGCAGCAAGGTGACGCATGCATTCCCTATGCTCTACTCCAGGGAACACATTGTCCACGGCCACTTCTAAACCTTTGCAGGCATCTGTATGAATGACCAACCCATTGGGATGTGCAATAGCCCGGCGTAGATTATGTAAAAACCAAGTCCAGCTCTCCTCAGACTCTGTCTCCAGCACACTGTAGGCAACTGGAAATACAAAACTGTGTGCATCAACTGCACAAGCTGCTACTAACTGTCCTTTAAACCTCCATGTGAGAAAAGTGGCATCAATAGCCCAATAAGGCCTGCAACCTGCCAAAAAACCCCGGCGACAAGCCTCAAAGCAGACAAAAACCCTCCTAAAGCATTCCTTGGTCTTCGTCACTCCCCTGAATGTGTACTCCACGGTGTGGTGATCAATATCTACAATACTACCTGGGCTTGTCCTCTCCACTTCACCTTTGAATGAATACAACAATTGAAAACTTTCCTGCCAGTTACCATAAATAGAATCCATAGCATGTTGTTTACCATTGAACAACCTCGTGTATGGTAAATCTATCTTGAATTTATCTTTGATGTTCTTCTGCAATTCCTTTGGACCCACTTGCTGGTTTTCTTTCACCCACTTCTTTACTTCTTCTGCCACCCATCTTGACTTGGCTCTACTAATTGTATCCTTCCTAAGGGTTGATTCCTGGCATGTGTGCTTAAAAGGGTTCACTTTGACCTAAACATTAGTGCTATTTCGCATTTTAGATGCGAGCAGCCTCCATGGACAACCCTCAGTCAGACAGTGCAGTCTGTAACGTACTTGATCGCTCTTGACAACTTTGAAAGTACGTTCTACCTTGATGCAGTATGTCACAAGTGCATTTCTACACTCATTCATGGATGCAAAAATTGTACCTTCTTCCAAATGAGGGTTCAAAGGGTCCCATTCAACAGTTGCAAGGTCTTCGTCCTCACCCACCGCGTCATCATCCACACGGACTGCATTGTGAGCCTCATCTTGGTTATCAGCCCGAGGTGCCCGTCGTAAATTCCGAATAACATCAGAATATAGCTTCTCTTCATCAACCCCAGAATTGTAGTCATCAGGCTCCACTTTCAAGGGGGACCCTACTGCTGTTGCCCACACTTGTCGAGCCACCACGTCACCGTGCACCAACTGAACTGTTCTTGCTAGAGATGCCATTACGGCGACTTGGTTCTCCCCGAGATGTTGCACCCGTCATCCTAGGTCCAAATGCCTGCTCAAGCACATCAACTTGCAGCCTCACATGAAAATTATCTTTCTCTTTATGCCTAACAAACATGGTAGCTAGCTCTTCATCATTACTAACTGTCACCCATTTCTTTTCCCCATCATAGTATTTGTATACCACTTCATCAAGCAAACCCCAAGGATATTGGCTACAAATTACCTCCCCAAATTGTCTAAAACTCCAATTACTAGCCATTGGCAACCGATAATCAAAACCTCCTTGGTATTTCTTCTGATCCTTTGCATCGAACGTGTACCGGTCCCTTCTAATGTGCATCAAGAAAGCAAACCGCAACTCCATCCTAACCGGCGAAAAATAGAGACGCAATCAGCACAATAATTGGGCAAACCTACTCGAATCGAGTGTTCAAATGTACAACTAAGCTCAATCTAAACAGGAGGCGAGACTTACCCCTCGGGAACCCAGTCGTGGACGCGGCGGATCTCCGACCCGATGCCTGCCTCGCCAAATACTCTGGGGTCGCCGCTGCTCTCCATTTCGCCCTAGGGTTCTTCCTCCTAGTTCAAATAGCTCCAGCATCCCCCCCACCTTTGAGCGCTCCGGCCGGGCGCACGGAAGGAGGCCGCGCCGCGGGTCGATCAGGTGGCGGGCGCCCCACCCGTGGCGTTGCAGGAAGGTGGCGGGCGTCGCAGGTAGCCGTGGAGCGTAGGCGCAGAAAGGTAGCGGTGGAGTAGGCGTGCAGCTGGTGGCGGGGCAGGTGCCGGCGGCGGCGCAGGTCAGCCGGCCGGCGGGGAAGCGGATGGACAGAGTGAGCTATGAATGATTTGGGGATTTAGTTGCACGGGCCTACATGTCAGCTCCGGACCCATGTCCACGCGGTCCCACGTGTAAGCTCCAGACCCACAACCACTAACGCTGGCGGACGGAATGGACTCAAATATGGCCGTTTGGCCTCGTCATAGTAGCTGTGCATGGACTAGGGGCAAAACTGAGCACAATATGCATCTGAGGGCAAAACTGAGCACAGAGACACCACTGAGGGCAAAAGGATAATTAACCCTATATTTTCTTGTTGGATGGTGGTTTTAGAATCTGATTCATTTTCTGATTCGAATAGACAGAAGAAAAAAACCACTAGTATAGCTAAAACAGAGATTCATTATCTCATTCCATCATGGCATGCTTTATTGATTAAGCAAACTTACATCGTTCACAAGGGATACATGAATGAAAGAAGTGGGGTAATCAACCCAAATACAAGATAGATGATTCTCATAGCTATTTCTAGCGATCTCATGAGCGACACCATTGGCTTCCCGAGGACAGTGAGAAAATGCGGCAGTTCCTATCTCCAGAACTAGATCAAAACAATCAGCAATAATATGTGATCCTTTGTTCCACCATGTGTTACCTCGAGTAAAAGCTTGAACAACTTGTAAGCAATTCCATTCTACAATAATTTGATGATAGCCTACATGTGCTACCAAAGATAGGCCTTCTTTCATTGCCACCGACTCCATCAAGCAGGCAGATGATGCATTTGGAATATAATGGTAATTTACTGCATCGACACAAAGTTGCCATACTGATCTCTTAAAACACCACCCGTTGACTCATCTCCTTCTTAACTATCATATGATGCATCTACATTCAGTTTTAATTGGTAAGAATCCTGTTCCGACCACTTGATTATTTCTTTGACAACCCCTGTTTGCATGACAACATTTCCTTTTTCTAGCAATTGGTATGCCTTGTTGCATGAGGACGGAACCAATACCTTGACCTGATGCATCTATTTAAAAAGTAAATGGTAGGCTCAAATAAGGCAAAGCCATAACAAGAGTAGTGACGAGACAATTCTTCAATGTTGTGAAGGCCTCAATTTGAGCATCTGACCACTGGAATGAATGTTTTTAGACAACATGCCCTAAATACCCAACTTGTATTTGTAAAACTAGAATTCAATTTTTGAATCTTTTTTTAGACCACTAGAATGAATCTTTTTTAACATATATTTGTAAAGCTAGAATTCAATTTCTGATTCCAATAAATAGATAAAAAAACACTTTGTTTTGCATGACAACATTTCCTTTTCCAAGTTAAGTTCCTCCAAAGTATTTTCCTCACCGGTATCATCAGAGTCACAAGATAAGGGATAAAGATAGTAGCCCATAGCTCCTTTATCAATTTCCTTCTAAAACTTATCAGGGGCTAACAATGTTGGAGAATTAGTATTGCTGCTCTCAGAAAGAATAATGGTTTCTTGATTCCAGTAGATAGAAGAATACCCCCTTGTGTGTAACATGGAGGAGTATAATGAAGCCTTTTTTCTGATTCCAATTAGAATTACACCTGTAACAAGTATCAAGTATCATTAAACCAAGCCACATCATGAATTCTTTCATGTGTTAATTATGTACTTCTTGTGCACTAATCTATCAATGCAACTATTCCACCGCCCATATTTATGCATGTCAAATTATTTGGGTCAATTATGTATGTGCATATACGCCTTATTTCCAGCAAATAGATAGTTGTCATGTTACACATCTGTACTTTTCAAACATTCTAATTAAGAGCAATGTAGCAGAATAGATTAACTGAGTTCTTCTTTGTGTACTAATTCACAGGAGGATGACGATGATGTGGGGTATGACATGGACAGCAGGCACAGCAAGAGCCGCTACATCATGAGGTAGCTGATTGCTGGAAAATTCAAGTACCGTTTCTATGGCAAGCTTGGTTGCCCCTTCTGTGGCAAGGAAATCAAGGTCGGCATAGATGGCTTGATGCGGCATGCCGTCACCACTGGCAACTCCTACAGTAGGAAGCAAAAGGCCATTACTCTGGCCAAACATGCGGCCTACGGGCGCTTCCTAAAGATTGTCAAAGTCAATGAGCCCTACTACATCCCGCCGCGCCGCCGCTGAACAAGGGAGACAAGTGATGTGCTGCTAGACTGCTGCTGCTGCCCCAGGACCGCCGTGTCCTTTTATGTTATCGATATTCGCTGGTCGACTCTAAAACTTATTGTCTATGGTGTGTAAGAACTTATGTCCTATGGTCTGTGGTGGGTGTGAACTTATGGTGTGCGGTGGTTAATCTGCTGTTTATCTAAGTGTTTTCTGCTAACCTGCTTAAGTGGTCTAAGTTGTTATTAGTACTATTTTGCTGATGCATGTTAGGAATTGTACAATGGTAGATGCTAAGGGTGGTGCTTAGAAAAATAAACCGGGTTTTTCCGAAGCACCATTGCCTATTTGTACAGGACAGACGCCTAGTTATGCGTCTACCCTGTACAAATAAGCACCAGTGCTTAAGAAAAGTCTGGTTTATCTCTCTAAACACCTCGCCTAATCACCTTGCACTGTACAAGGCCATAGCAACTCAAGTATCGTACGGTGGTCTATGTTATGTTAGCTATGTTAATTCTGTCGTTCTAGAATCGTACGGTGATGCATGCTAGGAACTCTACTACTATGACTATGGTAGTTATAGCTTGGCATGATTATGTTCAGTTTATAAATCAGGATGTTCCAGCCATATCTATGACCAGTTACAACTGAACTATGCATTAGTTTTTGCCAAAAGTAAAGCATGCAAATGATTGCCAATTCTACCTATTGCCAATTGAAGCTTTGTACTGAGGATGCATTAGTTATTGCAATAAGTAGAGGACGCTCATGTTTCCCAAAAGTGCATGTTTCCACTTTCTGGTAAGAACTGAACATGTATCAAATTATGCCAAAAGTAGAACATGAGCATGAACATGTATCAATTGCTGCTTCATATTTGTGTTTGAATGGGCTCAACATATCTGGTGATGGTTTAGGGTCTCTGCGTGACCGTGATGATAACTCTAGATGTTCCAGCCATATCTATGACCAGTTATAACTCAACTATGCATTAGTTTTGCCAAAAGTAAAGCATGCAGATGATTGCCAATACAACCATATTGCCAATTCAATTTTTGTACCGAGGATGCATTAGTTATAGCAGTAAGTAGAGGATGCTCATGATTGACAAAGGTACATATATCCACTTTATGATAAGAACTCAACATGTATCAAATGATGCTAAAAGTAGAGCATGAGCAAGATCAAGTATCAATTGATGCTACCTATTTGTGTTTAAACGGGCTCAAAATAGCTGCTCATGGCTCTGCATGACTGTGATGATAACAAAAACATTTGTTTGCCTACGGTCTTGCTGTCAAATTTCAGTTTGAGTTCTTCGAGGCTTTTCTCTGTTACAAAGACTTTTATCTGAAACTGACATTGCTGGGTTGTATGCAATGATGCAAACCGGGTCAATTAATCTGAATACATTAATTAAAAGATGTATAACAAAATTAGCAGTCAACTAATATAAAAAATAAATTAAGTGGGTCATTTAACATATGATCCACTTATGACTTTAAGCACACAACCTAGTAGGTCGTGCATAAAATAAGCGCAAGTTAACAAGGGTATCCAATTGCTTAACCACGTGAAGTTGTGCAAAACCTATGAGGGTTCAAATACTAAAGGAGCGGCCGACAACGATTAAAAAAGCTACGATCAGGAAATACCTTCTCTCGGATGTGACGCGGATAGTGCGTCGCAAACAAGAAGTGCCCCTATAGCGCGGTAGACGGCGGCAAGGATAAACGGAGGGGCGGCGAGAAGAACACTGAAGTCCGACCCCTCATGGATGTGGGCGGTGGCCGGCGACTCCTGTAATCCATGTGAGCCTAGCGTCTCCGATCTGATCTTGCAGCGGTCGTGGGAGCTGCGGATGGCACGGCCGGGTGGTTAGAATGAGGCGCTGTAATCGCGGGAATTGGGGAGGGGTGGGTCGCATGAGTTATGTGAGATTTCAATAATACCACAATGATATCCCAAAAAATCTAGAAAATATTGTCCTTGTTTTTTAAGTATTAAAAATGGTTTTTCCGTGTCGCATATGCCCGAAAAATGCCATATGTGACAAAGCTTGCAATAAATGTTGAAAATGGTCCACATTGTACTAATGACCGAAAAAATCCCGCATGTGACGAAACTTTCAAAATTTGTTGAAGATGGTTGAAACATGGCAAGTAGCCCTAACATGGCCATGACTTGTCATCCTAAAATGTTGGGTTGGTTTCATACAGGTGATAAACCGAGCCAGTGCTCTCGGGGTGGTGACAGGCTATCCCCGAAAAGCGCGTTTCAGAGACCCTACTTGCGTATACATGCAATAATGATCCTAATTTTGCTGCATCGCATCCCATGACCACATAGAGCATTCATGCATGATATGCTTTTCACGTTGGGCAAAATTTGGAATGTTTTCACATATGCGGAACGAAAATGACCAGTAAACGGCTCTCGGGAGGTCTACCCCCCCCCCCCCACACACACACACACACACAAATTAAACCGTGATTTTTTCAACCTCCTCTAAATCACCTCTAATTTTCCACACTTGATATGTTGCACAAACATAGCTAGGTTTTCAAGGTTTAATAATTCTTTAATTTTTTTGAATTTATTCTCCCCTGTAGACTGATTAATCAAAACATCGGTCTACACCTTAAGCGGGCATTGTAGGATACATTTTTTTTAAAATTTCTTTCATAGACATGCTTGGCACATCTATTTGAGCATCTAGAACAAATTTGGGGTGGTTTGGAGGTGGTGGAAAAAAACCACATTTTCTACAAAAACTGGCTTAAGTGAGAGCAAATGGTCCCTCCTGTTTAAGCGTGATTTTTTTGACCTTCTCTAAATCACCTATAATTTTGCACACTTGATATGTTGCACAAACATAGCTATATTTTCAAGGTTTTATAATTTTATAATTTTTTGAATTTATTCTGCCTTGTAGACTGACTGATCAAAACAACGGTCTACACCTTAAGCGGGCATTGTAGGATACATTTTATTTCCAAATTTCTCTCATAGACATGCTAGACACATCTATTTAAGCATGTAGAACAAATTTGTGGTGATTTGGAGGTGGTGGAAAAAAAATACATTTTCTACAAAAACTGGAGTGACCAAATGGTCCCTCGTGTTTTAGCATGATTTTTTCGACCTCCTCTAAACCACCTATAATTTTGCACACTTGATATGTTGCACAAACATATCTAGGTTTTCAAGGTTTTATAATTTTTAATTTTTTTTGAATTTATTCTGCGCTATAGACTGGCTGATCAAAACATCGGTCTACACCTTAAGCAGGCATTGTAGGATACATTTTTTAAAAAATTTCTTTCATAGACATGCTTGGCACATCTATTTGAGCATCTAGAACAAATTTGGGGTGATTTGGAGGTGGTGGAAAAAAATCACATTTTCTACAAAAAATGGCTTAAGTGAGACCAAATGGCCCCTCGTGTTTAAGCGTGATTTTTTAGACCTTCTCTAAATCACCTATAATTTTGCACACTTGATATGTTGCACAAACATAGCTAGGTTTTCAAGGTTTTATAATTTTTTAATTTTTTTGAATTTATTCTGCCCTGTAGACTGACTCATCAAAACAACGGTCTACATCTTAAGCGGGCATTGTAGGATACTTTTTTCCAAATTTCTCTCATAGACATGCTAGGCACATCTATTTAAGCATGTAGAACAAATTTGTGGTGATTTGAAGGTGGTGGAAAAAAATCACATTTACTACAAAAACGGGCTTAAGTGAAAACCAAATGGTCCCTCGTGTTTTAGCGTGGTTTTCTCGACCTCCTCTAAATCACCTCTAATTTTGCACACTTGATATGTTGCACAAACATAGCTAGGTTTTCAAGGTTTTATAATTTTATAATTGTTTTTAATTTATTCGGCCCTGTAGACTGACTGATCAAAACATCTCTACACCTTAAGCAGGCATTGTAGGATACATTTTTTTCAAATTTCTTTCGTAGACATGTTTGGCACATCTATTTGAGCATCTAGAACAAATTTGGGGTGATTTGGAGGTGGTGGAAAAAATCACAATTTCTACAAAAACTGGCTTAAGTGAGACCAAATGGTCCCTCGTGTTTAAGCATGATTTTTTTAACCTTCTCTAAATCACCTATAATTTTGCACACTTGATATGTTGCACAAACATAGCTAGGTTTTCAAGGTTTTATAATTTTTTAATTGTTTATGAATTTATTCTGCCCTGTAGACTGACTGATCAAAACAGCGGTCTACACCTTAAGCGGGCATTGTAGAATACATTTTTTCCAAATTTCTCTCATAGACATGCTAGGCACATCTATTTAAGCATGTAGAACAAATTTGAGGTGATTTGGAGGTGGTGGAAAAAATCACATTTTCTACAAAAACTGGCTTAAATGAGACCAAATGGTCCCTCTGTTTTAGCGTGATTTTTTCGACCTTCTCTAAAGTATCTCCAATTTTGCACACTTGATATGTTGCACAAACAAAGCTAGGTTTTCAATGTTTTATAATTTTTTAATTTGTTTTGAATTTATTCTACCCTGTAGACTGACTGATCAAAACAATGGTCTACACCTTAAGCGGGCATTGTAGGATACATTTTTTCCAAATTTCTTTCATAGACATGTTTGGCTCATCTATTTGAGAATGTAGAACAAATTTGAGGTGATTTGTAGGTGGTGAAAAAAAATCACCTTTTCTCGACCACATCTAAATCACCTCAGTTTTTGCACACATGATCTGTAAATAACAATGTTTGTCACATGTATGTGACAATGTAAAACAAATTTGGTTTGATTTGGAGATGGTCTACAAATTAACTGCAATATTTCAAATTTATTTTAAAATTAAAATTCAATGATGCAAGGTTTTACATGTTTTTCAATTGTTTTCAAACTTAAACTTTTTACACATGTCCAAGAAAGCCAATGTGGCAAGGTTTTAAATGTTTTTAATTGTTATCAAACTTAAACTTTTCACATAAGACACGTGTACCTAAAAAAGGAAGTGTTATTTTAGTATAAGTCAACATGTCGCATAGGCAAAAAAAGATATTATAGAAAAAAATCCCACCTACCTAACATGATATTTCGCACACCATGGCCCGCATACGACTACAAACCTAGTGATATGGGCCAGGATGCAGGCCCATGGTGGGACTAAACTAAGACACACGCGCACCCAGCAGTGCATAGAGCGCGGTTGCCTCGGCGGATTGCAACTGCGCCCCACCACCACTACCCCAACGTCCTACACGAACCACCTCCCCCACGTCCCCATCCCAGGCGTGAAAAAGCCCCAAATCGACTACATCACTGCCTCATTCCGAGAACCTCCATTGCCGCTTCCATCTCTTCTACAAACAACCCACAAACATCACTCTTCGAAGCCCGCAGTCGTGGAAGGAGGGAAATGGCGGAGGAAGCGTCTGCCAAGCGTCATTGTGGCCAGACGTCCGACCAGAGCGGCAACGTCGACGTCGTTCACGTTCCTGGTCAGAAGCGCGAGTACACCATAACCCTCAAAGAGGTTGAGCTCCACAGCAAGGAGATGATGGAGGTCGTCTGCACCAGCGAACCAGACAAGGCCGACGAGATGATCTTTAGGATCAGGAGGAGCGCATGCGGCTCATATCCCCACATCATCAGCGTTGATGTGGCATTTACCAAAGATGATGAACCTCTACAGATGGCAGCAGTTCTGCAGTTCAGCGTGGAGGGTCTCTGCCTCGTGTACCACATCGTTGCGGCCACAAAATGGTGAAAAATCCTACTCATTCACCCTCTTCCATTCATCAATACTGCTCCCTCGAAATTTCATTAGACTAGTTTCATACTGGATGTACTAGTGTAGTTTGTGAAAATGGATGCACTAGTGCAGTTCCTCAAAGTAGATGCACTAGAATATATTTTGAACCTGATGCACTTGAATATTATCTGAAATTGTTGCACAAGATTAATTTGTGAGCTTGATGTACCAGTGTAGTTTCTCATCTTGATTCATTAGTGTAGTTTCTAAACTTGATGTAGTGAAGTAGTTTCTGAACTTGGTCTGGTGTTATTTTCACCACCAAAAGAACTTAAGAACTTGGTGAAGCAGAGGTATATGTTATTTTATTCAACAAAATAAAACTAAACTGGCACTAAGAAAGCAAATAGATCATTGACTCAACTATATATTCCAAAAAGAAAATAACATGTTGTACTTGATTTTAATTTCAGAACTTTGTGTACTAGTTTCTGAACTACATTCATCCATGACTTATACTGTATAAACATCTACTCCATGTATTCTTCACTTGTAAACCGTAAAAAACAGATGATCAAATCTTGAAAAATAAACACTAGTACTCCATGTTCATCACTTGTCTCTCCCCTAGCAGGCCAAAGCGCCTCAAAGAGTTCCTGCAGGAGGAGAAGTTGTTCACCTTTGCCGGTTTCAGCATTAAAAATGACAGGGACAAGTTGAAGATGTCTGGTTTGGAGATAAACCCCAACAAGCACATCGACATTCAGCGCAACTGGAGAGTTCCATACAACGGAAAACCGTATGACTCCTTGGATGATGTTGTAGCCAGTGTCATCCACACATTCTACAGCAAAATGAAAAACAAGATCGACAAGCAGGCAGACCATAAACTGTGGGGGGTCAGCCCACTGCCAGATTACCTCATCGAGTACGGAGCAATAGATGTGTATGCCACCTACAAGGTGTGGAAGATAATCGACAACATCAAAAGAGGTCTGGATATTTCAAAAGAGCAGGAAGAGGACCCCTACTACCACTGCCACTATGCGGGATGAGGAGACATCAAAATCTGCCTTCGTGTTGCTTGCGCTTGTGCTTGTCCTTTATCTTGTTGTTTGAAATTTGTAGTTTGCTTTTCTTGGGTTAAACCAGCTTGTTTATGTCATGTGTGTCAGAGTTGAACCAGTTTGTTTATGTCATGTTTGTCAGGGTTGAACAAGTTTGCTTATGTAATCAAGTACATAATTTGCTTATCTCGTTAAATAAGTTTGCTAGCTTCCTATTTTGTATATCCATCAAAACAAAAATTCAAGTAAATTGTGAATGGAACTCTGTGGTTGCTCTTCAATACTCCTTCCGTAAACTAATATAAGAGCATTTAGATCACTATTTTAGTAATCTAAACGCTCTTATATTAGTTTACAGAGGGAGTACTAGTTAATCGCTGGGGCAACAGCAAAACAAGCCCCAAACATAACAAGTCCATTTCACATCGATACATGGCCCATTTACTGAACCTATATATATACATACATATA
>LR880969.1:779642057-779653348 GCA_904067115.1 Aegilops sharonensis
GGAAACAAGAGCTAACATACCAAGTTCATTTCACATCCAAACATGGCCCAGCCAGTTCTAAATGAGGTTAATGGTGATCATCATCCTCAAGTCACGGCGACGGGTATTCGCAATAGTGAGTAGGATGCCCTGACCTACCAGAAGATTCTTGCCATGAAGGAACTTCTTCCACCCCACCCGGTTGAAGATAGTGCGACCGTCCGTGTCCACTGCGTAGGCACAGGTGGTGATGGAGCCCGTTCTGGTAAGGCGTAGTCCAGCAGCCATGCCTTCTTCATCCGGCTCGATGCCACAACTATTAGATAACCTCTTAGGTAATTTCTGAAAATAGTTGATATGATATATGAGCATGTCACGTGCAATTATCAACAAACCATACACTTCAAGACACATATGTCACATCACATCACTACACTACACGCTAATCATCAAATTACTACAGTAATTAAGCATATCATTAGATTATATACTACGTACACTAAGCATATCATCGCATATTACTACACTACATAAGCATATATCGCATTACTACAACACATGCATACCATAAAATTCTGCACTAAATGAATTCTACACTAGGCATATCATCACAGTACTACAACATGCATATCATATTAACTACTACACTAATTAAGCATGCATATCATGTAATTACCACACTAAGTAACATAACATGAGATGTTGTTTAACATTCGTCCTTGTGAGGCGGGTCACGAATGGCATCCCGACGTAGTCTTCACGTAGCGGAAGCATGTCCCAGAGGTTGCCGGTTTCCTCGTCGCTCAGCCTCACTCCTTGGGCATAGAGGGCTTCATCAAGTGGGTTCTCATCATCATCTGAATCCTCACCATCGTCCTCCTCATGAACTTCATCCTCACTATCAGCAATCAAATTCAGATAGATAACAGAAATCCTGGGCCTTTCTCCTCTTAAAGAGAAGAGGATCCGTTCACCCCCACTAAGACGCAAGCGGGCGATGAAACGATCCCATTCATCTCCTCCAATCTGTGTTATCGTTCGCCCCTTATCGACCTGCATAGTGTACGGCCCCCCAAGAGCGTCGAAGGTCACGGTGTCTCCGACGAGCTCATTGAATGCCAATCTCACATTGCATGGGACGATCTGTGCAAGAAAAAACAAATAACAGACACAATGCATTAGTGGAAATAGAAAAAAACAAAATTTAACTCAGAAGGTTCATATAAATTGTTACCGCTGCAAAAACAAAAGTAGGCTGGAAGTAGATGCCGAACAGCGTGGCAGTACAAAGGCTGGTCCGGCACCGTGACTTGCACCGTCCACATGGTGCTTCCTCCATTCTACACAGAACATGTTGAACTCTAAGTTGAATTGTACGCTACCATAGTACAATACAAAGATCATACATATAATAAATCATAGTAATAACCTAAAATGCAATACCTATTAAATCTGTTTACTATCATCTACCTAAAAAAGCAATGCCAATGACAATGGCAATGCCAGTATTATCTACCTAATAAATCCCAATCCAATCCAATCCAATGTCAGTACTACATACTATAGTGAAGAACGGATGAATTATTTTGATTTATTTTTTCACACATAGGGCCTCATTTTGATTTGCACAGGGCCTCTCTTTTCCCTGGTACGGCTCAGATCCTACACTACGACATCCATCAATCTATGAAAGAACCATCATATCCATCAACAAATCATCTACCGCGTGTACCAATTAAAATTTCTGGATCAGATCCGCGTCCGGAGGGAGACGCGCGCGGTTGGGGAAGGGAAGAAGATTCGCGAGGGGGATGAGGGGATATCTCACCTACTTGCCGGAGTTGGCGGCGGCCACGCAGATCCGGCGGCGAAGAGAGGCATCGTCTGGAGATGGCGGCGGCGGCGCTTGTCGAGAAGGGGACGAAGAAAGTTGAAAATGATGTGGAGTAGTAGCTGCACTTAGCCAAATGTGGTACATGTGGTGGCGTGTTTGTGTGGATGACAAGGGGACCCCACGTGTCAGTAACCCTAGAAAAAATGGCATTTCCAACTGCCTCACGGGGATTCGAACCAGGGCCATGCGGGTGTGAGGTAAAGGGTCTAGCCAGTTTGTCTGATGCAGTGTGTTCGGCAGAACCAAT
Source organism: Aegilops sharonensis (assembly GCA_904067115.1). Lineage (NCBI taxonomy): Eukaryota > Viridiplantae > Streptophyta > Magnoliopsida > Poales > Poaceae > Aegilops > Aegilops sharonensis. Next base: position 779,644,178 of record LR880969.1, read on the forward strand.
TTGCCTCTCCTTAAGACATTTATCCAGACACAGACGCACGGAAAAAAACCATGCACCAAGGCTGCGCTTCATGTGTGGCATAAGTGGTCCTATATAGCTGCAACTAGGACCAATGTTGATATATGTTGTTATTAGCTAGGGTACCAACACTATATAATGGCTTATGTGATCCTTGCTAGTAAAGAAACCATGATCCATGTTGGCCCAAGTGGCACGTTTGAGTGCAACGTGTCAATATTGGTGCATTTGGCCCTTATGGCATCCGTGAGGCCAAAGAGACCATGATTAGTGAAAACACATGAAGATTGCTACATGACGGGCCGTTGGTGTGTCTTGGTATGCACTGTGCGTGCAATGTGACTACAAAAATTTGTTGCATGTAGAGACGTAGTTTATCGGTGCATGTGGATCCTATAGGCTTATTTGTTCCTTGTATGTGGGCATGGTGCGTGTTGGCCCAAGTGACATGTGTCAGTGCATTGTGACATCTATTGGTGCATCTGGCCCTTATACCAATTATTTGTGCAAATAGATCAAGATTGATACATGTCGGTCCATTGTCGCATCTTGGAGTGGAATGTGACTAGAAGAATTGGTGAATGACTTGGACCCCTTTTGGCATGTGTGAGTCCAATGAGACCAATGTTGTTGCGTGTTGGTCAAGATGGTATCGACACGTGCAGTGTGAATATTACTGGTACATGTCCGTCGTTATAGCGTCTGTGTGTCGAAGGAGAACAAGTTTGGTGCATGCTCTTGTGTGCCAACATGTTATGTGGGAACAAAAAAACTGTCAATAGTTCATTTCTGTGGGCCCAGAAACAATGAGAATTATTTCTGGAGTACCTATTTGTAAATTTTGCACAGTTCTAGTTGGGTGCTGATGTGGAATGTTTTTTTCCCGCGGTGCACTTACAAACAGGACTCACTTGTCAGAAATCATGTCAACCCACCCAAAATGGCGGATTAGACCTTGCTGCAACAAATTACCCCAATATGTGTTTTTTTGCAACAAACCTGTAAAGTAAGTGTTCTATGCAAAAGTAACACCAAAAGTAGGTGGTTTGTGCAATTTCCTCGCTAAACCACAGGTCAAAAAATATACAAATTCATGACAAAAAAATTTAAAGCGGTTGGGGCGTGCACGAGCGCACGACGCCACACGTCTAGCCTCGGTAACTCCAAACGTCCACCCACACGCCAAATAAAGTCCGCCTCCCCCACCCCCGTCTCCCCCACTCCCCCACCCCTGCTGCTTTTCTTCCCCAAATCAGCAAAAACCCTCTCCTCTCACCTCGAACCCTACCTCCTACGAGCCAGCAACCACCTCCCTTGCCCTTCGTCGTCGGAAGATGAAGGTCGGCCGTGAAGACACGACAGTGGAGAAGGATGCAGTGGTAGAAGCAGTGGAGAAGCCTGTTGTGGTCATTGCCGCCGCGGTTGGCGCGGCCGACGGCGCCGTCACGGTGACGGGAGGTGGTGCACTATCTGCTGTGACTGCTCCGGCCGCCGTCACAACGGTCGAGCTTGTGGTCGGGGAGCAGGTGGAGGAGGAGGTGGCGGTGGATCTGGAGGAGCAGAGGGCCAAGCGAAAGTGCAAGCAGTACGAGCTCATCTACAAGTACTACCAGGAGGCCGAGCTCGACGCTTAGGAAGTGCAGGACGAGGCTGTTGAGTTCGACGAGGAGGTCGACGAGCTCTCGGAGGTACTACTCTGTTCTGTTCTATTCTCCTACTCTGTTTTGGGAGTTTTCTCCCATGGGGTTTTCTCCTAAATTGCATGCAGCACGGATTAGATTTCGTCCAGATAGGTTATGTTTCTTGATCTCTCCCTTAGGGTTAGGATTAGTACTAGTTGTTTCATACATTTGGTAGAAAACCCCTTCAATCTGAAACCTGGCATGGAACAGTAGTCATGTAGGCCTAAAATCCCCCTGTGCGTGCAATTATTTTGTGAAGATGAGTAAGAATATGATTTAGAAACTGATTATGAATCAGTTCTGCTGTAGAAAACTGTGTATTTCTTAGGTATCACCTCTTTGATTCGCATGATTTCCAAAACGCAGGAATAGGGAAAACGTGGGATTAGAGTGGCATGTCATCTTGAATCCTACAGGATTGTATGAGTGTTTGATTGTGCATACTAAAAACGTAGGATTCTTTCAGACAGGTTTGAGTGGATGGAAAATTTCCTACAAATTTTTTTATTTCATGACAGTCAACAAGAGGATCAATAATTAATATCTAGAACTTGAAAAGTTGACATGCAACAGTAAATATTTATCAACGGTGCTTGAGCTTCTATAAATGGTAACTTTTAATACATGTACTTTGGAAACAACTTTGAATATTTGCTGTTGGATGAAGCCAATCCAACGATGGACAGATGGTAAATCCCAGCATTGTTGGCCATTCGATATCTTATTTACTACAAAAGAAAAATTCCAAGCATGCGTACTATCTAGAATATTCCATTTGTAAGCTTAAGCACAATGCTACATATGCACAAACAACCTCATAGCACTATGTTTCTCCATTGTTATAGAATCTTGGATACTTTAACAGTGCAAACTCTTTTCTTCTAAATGAATGGCTAATGCTTTGAACTTTGTGAATCTAAATGCATATTATGCACAAACATTATCACTTTATTAAAGAAAACACACACAAAAAAATCCATTGCTACAGTAGCATAGCAATGTAAAGTGCATCTGAAATAATTGACATCAACTGTTGCTTTCACGCCCAATGCACGTGTGCCTCGCTAGTAACCAACAATACTATCAATGATGAGAGTTTAAATCAGTAGAACCCCTGTTACAACTATGCTCTATTCCTCAATTGTGCAACCCATTATCTGGTTTTGCTATTCATGAAACTATGCTCCGTTCTTCAATAGTGGCAACCCATTATCTGGTTTTGGTATGCATGAAACAGGACCACATCATCGAGTTATGCATCTAGTCAGTACTGATGCATGCAGTAACAATTTACGGCCACTGCCTGCCATTAACAACAAACATGGATTAGTTCTTCTCTTGCACAAATCAATCCATGAAACTATGCCACATCAGTAATCATGCATGCCAAGTCCATGCAACCGTACATTTCTAGCAACAAGATTTTCTATTGCATTCTTACTATATAGAATTTTTCATTACTAAGCGTAATCATAATGTTCCATATGCACAAAGCTGATACCACATTTTCTCATTTCTTATAGAATCTTTCATACCTTAACAGTGCAAACTTTTTCTATCTGCTTCATGATTTCCATATAATGAAGTGGACTATGCATCTTATTTGCAATCTGATTGCCAAATCTGTTGAGACCTTGTAAACAGTACATTTATTTAGTTGTCAGAAAAACTAGTTTATTTGATGAAAATCATGAAGCCTTACAGCTATATTGTGAAGACATTTTCTGATTGCAGTCAGTAATTCATTGCAGAGTTTCTTATGTACGCATCCTATGTAATTATTAGCAACAAGGATGAGTAATTAAATCCATAATTTCTTATGTTCGCAACCGATGTATCTCAGTCAAAAATTTCTCTTTTTATACATAATTCATGACATGATTCATATGATTTGTTGTCTTCAAAATATCAAGTGAGGGCAATCTTTTCTTTGTTGATGCGGTAGTTTTACTTTGTAGTATGTACTCATCTAGTTTGAATATAATTAAATTAGATATTGTCTGGTATCTCTTTATGATAAACCAGATCATACAAAATATAGTTGCAAGAAATGGCAAGAAATGATCCTGTTTTTGGAATTATCTATTTTCAGTATGAAATAAAATATGTGCTTGAATGCAGTAAAATGATTTGTTCATACCCTAAAACCTGAACCCTTTAGTTAATTGTCAACTTAGATTGTACAAATAGGAGTACTTCTTTACAGGGGAGAACAGGTACGCATGCAAAGCAAATAAAAAAGAACAAGAAAGATAACAAATAATACAAAAACATATATTGCAATACATGAGGTACATGTTGTGTGAATCATCTGATTGATCATATTTTTGTGTTCCTTCTTTCGGAATGTACTTGATACTCTTATGAAATGCTACATTTCTGTATTCCTAATCTGACATAGTTGTCGATCAACTAACACACAGGAAGATGACGAAGACGTGGATGATAGTAAGGAGAGCAGGGACAGCAAGAGCCGATACGTCCTCAGGAGGCTGCGGAATGGGGGAATCCCAAACCGCAGCGGCTCCGACAGGCTCTACTGCAACATAGCCTGCCCCTTCTGTTGCGCGACAATCAAGAGCGACTACGACAGCCTAATCATGCATGGCACTGATATCGGCCGTTGAAAGGATCGATATGGTTGACTAGAGGGGGGGGTGAATAGGCAACTAACAATTTTTAACCTTTTCTTTACCAAATTAAACTTTGCAACAAATAGGTTGTCTAGATGTGCAACTAGGTGAGCAATCTATATGATGCAATAACAACAAGTACACAAGCAAGCAAGGGATGTAACAACAAGTAAGCTTGCAAAAGTAAAGGCATGAAATAACCAAGAGTGGAGCCGGTGGAGACGAGGATGTGTTACCGGAGTTCCTTACTTTTAAGGGGAAGTACGTCTCCGTTAGGGCGGTGTGGAGGCACAATGCTCCCCAAGAAGCCACTAGGGCCACCGTATTCTCCTCACGCACTCACACAATGCGAGATGCCGTGATTCCACTATTGGTGCCCTTGACGGCGGCGACCGAACCTTTACAAGCAAGGTTGGGGCAATCTCCACAACAATCGGAGGCTCCCAACAACAACAACAACACCACGAAGCTTCACCACAATGGAGTATGGCTTCGAGGTGACCTCAACCGTCTAGGGTGCTCAACACCCAAGAGTAACAAGATCCGCAAGGGATAAGTGGGGGGAATCAAATTTCTCTTGGTGGAAGTGTAGATCTGGGCCTTCTCAACCAATCCCGAGCAAATCAACAAGTTTGATTGGCTAGGGAGAGAGATCGGGCGAAAATGGAGCTTAGAGCAACAATGGAGCTTTGGGGGAAAGAGGTAAGTCAACTAGGAGGAAGAAGACCCCTTTATATAGCGGGGGAACACATCCAACCGTTACCCCACTGACCAGCCCCGCACAGGGCGGTACTACCGCTGGGGAAGGGCGGTACTACCGCTGCGAGCGGTACTACCGCTCCCTACCCAGCGGTACTACCGCGCTGAAGAGGGAGTCAGGCCACTGGCCCCAGAGCGTTACTACCGCGGAAGTTGGAGAGGTACTACCGCTGGGAGCGGTACTACCGCTTCTACTACCGCTTCTAGTGCCGCAAAACCCGACACGAGAAAACATCGTCTCAAATCGAGGCGGTAGTAGGCGCGGTACCACTGCGGTACTACGGCCGAAACCCGCGAGCGGTACTACCGCTCTGCGGAGCGGTACTACCGCTCGGTGGAGCGGTACTGCCGCTGGGGGGCTTCGGCGGTACTACCGTTGTAGATCGCGGTACTACCGCTGGCACAGGACGAAGCAGGTTACGGAAGGGAAGTGCAGCTCCAAAGATGCGAAGGGAAGACGATGGGTGTGATAAGGATGTGTACGTGTTGATTCCACCCAAGTCTTACCAAAGCGGATCCCCTCTTAATAGTACGGTGACTCCTATGAAACTAGTCCACCAACAACGAAACGCAGGAGCTACACCGTCTTGAATAAAACCCGAGGGGAGGAAATCGTCTCGTGCCAATGGATGATTCTCTGAAAGAACTTAACGTACACGATTAGTCCGCAAAAGCATTGTCATCAATCACCAAAACCACTGGGGAATAAATATGCCCTTACAATCTCCCCCTTTTTGGTGGATTGATGACAATACGGGATTTGCATAAACACGATATATAGTAAGCATACAAACCCCACAGTCCTAACATGTAGATGGGCTCCCCCTAGATATGTGCTATTTAGATAAGTGCTTTGGACTGCACAGCACACATACTAGGATCAAAGCTCCCCCTACATTTTAGAGACCAATAATCTTAAGTATGGTGTATGAGCGCAGCAAGATGATATAACAAGAAAAGCACACAACTCATAAGCTAGATAGACATAGATAATGATACTGGAAATGAAGGTAGCATATGTCTTACACCATATGACTCGAACTTAAGTCTCACTCGAACTTAGGTCTCACATACAAACCAACCAAAGCAAATGCGAGGAAAACACGAACAAGACACGAATAAGAGACGAAAGAAGACACACTCGCAAATCTCTAAACTCTCTCCCCCTTTGGCATCGAGACACCAAAAAGGAGAGGGAGTGTTGCTACCGCTCCAGGTGAGAGCAAATGAGGGACACGCGCATCAGAGCCCAGCGGAATCATCGGCACCACTGTCGTCAGTCTGGAAGTGCTCGGCCTCAGAATCGGTCCACGGGCAGTGCTCCTGAATCCACTCCTCCTCCTCAGTAAGCTGGTCCTCAGATCCACTCTTGACTGTAGCACCCAACTGACGCATGAGCTCCTTGTGACGACCGCGAGCCTTCTTCTCAGCCACATGAGTCATGTACTGGCCGTGAGCCTCCATGCAGAACAGCTTCTTCATCTTAGACTTGAGCTTCTTGGCCCAAGAGGGCTCTGCCGCAGAAGGCATGTAGTCATCATCCTCATCATCATCAGCTGCAGGCTCCTCCTCTGTCTCCATGGCAGCAGCAGACAAAGGAACTCCAGTCTTAGGGGCCTGAGTGCCCCAGTTATCCTTCTTCCTCAGACGCTTGACATCGTGAGAGATCAACTCTCCACACTCCAGTGGCACCTTAGGATATACATGATCCCAAGCCTTCTCAATGAGCAGCATGATGAACGGACCATAGATCGGGCACTTACGCTCGGAGATAGCAGACAGCGGCTCAGACCACATAACATGAGAGATATCCAAAGACTCTCCGGTGGGATTTTCCTTCTCACGCTGGCAGAAAAGAAGCATGTCCACGAGATAAGAGTGAGCCTGGTCCAGATTCCCAATGCGAGGGAAAAGAGTCTCTCTGAAGATGCGGTGAAGGATATCCAGATAGGCAGGCAGCTCATAGGTTTCCTTGTGTGTCTCAGGGTTGATCTTCAGAGTGCAGTATGGCCAGAGAGCTTGCTTGTGAGTGCAATGGGTGCGGGCGTGAGGGTGAAACCCAACAGGAGACTCAAGCCCTAGATCTTGCACCCCAATCAGCTGCATGAACGCTTTCCACTTGACAGAAAGCAACTTTCCATTGGTCATCTAGGTGAGAGTCCTGCCCTCATCAGTCCCAAGGTGAACCGTGGCATAGAATTGGGCCACTATGTCAGCATCAAAGTCCTTGTTGAATTTCAGGATCCCAAGAATGTTCAGTTGAGTGCACATCTGAAGAGCTTCACCAAAGTAGTCAGGATCTTGCTCCATATGATCGGTGTCGATGGAGTGCACGTTGACATAGAAATTCTTCTTCGCCTTGAGAACATCGAAGAAGATGGCAAACTGGAACCTGTTCCAGAACGGACGGTTGACCAAAGTGGGATCTTGGTCATCTTCATACGGGTTGCGGCGGCGCCTTGCCCAGAACTCCTTTGGCGGCATTTCTGGCACTGTCTTGCCGGGCTTTGGCTTGACTCCTGGCTTCTTCTGGAGTTGAGGTGGAGGTGGAGCACTTGAGGATCCTCCGGCGGGCTCGGTGGAACGGTAGTGCTTGGACGTGGCACGTCCGGGATTGACACGACGAGCCTGATGCTCAGGGACCTCATCACCTGGAACCACACACAAGAACACGCAAACAACCAGAAAGCACAAGCATAAGCCAGAAAACACGAGCAAAAGGATCACTGAAAGGTAGAGGTACAGTGGCATTTGGTAGAGGGCGGTAGTACCGCGACCTGATAGCGGTAGTACCGCCGTGAGCGGTAGTACCGCTCCACAGGGAGCGGTAGTACCGCTCCAAGTGGTAGTACCGCCCTGGAGATGGCGGTAGTACCGCTCGGGGCGGGGAAACAGCAGTTTCCTACTACCGTGGGCAGATCCGGCACTACCGTCCTACCAAATTCAAAAATACTCCAACCAAACATCAATCCATACTGCCTAGAAGCATTCTCCATCCAACTCAAGCCTAGATTTGGCCAAAAACCTAGAGATGCAACTGCTACTGCCCCTAAGATGCTAGATTGGTAACCTAGACAAACAGAACAAGAGATCGGGGGCAATACCGGCATCCATGGCAAGAGGACAAGGTGGGGATCGTCTCCACCGAAGGGAATGGAGAGGGATGGCCCGGAGAGGGAGATCCACCGGAGCCCTCCCGCGGCGCCGGTTGCTGCAGAGAGAGACGAACAGGCGAGGGGGCGTGCGAATGGGTATGGGGGAGAAGAAACTCCCCCTGCCCCCGATATAACCCCCGCCCGCGCCTCTCAGAGGTAGTACCGCGCTGGAGGGCGGTAGTACCGCTTGGAGCGGTAGTACCGCTCGCCAGCGGCGGTAGTACCGCCAGCAACTAGAAAACTGCTTCTAGACTCAAAAAAAAGAACGAAAAGAACGGGAAGTCAAACACAACACAAACAAATACCAACAAGACACCAAAAACACGCGCAACGAACCGGAACCCACTCCTTCAAGGCAACCAAATGAAAGAGGAGCGGGCTCTGGCCTCTCCTTTTAGGAGAGGGCGGTGGCCGGAGCCACCTATGTGTGAGTCAATTGGTATGGCACCGCGAAGAATTATCCTTGGGCCCATGACCAAAACTCGTCTTTGAAGCACAAGTACCATCAAAAATGGCTAATGTGAAAGAGTTGATCGTTTTATACATAATGGGGGGAGGGAGAGTTCATTGAGAGAACAACACTCCCCCTATGTCCATGCCTACACCTAAACTAGACACCAAGTTGGTGTGGTGGGGGGTGCACGGGTTCAAGTCACATTGCTCAAATCAATGATATTTAGCTCATGCCTTAACTCGCGAAATCTTGCTTCATCCAAGGGCTTCGTGAAAATATCTGCAAGGTTATCATGAGTGTTGACATACTTGAGCTCGATCTCCCCTCGCCTAATGTGATCCCGGATGAAGTGATACCGAATCTCAATGTGCTTCGTCTTGAAGTGTTGCACCGGGTTGAGAGAAATCTTGATGGCACTTTCATTATCACACCAAAGAGGCACTTTGTCACAAATGACACCGTACTCCTTT
>LR880969.1:779653689-779664278 GCA_904067115.1 Aegilops sharonensis
GACATACTTGAGCTCGATCTCCCCTCGCCTAATGTGATCCCGGATGAAGTGATACCGAATCTCAATGTGCTTCGTCTTGAAGTGTTGCACCGGGTTGAGAGAAATCTTGATGGCACTTTCATTATCACACCAAAGAGGCACTTTGTCACAAATGACACCGTACTCCTTTAAAGTTTGCCTCATCCATAGGAGTTGAGCACAACAACTACCGGCCGCCACATACTCCGCTTCGGTGGACGAGAGAGACACACAACTTTGCTTCTTGGAAGACCAACTTACCAAAGAGCAACCAAGAAATTGGCAGCCTCCGGAAGTGGACTTCCTATCCACTTTGTCTCCCGCCCAATCAGAATCCGTGAACCCTTCAAGCTTGAAGTTTTCTCCTCTTGGGTACCATAAGCCAAAGTTTGGGGTATGAGCCAAATATCGAAAGATTTGCTTGACCGCCACATAGTGACTTTCCTTTGGTGTGGCTTGGAAACGTGCACACATCCCCACACTCAACATGATATCCGGTCTAGATGCACAAAGGTAAAGCAAGGAGCCAATCATGGAGCGATATACCTTTTGATCCACCGCTTTACCATTGGGATCGATGTCAAGTTGGCACTTGGTAGGCATTGGTGTAGTAGCCGGCTTGACATCACTTAGCTTGAATCTTTTAAGCATGTCTTGAGTGTATTTAGCTTGGTTGATGAAGGTTCCTTCTCTTCTTTGTTTGATGTCGAAACCAAGGAAGAACTTCAACTCTCCCATCGAGGACATCTTAAACTTGGAGGTCATGAGAGCGGCAAATTCTTCATTGAAAGTTTTGTTAGGAGAACCAAACATAATATCATCAACATATAGTTGGCATACAAACAACTCCCCGTTGACCTTCTTAGTAAAAAGAGTGGGGTCGATTTGTCCTACTTCAAATCCACGATCTTGTAGCAACTCGGTAAGGTGATCATACCACGCACGTGGGGCTTGTTTAAGGCCATAGAGTGCCTTATCGAGTCGATACACATGATCCGGAAAGTAGGGGTCCTCGAACCCGGGGGGTTGCTTGACATAGACCAACTCATTAATAGGACCATTAAGAAAAGCACTTTTCACATCCATTTGTTGCAACTTAAAGTTATGATGGGAAGCATATGCAATCAACAAACGAATGGATTCAAGACGAGCAACGGGAGCAAAGGTTTCACCGTAGTCGATACCCTCGACTTGGGAGTAGCCTTGTGCTACCAATCTAGCCTTGTTGCGAATGATGTTCCCATGAGCATCTTGCTTGTTCTTGAAGATCCACTTGGTTCCAATGACGTTGTGGTTCCCCGATGGCCTTGGCACCAATCTCCACACTTTGTTGTACTCGAAGTTGTTGAGTTCTTCATGCATGGCATTGAGCCAATCCGAGTCTTCGAGCGCCTCATAGACCTTTTGGGGTTCAACACAAGAGACAAACGCGTGATGTTCACAATAGTTTGCTAATTGTCTGCGAGTGCTTACCCCCTTTCTTAGGCTTCCAACCACATTCTCCATGAGATGGCCTTTGGTGGTGAGTTTGGAAGCAATCTTCGCGGCACGATGCTCTAATTCCTCCTCGGATGTGGAAGGAGGAGGGTTGACTTGATCATCTTGAGCTCCGTCTTGAGCTTGTTCTTGATCTTGAGGTTGCTCTTGATCTTGAACTTGCTCGAGGGGGAGAACTTGACCTTGGGAATCATTTAGTGGTTCACCACTGTCTTGAGGTTGATCTTGCCCTTGGTCTTGTTCATGAGGTTGAGGGCCTTCACTTTGTTCTTCGGAAGCGTGTGGATCTTGATGAGGTGATGTCTCTACTTGAGTAGAGCATTGTCCTTCTCCTTCGGCCACAAGGGGTTCCTCAATGGGTAGGATTTGACCAATACCCATTCTTCTTATGGCTTGGGGAGGAATTTCATCACCTACATCACAAGTACCACTTTGCTCCACTTGGGAGCCGTTATTTTCATCAAACTCCATGTTACACGCCTCCTCAATGAGTCCGGTGGACTTGTTGAGGACACGGTAAGCATGAGAGTTTGTAGCATAACCAACAAATATGCCCTCATGAGCTCTAGCCTCAAATTTAGACAAACGAACACCTTTCTTGAGAATGAAACACTTACAACTGAACACCCAGAAGTACTTGAGGTTGGGCTTGTTGCCGGTGAGTATTTCATAAGGAGTCTTGTTCAAGCCTTTGCGGAGATAGAGCCGATTGGATGCATGACATGCGGTGTTGATGGCTTCGGCCCAAAAGTTGTATGGAGACTTGAACTCCGCCATCATGGTCCTTGCCGCATCCATCAACGTCCAGTTCTTCCTCTCCGCAACACCATTTTGTTGAGGGGTATATGGTGCAGAATATTGATGCTTGATCCCTTCATCACTAAGAAACTCATCCAAGGTGTAGTTCTTGAACTCGGTGCCGTTGTCACTTCTTATTGTCAAAATCTTTGCATCATGTTGACGTTGAGCTTCATTTGCAAAGGTGATGATGGTTTGTTGAGTCTCACTCTTCCTCTTGAAAAAGTATACCCAAGTGTATCTTGAATAGTCATCCACAATCACCAAGCAATACTTTCTCCCTCCAAGACTATCAAAAGATCGAGGCCCAAAGAGATCCATGTGAAGGAGCTCCAAGGGTCTCTTCGAGTAGATGATGGTAGATGGAGGGTGAGCCTTTTCATGAAGCTTTCCTTCGATACAAGCACTGCAAGCACGATCTTTGGCAAAGCTAACATTTGTTAGTCCAAGAACATGGTCCCCCTTGAGAAGACTTTGCAAAGATCTCATATTGACGTGGGCTAAACGACGATGCCAAAGCCATCCCACGTCAACTTTAGCCATTAGGCATGTCGCGGTCTTAGTGGGTCGCTCCGAGAAGTTAATCACATAGAGACCGTTCTCGACATGCCCAACAAAGGCTACTTTAAGAGTCTTGCTCCACAAGAGGGCCACGGTATCAATATCAAAGAATGTAGCAAAGCCCATGAGTGCAAGTTGACGAACGGAAAGTAAATTGAATGCAAGGGACTCAACAAGCATGACTTTCTCGATCGTTAGATCATGAGAAATAACAACCTTGCCGAGACCCAATACCTTAGAATATGATGCATCACCCCACTCGACATTGGTGGGCATAGATGGAATCTCTTGCACGTCCACCACCAAGTCCTTGCTCCCGGTCATATGATTTGTTGCTCCACTGTCGAGCAACCATGATCCCCCACCGGAAGCAAACACCTACACGAGATCACTGCTTGGTTTTAGGTACCCATTTAGTGATGGGTCCTTTGATGTTAGTAACAAGGGTCTTGGGAACCCAAATAGACCATTCAATGTACTCATAAGAAGAACCAACAAATTTAGCATAAACATGTCCATCACTAGCACGGCACAACACATATGACGGATTAAAGTCGCCGGCTTTGTTTGAGGAAATGCTTTTGCCCTTTTGGACATCAACTCCCTTCACTTTCTCCGTCTTCTTCTTAGGAGCACCCTCTCCCTCTTTCACAAATGTTTGTTTGAGAGGAGGAGGACGTTTGGTCTTGTTGTTCTTCTTCTTCTTGCTCTTGGACTTGGGTGCAAACCCAATTCCTTCTTTGGCCACAACTTCCTTTTGATTGCTCAAAAGGTCGTTGAGGTTCTTCTCACCTTGGATGCAAGTCACAAGGCCTTTCTCAAGTTGATCCTTCAACTTGGCATTCTCCTCCACAAGATGCTCATGCTCACAACACGGGTTAGTAGCACATGCATTATCAATTAATACCATATGAGGAAAAGTGGCATTTTCCTTGATTAGCTTAACTTGGAGTTGAGCATGAGACTCTTTGAGATTAGCATGAGTACCCTTCAAAGCCTTGTGGGCCTTGTCAAGTAACTCAAACTCCTCTTTGAGTCTAGCATGATCAACCTCAAATTTAGCCTTCTCGGAGGTTAGCACACGAGACATGACAAGAGCATGATCAAGATCTTTCCTTAACTTAGCATGGCTATCGTTGTGTGACTCCTCAAAAGTCAAACGATGCACACGCTCTTCCTCAAGAGCATTAGAGAGATCCGATATCTCATCGGCATAGTCACGACTATGACCTTCCATCTTAGAGATGGTTTCTTCGTGAGCCTCAATCATGTCATTGGCTTCACCAAGTTGTTCCAAGAGAGCAACAAAGTGCTTCTTGGACTTGCCCTTGAGCTTACTCATAAACGACTCAAACTCATTTACTTCCTCATTAGACCCATCATGTTCATCAATGCAATCCTCCACGGAGGGATTAGGAATGATGGTGGTTTTAATGTTGGGGGTTACCTTGTTTGAAGCTTTAGCCATGAGGCATTTGGCGGTGATGTTTTCGTTGGGTGAATCAAAGAGAGACACCCGAGGAGTAGTAGCAATGGCAACGGATGCCATGGCCATCGCTTCTTCATTCTCATCATCATCGTCATCCTCTTGGTATTCTTCTTGAACCACCAACCCACGCGTGGGAGTCTTTTTGGCGAAGTTGTTCTTGTTGGGGAAGGACTTGGCTTTGTCTTTTCGGATGAACTTGCCACCATTGTCTTCCCGCTTCTCGTAAGGACAATCCGCAACGAAATGGCTCACATTGCCACAGTTGAAGCAAGTTCTAACTCGTTGCTTGCCCTTGACGCCACTTGAGTTGTTCTTGTTGAAGTTGGGTCTTGAACTCTTCTTGTTCCAAAATTGTCTTGATGCAAGAGCCATGTGCTCGTGATAGTCAAATTTGGTGTCTTCGGGGTTGCTTTCCTCGTCTTCCACTTCTTCCTCTTCTTCCACAATAACCTTGGCCTTCAAAGCAAGATTGGGCTTCTTTGCCCTTTGAGAACGGAGCACCGCATTGTCGGCGGTCTTGTCCAAGATGCTCATTGCAACGAACTCATCCAACACTTCACTAGAGGTCATGGAGTGAAAGTCCGGTCTTTGACGAATGATGGAGGACATGGCCTTGTTGTAGGGCATCATGGCCTTGAGGAACTTTCGCTTGATCCAATTGTCATCCGTGTCCTTGCTTCCATGATCTTGGAGTGCGACTGCGAGTTTGGTCACTCTTCGAAAGAGCTCACGAGGTTCTTCATCCTCTTTCATTGCAAACTCATCGGCTTCATCTTGCACCACTTCATAATTGGAGTGTTGAATGCTAGCACTTCCTCTGTACATACGCTCGACACACTTCCATGCTTCTTTAGCCATGACATGAGGTCGAAGATGAGGAAGATCTTCGGGAAGGATAGCATCTTGAATGATGAAGAGAGCACTCTCATTAAATTGATTGTCCACTTCTTCTCGAGGGGTGAAGTTGCTTGGGTCATGAGGATAGAAACCTTCTTCAATGATTCTCCAAAGGTTAGTGTTCACATGTTTTAAATGTCGCTTGAAGCGATAAACCCAAGAATCAAAATCTTCATTTTTCACATATTTAGGAGGAGGACCGGCATGATTTAAATGAGTGGAGGGAATAGGTCCTCTATAGATAGGGGGTTCCACATGGGCAAAGATGCCGGTGCCATTTCTACCACTAGTAGAAGGACTTTTTTCATTGTTAGCTTCCCCCTTATCGGAGTTAGCATCCGTCACCTTGTTAGTGGGATCACCCACTTTCATTGGCACGGTAGATAGTTTAAGTCCCTCTAGAAATTCAGTAAACATGCTTTTTACCTCGGCCGTCATGGAGGTTTTCAATGTGTCTAAAGCCACATTGAATTCCTCACGTGAGACCGAGGTTCCCCCTTCGGCCGAAGACGAGATGGGATTCACGCCGGAGTGTTCCTCCGCACCATCGTTGGTGTCAACCATACTCTTCGGACGGCAAAGTCCTTAATAAAGAGACGAGGCTCTGATACCAATTGAAAGGGTCGATATGGTTGACTAGAGGGGGGGTGAATAGGCAACTAACAATTTTTAACCTTTTCTTTACCAAATTAAACTTTGCAACAAATAGGTTGTCTAGATGTGCAACTAGGTGAGCAACCTATATGATGCAATAACAACAAGTACACAAGCAAGCAAGGGATGTAACAACAAGTAAGCTTGCAAAAGTAAAGGCACGAAATAACCAAGAGTGGAGCCGGTGGAGACGAGGATGTGTTACCGGAGTTCCTTCCTTTTAAGGGGAAGTACGTCTCCGTTAGAGCGGTGTGGAGGCACAATGCTCCCCAAGAAGCCACTAGGGCCACCGTATTCTCCTCACGCCTCACACAATGCGAGATGCCATGATTCCACTATTGGTGCCCTTGAAGGCGGCGACCGAACCTTTACAAGCAAGGTTGGGGCAATCTCCACAACAATCGGAGGCTCCCAACAACAACAACAACACCACGAAGCTTCACCACAATGGAGTATGGCTTCAAGGTGACCTCAACCGTCTAGGGTGCTCAACACCCAAGAGTAACAAGATCCGCAAGGTATAAGTGGGGGGAATCAAATTTCTCTTGGTGGAAGTGTAGATCTGGGCCTTCTCAACCAATCCCGAGCAAATCAACAAGTTTGATTGGCTAGGGAGAGAGATCGGGCGAAAATGGAGCTTAGAGCAACAATGGAGCTTTGGGGGAAAGAGGTAAGTCAACTAGGAGGAAGAAGACCCCTTTATATAGCGGGGGAACACATCCAACCGTTACCCCACTGACCAGCCCCGCACAGGGCGGTACTACCGCTGGGGAAGGGCGGTACTACCGCTGCGAGCGGTACTACCGCTCCCTACCCAGCGGTACTACCGCGCTGAAGAGGGAGTCAGGCCACTGGCCCTAGAGCGGTACTACCGCGGAAGTTGGAGAGGTACTACCGCTGGGAGCGGTACTACCGCTTCTACTACCGCTTCTAGTGCCGCAAAACCCGACACGAGAAAACATCGTCTCGAATCGAGGCGGTAGTAGGCGCGGTACCACTGCGGTACTACGGCCGAAACCCGCGAGCGGTACTACCGCTCTGCGGAGCGGTACTACCGCTCGGTGGAGCGGTACTGCCGCTGGGGGGCTTCGGCGGTACTACCGTTGTAGATCGCGGTACTACCGCTGGCACAGGACGAAGCAGGTTACGGAAGGGAAGTGCAGCTCCAAAGATGCGAAGGGAAGACGACGGGTGTGATAAGGATGTGTACGTGTTGATTCCACCCAAGTCTTACCAAAGCGGATCCCCTCTTAATAGTACGGTGACTCCTACGAAACTAGTCCACCAACAACGAAACGCAGGAGCTACACCGTCTTGAATAAAACCCGAGGGGAGGAAATCGTCTCGTGCCAATGGATGATTCTCTGAAAGAACTTAACGTACACGATTAGTACGCAAAAGCATTGTCATCAATCACCAAAACCACTGGGGAATAAATATGCCCTTACAGCCGTGGTAATGGGAGGAACCGCAAGCCCCACGTCCGGGCTGAACATGCTGCTTTTGGTGCCTTGCTCAGGAAGTACGCGAAGGGGCATCTGCCATTCTACCTCCCGAGGCCTCCTCGTCCGGCCAAGATGAACACTAATGGCGCATTATAAATGTGGCACGCCATGTGTAGGTACGCCATTAGTAACCAAAACAGTAATGGCGCACCAGGTGAAAAGTGCGCCATTACTAAGTTTGACCAAGGTTTGACCCAATCATACACATAGTAATGGCGCATTTTTTATAGATGCGTCATTACTAAGTTGACATAGTAATGGCGCACCTTTACAAAGTGCGTCATAACTATGTGTATGACTGGGTCAAATATTGGTCAAACTTAGTAATGGCGCACTTTGCATAGGTGCGTCATTACTATGTCAAACTTAGTAATGACGCACCTATACAAAATGCGCCATTACTAACTTTGACCAAGTCATACACATAGTAATGGCGCACTTTGTGAAGGTGCGCCATTACTAAATGCACCCCTCTGGGACCGCCTTTTCAGTTTTAAAAATAATAAAATAAAATGGTGGAAATGTCAAAAAATAAAAGAATATAAGTTTCTCATGTGATATGTGGTCTAGTTATTGAGAAAATTTACAAATATGAATTTCGACTTTATTTGCAAAATCTCTCTGGAATTTTGTAAAATGGGCATAACTTTTGCATACGAACTCGGATTAAAAAGTTTTTTATATGAAAAATCATCTACTTAAAAAGTTACATCCGAATTCAACTGGGGGAACCCCGTTGAAGATTTTTAGAATCACCAAAAACCTAACAGAATAAAAGATACGGGGCTTTTAAGATCTAGAGGGTTTAGGGCATGTTAGGAGAAGGGGGAGGTGGGTGGAGAAAGGTGGAACCCCGTTGAAGATTTTTAGAATCACCAAAAACCTAACAAAATAAAAGATACGGGGCTTTTAAGATCTAGAGGGTTTAGGGCATGTCAGGAGAAGGGGGAGGTGGGCGGAGAAAGGGCTGATGACGGCAAGGTGGAGCAGCCTAGTTTAGTTGAGGACTGCAGCGCGGCTCCCGGACCGCACGGTGGGGGAGCTCGTCGTGGCTAGGGTTGTTGCGCGGCGACCGGCGCAACTAGATCTACGTGTCAGGAGAAGGGGGAGGTGGGCAGGAGAAGGGGTTGGTGACGGCAAGGTGGAAGGACTGCGGCGCGGCTCCCGGACCGCACGATGGTGGAGCTCGTCGTGGCTAGGGTTGTTGCGCAACGACCGACGCAACTAGATCTGCGTGTCAGGAGAAGGGGGAGGTGGGCGGAGAAGGGGCTGGTGACGGCAACGTGGAGGAGCCTAGTTTAGTTGAGGACTGCGGCGCGACAAGACAAGAGGAAATGAAGATATGGAGGATGGAATGATGGCGCACGGTGGAGGCTAATCACATTTCAATTCAATTCAGCTTCGAGTACAAGGTGACATTTTGTTTATGGTATTTGCAAAGCTTTAATCATGGACACTCACAGATCCCCCCGTTCCTAAATATATAAGTCTTTTAATAAGAGATTTCACTAGTAGAAAACTACATACAGAGCAAAATGAATGAATCCATCCACGTTCGAAAGTATGTCTATATTCATCCGTATGTAGTCTTTTAGTGAAACCTCTTAAAAGACTTCTATTTGGGATTTCTTTTCTAACATACTATATTCTTCTGGCATATATTTCTTTTAGCGAATACCTCCATGTGACTGTACAGTAAAACAAAGAATGGATGTTTCTCAAAAAAAAACTGAAAGTAATTGCAAGTTGTACCCTACTAGCACAGAATGAGAAAACACTACCCAAGATACATATCATTTAAAATCCATTAATAACACATCCAAACATAAAGGAGGGTCCAAGAAATACATCGCAACATTTGATTCTAAACTGTTTGCCACGCCCCTAAGAAATACTCATCACAACAGCCTCGAGCTGGCTGATAAGTCTACTCACCAGAATCACAGAAACGAACCGGGGTCTCCAACATACTGGTGACCAGCCGGGCCAGCACCGGGAGACGCGCCTGAAGCCAGGAAATGTTACCTCGGAGTACACGAAGAACAATATCATCTAACATTATGCTCACATCTTCTGCTCGAGGTGAGACCAGATCCTGCAATACGCCCAAGGCTTCCTTAAAGCACTTCGCCAGATGTAAGAGCTTAATTGCTGAGTTCTGCATGACTAGGAGGTCTGCCATGGCGCCCCGTTCCAACTTGGACTCCAGAACCATGAGCCGGGGTAACACATCATGCTCGAGCTTTTGGATTTCCAGCGACAAGGCTGCCACGACCGAGAGGGAATCCAGCTCCGGGCATACCCAGGACATCGGCTTCTTGGTCAGCGGCCAGAGGAGTGCATACGACTCGCGCGCTATGCGCACCGACTCCAGAGAGACAAGCTTCACATCCATGTGCTCATTGGAGTGGCCCAGCTCATTGGAGCGGGCCTGCAGGGCTTGGATATGGGCATGGGAGTGGACTTCGTAGAGCATCTTTTCCTTTTGGCAGCGAAGAAGACTGCAGCAGCAGAACAGTTGGTTGCTGCTACCTGGTACAGACAGCACAAACAGAGGAGGATTTAATGTCAGGAAGAGACCATACAGCACCAATCCAAGCTTCTACTTAATTAGTTAGGACAGCATGTATATATTTGCATTGTGCGACAGAATAGTTATTAATATGAAGTGAAAGCAGCAATTCAACCATGTACTATACTGATAGGCAACTAAACAAAATGAATGAATACACTCAGTCACCCATTACAGAAAAATAATTAACAGAGGGAATATATATAATTTGGTTCAAAGTACCATAGAGATGCCATCATTCATTGTATTATTGTGAGCAAGAAAATTGCATCTCCAGAATTAATGCCTCATCATCAAAGGAAACAATAAACTAAACAGCTGGGAAATAAAAAATTGCATCCCATGTGCAAGGGCATAGTGAGGACAGAAAACCAAACCAGCATTTACAGAACTCCTCAAGAAGAAGACTAGAGATTGGTTGGTTGGCAAAAGATACATCATCATTGGCAAATATTAGTATCACATAAAATAAATAAACTTCCAAACAACAGAGCTGGAAAGCAGCGCATATGACTACAGGTTAAGTGCTGCCTGTGCATAAATATTTTAGGATCCCAAAAAATATTGTTACCTATCCAAACAGAGCTAGAACATGAAT
>LR880969.1:779664465-779679926 GCA_904067115.1 Aegilops sharonensis
CAATAAACTAAACAGCTGGGAAATAAAAAATTGCATCCCATGTGCAAGGGCATAGTGAGGACAGAAAACCAAACCAGCATTTACAGAACTCCTCAAGAAGAAGACTAGAGATTGGTTGGTTGGCAAAAGATACATCATCATTGGCAAATATTAGTATCACATAAAATAAATAAACTTCCAAACAACAGAGCTGGAAAGCAGCGCATATGACTACAGGTTAAGTGCTGCCTGTGCATAAATATTTTAGGATCCCAAAAAATATTGTTACCTATCCAAACAGAGCTAGAACATGAATATGTAACAAATCTACTACGCTCAAACACAGTTGATAAAATTTAACATTCTGGCATAAACTGAAATCGAACAACATAGCATGAATTCCATCCAAATTAATATTCGTTTTCTAGCTTGATTTTGTTGTTTTTCGTCCTAATTCGAAACTTCCCCACCAAATATAGCCCCAATTTTTTTTTGTGATTTGTTGGCATGATGAAGTTTTGTTGATTTTGATCCATGGATTTGCTTGGTTTCGAGTGGATCTAGCATTTCCCCAAGTTTCCCCATCTTTCATCCACAAAATCCCTCGGATTTTGCCCCCGAAATCATCAATTTCCGCCCAAAATCGCGACAGGCACAGTTGAAGAATTCATATACCATTTGAGAAACCAAAATCTGACCACAACCAACCAAGCAAACCCTAACTAAAACGTCAGATTGATTCCTTATTACGGATAATCGAACCCTAGCTAGGTGGTGTTACCAAACAAACAAACCCTAACTAATTAAATCCTACTATCCTAGTCGAGGTAGGGTTCCTCATACGAATGAATACTCAAAGCCAGGCAGGAAAGGATACAAGACGGCGCTGGATCCGAGACCTATGAACCCTAAGCGCCTACCAACCACAATCGGAACGAGCAACTCCGGAGGGAGACCACGCTGGCTGGATCCGAGACCTACGAACCAGCGCCGCGCCTACCAACCAATCGGAACTCCAAGCTGATCGGGATGTACAAGTGCTCACCTCGGGCGGGCGGGCGGGCGTAAGATCTGGAGAGGACGAGGCGTCGGGTGATGTGAGATTGGGTCGATAGACAGGTTGCGGGGAACGGCGGCGAGCCGATGGAGTGCGGGGGAGAGACGGAGGCGGGCGGCTTTTATAGGAGGGCAAGAGGGGTTCGGGGGTAAAAAGCACAGAGCCGTGCCTGGCCCGTTTAACCCAGGCCGTGCCGTGCCGGGCCGGGCCGGCCCATTTGGCCAGGCTTGGCCTGGACACGCTGAAGAGGAGCTCTCATATGCCGCCTATGGTGAGCGACATGCCCACCTCGCTACAGGGACAGATTTTGTTCCAGGCCCACAAAGCACGCCTAGCTCGGCTACACTTTCTTTCATATCGCCTATAGGATACATGGTAGGTAGGCTTCCTTTTTTTCCAATTTTTTTCTAATATATATGTTTTTGGCAAATATTGTTATTTTACTTACTATGAAAATATTTTTTAATGTATAAAAAACGTTCAAAAATATCTATTCAGAATTTTTCGGTTTTCCTTTATTTTTTATTTTCTTTTTTAGAACATTTTTCGAGTTCGTTAGCTTTTCAAAATCCATGTACATTTTTCCAAATTCATGAAAACTTCTTCAAACTCAAGAATATTTTTCAAACCCATGAATATAATTTTCAAATCCATGAACACTTCATTCAAATGCATGAAAGTTTTTAAATTTGTGAACAGTTTTCAAACTTGCCAGCAATATTATAATTCAGGAACATCTTAAAATTTCAAAACAAATCATGCACATTTTTGTAAATTGCGAAAATGTCTTTGGAAATAGAAAATACTATAAAACATTCGAACTTTTTTATTTCGAGAATATGTTTTAAGTAAAATAATTATCCAAATAAAAGAAACAAAAAAACGTTATTTATTAGACCGCTTGCTATTGGCTTTTTACTCGCCACTGAGCGAGGGAAACAGTAGACCTTTCGACCGGGTGAGCGAAGCCTTACGGGGCCGAGGCTGAGCTAGTGTCATCAGGAGCTGTAACTCCTAGCTCTGTTTTCCCCTCTAGTTTGGGTTCTCGTTCTCGCGTTGGCGATCCCATCGCCGCCGTCGAGTCTGGTTGTCCCTGTCGCCAATATGTGCCTTGGTTGGAGCGAGCGAGGTTGCGACATTAATCGCACTGGTTTTCGCGCTACAGGGCAGAACGACGGAGTATGGTTCCTATCCAAAAACCCGATTCGATCTACATCGGGCAAGGAGATCTACATGGCTTCGGCTGAGACGTCGGACATGACGGAGGTCAGCGATGTGGAGAAGATGATGCAAGAGCTAGGGTTGAGGGAAGAGGATCTTGATGATGTGGTCTTCGATGAGAAGGATGCACCATCAGAGGCGGTGCGGTGGGTGGCTTTGGCTAGGGTTCATACCCCAAAAACCTATAGCCAAACTTGGTTCTATCGGAACATGAGATCGGCTTGGGACCTAGCACAAGAAGTGAAGTTTAGACCGCTAGAAGACAACCTGTACACAATCCAATTCTCATGTCTGGGGGATTGGGAGAGAGTTATGAACGATGGACTTCGGGGAGACGCGGTTATCATGAAACCCTATGACGGAGTCACTAAACCTTCGACCATCAAGATGGACACGATTGAGATATGGGCGCAAATTCATGATGTCCCAGATCTGTATGCCCACCCAGTCCCATCTCTGGCTGCAAAATTGGGCGAAGTTCTGTATGCCAAACCACCATCCCAAGACTTCGCAGGGGATTTTTACCGCGTGTGGATCAGAATTGTGGCAGTGAAGCCTCTGAAGAACGATGTGTCCATGATCCAAGATTCGCATCGGCAGATTTATCGAGTGAAATATGAAAAGCTCCCTGACTGGTGCATAGTTTGCGGAATGCTAGGCCACCTGTACAAGGAACATGGCATCAGGATTCATCCTCCATCGGCTCTAGTCTTCAAGGAGCTGAGGGCTGATTGGTTTATGAGGTCTGGTCGGGGCCCTGGTAGGGGCCGAGGTAGTCAGGGAGGTAGAAGAGTAGGACGCAATGGTGGGCAAGGCCCAACACCTGCACCAGGAACCCAGGAGGTGTTTGAAGAGTATACTAACCCAGACAATGTTGAGGGGATTACCATAGTAATGCTGGGGAGAGATGGAAGGAAAGCTGCCTCGGACATTGTAATGGAGGATCCATCCCGGAAGAGGAACGAGAGGATAGAGCCGGAGAGTAACCCTTCAGCTACCCCGCTTCTGCATGCTACAGTATCAGCTGGAGATCGTTTGGCTCTTGTTCCAGCATCTACTTAAGTGGTCAGTCCACCTCTCAAGAGAGACCCAAAGAAGGAAAGAACTGATCTGGAAGGCAATGAGGGTCTAAATAACATTGTAAAAAATCTGGCGGGCTCCCTAGAGGGGCGCCGCCAAGCCCAATGAATGCATTTTGCTGGAACTGTCGTGGCGCGGGTAAACCTGCGACAGTTCGAGAAATCCGCAAATTCACGATGAAGTTTACCCCTACCGTCCTTTGTTGTCGTGACCCAGATCAGTGGGGCACGTGTAGAAGCTCTTGCTAGTTCTTTTGGTTATGATCTGGGTCACGACAATACAAAGGACGGTAGGGAAAAGCCTAGCAGTGCACGGGTTTTAGGTATTGATAGTCAGGCACTACTAGGGAAAAGCCTAGCAATGCACGGGTTTTAGGTATATCAGTAGCGCGGGTGCCCGCTCTACTAGTACGACGCTACAACTAACTGGTAGTAGTAGCGCGGGTGCCACCCGTGCTACTACTACGTCTATTAGTAGTAGCGTGGATACCACCCGCTCTACTACTAACTAATTAGGAATTAAAAAATAAGTTCCAGCCATGGCTGCTACTACTAGCTAGGCGTCATCGTCCTCTTCATCCATGGTCGATGCTGATCCTGGAGGGGATGAAGTCGTCCATGGTGATGGTGCTTCCCCATCCAACTCTTCTCCACACCTCTCCTTTGCTGCTGCTACAAAGAAAGAGACAAGGATTAGAAGAGGAAGAGAGAGATAGAGAGGAGTAGGTGCAACAACTCACTGGTGGCCGCCGGAGTTGGAGCTGAAACCCTAGATGACGCCATGGGTTGCGTCCATTATAGATTTGGCCATCGTCATGGGCGGCGCTCTGTTGGATCTTCCTCTCCTTCCAGCAGCGGAGGAGGAGGAGGAGGAGGAGGAGGAGGAGGAGGAGGAGGAAGGAGGGCGGCGGAGGAGGAGGAGGAGGAAGGAGGGGCTACGGTGGAAGAGGAGGTTGCCGGATTTGAGGGAGACATCGAGGTGCGAGGCCGGCAGTTGCGGTGGGCAAGGAAGGGCGTCGCAGGTGGGAGGGAGAAGTGAAATCGAGAGAGTGTGTGGGTCTAGGATTGGGCCTCCGTGCGCTATGTTTATACATGTGTCAGTGGGTTGATGATAGTAGCGCTCGGTTTATACCCACGCTACTACTATGGCATGTCCCGGGGTGCACGGTGGAGACCACTTAGTAGTAGTGTGGGGTTTATAACCCGCGCTACTAGTAAGCGTCTGCCTATAAGCTTTTCCCTAGTAGTGAGGGTAGAAGTGGTGGTATTGGCATTTTTTGGAATAACACAATTAAGCTTGAGATTCTGGGTGACTCTTGTTACCACATAGATGCAAAAGTTGAGGAAGCAGGAAAATATCCTTGGAGGATCACGTGTGTGTATGGAGAGGCCCAAACACATCTTAGACACCAAACCTGGGACCTCATGAAGGATCAGTATTGTCAGTGATTTGCCGTGGCTTTGTTTTGGGGATTTCAATGAAGTGCTGCAACCAGATGAACATGAAGATGGAGCTAATAGGAGTAACGCCCAGATTAAGGGTTTCCGGGACACAGTCGATGTCTGCATGTTGATGGATCTGGGTTACCAAGGACGTTTTTGGACCTTTGAGAAGAGGATACAAGGTGGTTCATATGCTCGTGTGCGTTTGGATCGAGCTTTGGCGACTGCTAGCTGGGTAACTCGCTTTCCAGATGCATCGGTGACTCATCTTACTTCGTCTACCTCAGATCATGGGACCATACTAGTGCAGTTGGATGGCGTATAGAGCCATGCTTTGCCGGAAAAAACATTTAAGTATGAGGTGATGTGGGAATCACATGAAACTTGGAAGGATACAATCACAAATAGTTGGAATGCAGCTAGTGCTGGCTATGGCGTCGGTGACTTCTGTGATAAGCCCCTGACTATAATCTCTCAGTTGTCTAGTTGGAGAAGGGATACCTTTGTCAGTGTTTGAAAGGAGATAAAACATATCAAGGCGCAGTTAGAGACCATGCACAATGATCCAGCGCGGCTGAGACCTTCACATCCAGAGTTGAAACTAAATGAGAGATTGGTCGAGTTATATCATAGAGAGGAGTTAATGTGGCGACAAAGATCGCGGCTTGAATGGCTCTCAGCTGGCGATAGGAACACCAAGTTCTTCCATATGAGGGCTAGTATGAGGCGGAAGAAGAACATGATCCGTGCTCTCACAAATGCACTCGGATTATATTACACACTCAGGACCCAGCGGAATTGTTGAACATGGTTCTGGATTTTTATAAGACCTTGTATACCTCCGAGGGGGTGCAAGGGATGGAAGAGGTTTTGAGGCATGTTCCGAGGAAAGTTACACCTGAGATGAACGAGACTTTATGTGCGCCGTACACAAATGAAGAGATAAAAGAGGCATTGTTTCAAATGTTCCCAACTGAAGCTCCAGGCACCGATGGTCTTCCTGCTCAGTTTTACCGGCGTCATTGGGATATCTGTGGGGACGAGGTGACTGCGGTAATCATGCGCATCATAAAGGGGGAGGAGAGCCCAGAATGCATAAATGACACGGTCTTGGTACTTATTCCCAAGGTAACACAGCCTTCTAATCTGTCACAATTTAGACCTATCAGTCTTTGCAATGTTTTGTATAAAATCGCATCAAAGGTGGTTGCAAACAGATTGAAAGTCATTCTCCCAGACATTATATCTGAAGAGCAGTCAGCGTTTGTGCCCGGCAGACTGATCACGGACAATATTATTTGTGCTTATGAGTGTTTGCACTTCATGAAGAGAAACATGTCTAAAAACAATAGTTTCTGTGCTTTGAAGCTGGACATCATGAAGGCCTATGACAGGGTGGAGTGGGAATATCTACAGGCAATAATGTTAAAGCTAGGCTTCTCTCAGGCCTGGGTTGAAGTTGTCATGGGCATGGTAAAATATGTATCTTTTTCAGTTCTTTTTAATAGTGAAAAGCTAGAGCAATTCAAACCAACAAGAGGCATTCGACAGGGAGATCCTATTTCCCCATACGTATTCTTACTTGCAGTAGAGGGCCTTTCGCGCCTACTAAAATCCAGTTCTTAGCCATCAGCTCTAAATGGTGTTAAGGTGGCTCCCATAGCTCCTGAGGTGAACCATCTTTTATTTGCAGATGACAGCCTGTTGCTTTTTAAGTCTAGTGTTGAGGGGGAAAACTTGGTGTCAAACCTACTGAATGTCTATTGCAATGCTTCTGGTCAGAGAATCAACAATGATAAATCCTCTATATTCTTTAGTAAGAGATGCCCTCAAGGTACCAGACAACAAGTCAAAAATATCCTTGGTGTACATAATGAATCCCTTAGCGAAAAATATTTGGGGATGCCCACGGAAGTGGGACAATCCAAAAATGGCACGTTCAAGTATCTAAGAGATAGAGTTTGGGAGAAGGTAAGAGGCTGGATGCAGAAGCTCCTATCAGCAGCAGGAAAAGAGGTTTTAATTAAATCTATGGCTCAGGCCATTCTGGTCTTCTCCATGTCTTGCTTCAGACTACCAAGGGGCCTTTGTGGGAGTGTGACATAACAATAAGACAGTTTTGGTGGGGAAGTAAGCAGGGAAAAAGAAAGTCAACCTGGGTTTCTTGGGATGTGATGATAAGACCTAAGAACTTGGGAGGGTTGGGCTTCCGGGATCTTGAAATATTTAACTTGGCCCTTCTATCAAGACAAGCTTGGAAGTGCTTGGATGAGCCTAACTCCCTTAGTGCCAGCATACTGAAGGCTGCTTACTACCCGGGTTGTTCTGTTCTTGAAGCAGATTTGGGGGTGCATCCATCTCAGATTTGGCGTGCAATACTTGATGGGAGGGATATTATCAAGCAAGGAATTATTAGAAGGATAGGGGATGGCCGGACACCAATTATATGGCAACATAATTGGTTACCGCGAGCCGGGCTCATGAGACCAATCTCTTCATTGGTGCACGACCCTCCTCAACTAGTGGCTGATCTTATCGATGCCACTTCAGCCTCATGGAAGGAGGAGATGGTAAGGCAAGTTTTGGTTCCGCTAGATGCTGAGGCGATTCTGAGGATACCCATATGTACCAGGCAAGTAGAGGCATTCTGGGCTTGGGCCGAGGACCAGAGGGGCCGTTTCTCTGTCATGTTAGCGTACAGACTAATACAAAGAACAAAGATGGGGCGAGAGGCATGGCTAGAGGAGTCGGAAAGTCTGTCAAATTTAGAAGCATAGAAGAAAGGTTGGTCTGATCTATGGAAGATGAAAGTGCCCTCGAAGCTGAAAGTTTTTGGATGGAGACTAGCACGACATTCACTACCAACCGGGGATGTCCCAACACCGGAACATGGCCACAATAGACGTTTGTGCTATATGTGGAGCGCAGGACAGCTGGAGGCACGCGCTGCTCAATTGTGCTTTCACCAGATGCACATGGGCACTGTCCAAAGATGAGCTGGTTCAACACTTATCTTCCAACCATGACACCAATGCGAAACGTTGGCTTCATTCCATGATAGATGCTCTACCGCAAGATGATTTCCGAATCTACGATCTGGTATGCGCGGAGAAAGGTGATTCATCAAGGAATTTATCAGACTCCACATGCTATCAATGGTTTTATCTCTAGCTACCTATCAGAACTTGAGTTTCTTGAGCAACCAAGGGTAGAAGCGGGGAGTGCACGAGTGCCCAAGCCATCGGCCTGGATTCCACCACCCGATCAGCACCTCAAACTGAATGTTGATGCTGCCGTGGCAAGGCATGGGGGGCTAGGGGCACTAGCTGCAATCTGTCGGGATAATTCAGGCGCATTCCAGGGGGCTTCTGCAGTCGTTTTTGCAAATATAGATGACCCAGAAGTGTTGGAAGCCCTAGCGATTCGAGAAGCTATATCTCTTTCGGAAGATCTGTACGTGCGGAAGATTGCAATCGCATCAGATTGCAAGAAGGTGGTGGAAGCTATCAAGACAAGTGTGGCACCCCGGCTCAGAGAAACCGGAACGCCCCGTATTCCAGCCCAGAGATCGAGGCAAAGTCTTCTGGAATACGCCACTGCTTAGCATAGAACAAACCAGCTTATGCAAGCAACATAACAATGTGAGACAGCGGAACAACTACTGGCTGCGGAACAACGAACGACGATGATGGACTCCAATCCACAGGGACTCTGGCTGGAACATTTTTCCTAGCTTGCGCACACAGGAACCACACCAAACAAGCAAGCAATCCAGGCACGACCTGCAAACTGGCATGACATGCTAGGTCTGTTGGGGATATAACTACTAGTGTAACCTGCCCAGGAGGGCCCGGGTTATGCTATGGCGATTCCTCATATGAAGCCCAATATCAAGCTTGAAGATGGCGGTTCAGTCAAGGGCCCAAAGCCCAAAGGCGACTTAAGGCCCGTAGTGATAAACCGCCATAATGGCATAGCTTGTATTGTAAGGCAAGATAATTGGTCACCGAGCCGGACACTGTTTATGAGCCGGCCAGGACTCTGTAGGCCGCAGGGCATCAACCCGTGTATATAACGGGACGACCCGGCGGCGGCTTGGGGCAAGTAACATCAAATCGAGAGCCAGGCATAGCGGATTCGCTCCCTGGTCATCGAAACCCTAGCAATTCCACCTCAACTGGATTAGGCCTTTACCTTCACCGTAAGGGGCCGAACCAGTGTAAACCCTCGTGTCCTTTGTCCCGCTTTAACCCCTTTAAGCATCCTAGTTGCGATGGCTCCATGATACGTCTCCGTCGTATCTACTTTTCCAAACACTTTTGCCCTTGTTTTGGACTCTAACTTGTATGATTTGAATGGAACTAACCCGGACTGACGCTGTTTTCAGCAGAATTGCCATGATGTTGTTTTATGTGCAGAAAACAAAAGTTCTCGGAATGACCTGAAACTCCACGGGATGTCTTATAAAAAATAATAAAAAATCCTCGCCAAAGATGAAGACCAGGGGGCCCACACCCTGTCCACGAGGGTGGGGGGCGCGCCCCCTACCTCGTGGGCCCCTGGACACCTTCCGACGCCAACTCCAGCTCTATATATTGGCTTCCGGGAGAAAAAAATAGAGGAGAAGAAATCATCATGTTTTACGATATGGAGCCGCCGCCAAGCCCTAAAACCTCTCGGGAGGGCTGATCTGGAGTCCGTTCGGGGCTCCGGAGAGGGGGATTCGTCGCCGTCGTCATCATCAACCATCCTCCATCACCAATTTCATGATGCTCATCGCCGTGCGTGAGTAATTCCATCGTAGGCTTGCTGGATGATGATGGGTTGGATGAGATTTATCATGTAATCGAGTTAGTTTTGTTAGGGTTTGATCCCTAGTATCCATTATGTTCTGAGATTGATGTTGCTATGACTTTGCTATGCTTAATGCTTGTCACTAGGGCCCGAGTGCCATTGAGGGAGTCCTGGATTAGGGGGTATCCGGACAGCCGGACTATAACCTTTGGCCGGACTGTTGGACTATGAAGATACAAGATTGAAGACTTCGTCCCATGTCCGGATGGGACTCTCCTTGGCGTGGAAGGCAAGCTTGGCAATACGGATATGTAGATCTCCTTCCTTGTAACCGACTCTATGTAACCCTAGCCCCCTCCGGTGTCTATATAAACCGGAGGGTTTAGACCGTAGGACAAGAACAACAATCATACCATATGCTAGCTTCTAGGGTTTAGCCTCTCTAATCTCGTGGTAGATCAACTCTTGCACTACCCATATCATCAATATTAATCAAGTAGGAGTAGGGTTTACCCCCATCAAGAGGGCCCGAACCTGGGTAAAAACATCGTGTCCCTTGTCTCCTGTTACCATCCGCCTAGACGCACAGTTCGGGACCCCCTACCCGACATCCGTCGGTTTTGACACCGACATTGGTGCTTTCATTAAGAGTTCCACTGTGTCGTCGCCATAAGGAAGGATGTCTCGTCTCGTCTTTAAGGATGGCACTACCGCTGGGGGAGCTTTGGCTGTCGGCCAAACTCTCCGGCTAGGTGGTTTTATCATGACCACCTGTTCGGCTGCTGCGCCAAGGATGACTTCTCGGGTCATTGAAAACAGTCTCCATGTCAACTCGGAACTCGCCGAACAGTTGGATCCAATGGAGCTCTCTTTCCTACACGAGCTCTTCGATCGCATCGCCGCCCTGGGAGTCGCTACGGACTATGATCGGATTGGGCTTAAACCCGATCAAAGAGAGATTAACTCTCTCCGGTCACCCATCACATTGCTGTGGTGGAGGAACAATGCGGCGACCTTTCCTCTATCTTGAGGACTAACTATG
This sequence comes from Aegilops sharonensis, assembly GCA_904067115.1. Lineage (NCBI taxonomy): Eukaryota > Viridiplantae > Streptophyta > Magnoliopsida > Poales > Poaceae > Aegilops > Aegilops sharonensis. Next base: position 779,675,081 of record LR880969.1, read on the forward strand.
TACGGATTCCTGAGCCCTTCAAGCCGGATACCCGTTTATGGGAGGACACCACCCAAGCCCTGAATCTAGAGTCAGGCAGCGGGCCAGACTTATCGGGCAACATCCCAGAACCCGAACTTCCAAGATTGGAAACTCCTCGGCCCCTGGGTCCCAGATTGGGTGAGGTTTCGGATTCAATTCCACCCACCCACCCAAGCATAAGCGATCTTTCCCACATCAGGCAAGAGCCACAGGAAACTGTACATCATTATTGGGCCAGATTCCTCCTTGTAATGAACAAGGTTAAGGACTGTCGTGAGGAAGACGCAATCTCATTTTTCTGCAATAATTGCACGGACAAGGGAATCCTCAACGCCATAAGTTGCCGTGAAATTACACGCTTTGCCGACTTGGCATCCATAGTACGAAAGTACTGTGCGATGGAAAGTGCCTGGAAAACCAAAATAAATTTTTGGGACAATCCGGCCCTAAATACGAACCCAGTCCGAAATAAAAGGGTGCATCATCACAAGACACCCGGGTTAACTACCAAAAAGCAAAAACCCTCTACAGGGCATGGAACCGTACTGGAGGGATGGCTCAATGGACCCTGCAAAATTCATAATACAAAGGGCGCCATACCAACACATAGCCTTAGAGCATGTTGGATACTCCGGCAGGTAGCCAAAAGTGGCGAGGATCTTCTCATTCCAGAAGCCATAGAGCACCATCCCAGGGATAACAATACGGTATTAACAGTCTTTGAGACCTTCGCATCAAATAATAGGTGAAAGCGAACACTCCGCAGCCTTGCCGAAATCTACCATGTGGCAACAATAAATCCATGGAGTGACACGGCTATTACTTTCAATGCCAGTGACGAACCTAAATTCCGAACAGCCCGAGCACCAGCCGCATTGGTCCTCAGTCCAATTGTGGACGGCTTTCGACTCACCAAGGTGCTCATGGATGGCGGCACCGGATTAAACCTCATCTATGAGGAAACACTTAAAAAATGGAAATAGACTGGAACCGCATCGAGGGAAGCAGCACAACCTTTAGAGGAATAATCCCCAGTCAGGAAGCGCGCTGTACAGGAAAAATCACACTAGATGTGGTGTTTGGCACACCGGAGAACTACAGGTCCGAAGAGATTACATTCCAGGTGGCCCCGTTCACTAGCGGATACCACGCCCTTTTAGGGTGGGAGGCGTTCACGATCTTCCAAGCCATACCCCATTACGGGTACATGAAGCTCAAAATGCCCGGGCCCAACGGAATCATCACTCTCGCTAGTGATCCGGACACAGCACTCCGCGCCGAAAACAAGACAGCCGCACTGGCCCTCGAGGCATTATCCGAAGCCCTTGCGGCCGAGGAACTGACTGCACTGCGCTCCACGGTGGACAGGGATGATGTGATACTTGATAAGAGATCCAAGTCGACCTCCTTTAAACCAGTAGATGAAATAGTCAAATTCCAAGTCCATCCAACGGACCCTACAAAAACAGCCTCCATCGGGGCAAAGTTAAACCCCGCTGTAGATGCCGCACTACGAGAGTTCCTGCGCGAGAACTGGGACATTTTTGCCTCGCATACTTCAGACATGCCAGGAATCCCACGCAGGCTGGTCGAGCACAACCTCAATATTCTAAAGGGATTCAAGCCTGTCAAGCAGGCTCTTTGGCGTTTCTCTAAACCTAAGAGACAAGCTATGGGAGAGGAACTAGCCAAGTTATTGGAGGCCGGATTCATTAGAGAAATAGAACACCCGGACTGGCTAGCAAACCTGGTGATGGTACCAAAGAAGGATAAATCCTGGCGCCTGTGCGTCTATTTCAAGGACCTCAACAAGGCTTGCCCAAAGGATCCCTTCCCCCTCCCCCGCATTGATCAAATTATCGATGCTACCGCAGGACACGACTCATTGTGTTTCCTCGATGCATACTCCGGCTACCACCAAATTAAGATGGCGGAGCCCGAGCAAGCCGCAACGGCATTTATCACACCATACGACCCCTTCTGCTTCAACACAATGCCTATTGGGCTCAAAAACGCCGGCGCAACATATCAGCGCATGATTCAGACATGTCTGGCAAACCAGATCGGCAAAACAGTGGATGCATACGTAGATGATGTGGTCGTCAAAACCAAACACGTCGACTCTCTAATAGACGACTTGAGGCTCACATTTGACAACCTCCGAACATACGACATCAAGCTCAACCCGGAAAATTTTGTTTTCGGTGTGCCAGCCGGAAAGCTCCTGGGCTTCATTGTATCCAGCAGAGGAATTGAAGCAAATCCGGCCAAGATCCGAGCTCTGTCACAGTTGGATATCCCAACGGACCTCAAACAAATCCAGAAATTAACCGGATGTGTGGCGGCTCTAAGCCGCTTTATCTCCCGCCTGGGAGAAAAGGCATTACCTCTTTATCGCCTCCTACAGCGTACCGAACACTTCGAGTGGACGGATGCCGCCACAGCCGGATTGGAAGAAATAAAAGCCATACTGGCAACCAACCCAATCCTGGCCGCGCCAAACATTGGCGAACCAATGCTGTTATACATTGCGGCAACTCATCAAGTTGTAAGCGAAGTGCTCGTCGTCGAACGAGAAACGGACGGACATAAATTCGCCCTTCAAAAGCCGGTCTATTATGTATCCACTATCGTTACTCCATGCAAGTCACGGTACCCGCATTATCAAAAGATAGCATACGCGGTATTCATGGCATCCAGGAGGCTGTGACACTACTTTCAAGAGTGTTCAATAACAGTAGCCTCGGAAGTGCCACTTAATGATATTATAAACAACCGCGACGCCACGGGCCGGATTGCCAAATGGGCCATTGAGCTCCTCCCGTTTGACATACGTACAAACCACGGCGAGCCATTAAGTCGCAAGTGTTGGCCGACTTCGTGTCGAATGGACGGAAGCCGAACTCCCTAAAGAGTACGGCGCACGCTCCAATTGGATCATGCACTTCGACGGCTCCAAAATGCTGGCTGGTCTGGGGGCCGGCGTCGTTCTGACATCCCCAACCGGAGATACAATTCAATACGTACTCCAGAAATGTATACAGACTCCAACAACGCAGCCGAATACGAGGCCCTTTTACATGGTCTCTGGATGGCAGTATCCATGGGCATTCAATGCCTGGAGGTGCGGGGGGATTCGAACCTCACAATATCTCAAATAAATGGAGACTTTGATGCCAATGATCCGAAAATGGCGGCTTATCGTAACGCCGTCCTTAAGATGTCAGCTCGGTTCGAGGGGCTCGAATTTCACCATGTGGCCCGGGAAAACAATCACGCAGCAGATGTCCTCGCACGCATCGGCGCAAAACACGATGCGGTCCCCCCAAACATCTTTTTGGAAAGGCTGTTTAAGCCATCCGTGGTATGGGAAGGAGACACCGGTAACAATAGTCCGGACCCGGCCACAACGCCTGATACGGAACACTCTGACATAATCGGAGGCTCTGCCACCAAAATAACACCTTCAGCCCATGTAATAATGGCCATCATCGCCCCGTGGATAGAACCATTCCTGGCCTACCTAACTAGGCAGAAACTCCCCGATGACCAAAATGAGGCACGCTGCATAGTACGGCAATCTAAAGCCTATAGGGTCCATGAGGGAGAGCTCTATAAGAAAAGCACCACCGGAGTCCATCAAAGGTGCATCTCCGAAGAGGAAGGGCGGAAGCTTCTGGCAGAAATTCATGCCGGACTCGGCGGCCACCACGCTGCAGCCCGGGCACTAGTAAGCAAGGCCTTTCGTACAGGTTTTTACTAGCCAACGGCCCGGGCAGATGCACAGGACTTGGTCCAACGTTGCGTCGGTTGTCAACTCTTTGCAAACCAAAGCCATATGCCACCCACCGCCCTCCACACAATCCCCATTACCTGGCCCTTTGCAGTCTGGGGGCTTGACATGGTTGGACCCCTTAAAGGAGGAACCCACAAGAAAATATACTTGCTGGTCATGGTGGATAAATTCACCAAATGGATAGAAGCCAAACCTGTTAAAACGGCCGAATCTGGACCGGTGATAGACTTCATATTCGGGGTCGTACACCGTTATGGCGTCCCTCACAGCATCATCACTGATAACGGCACGAACTTCACTGCCGACGAGGTAAAACTCTGGTGCAAAAACATGGGCATCAAGCTCGATTATGCTTCCGTCTATCACCCACAAACTAACGGTCAAGTCGAGCGAATGGTCTTATCATGAGCAGCATCAAACCCAGATTAGTGCGGTCCCTAAAGGAATCTAACACGCACTGGGTAGAGGAGCTCGACTCCGTACTCTGGGGGCTGCGGACCACGCCGAATCGTACTACCGGATACACACCCTTTGTTATGGTTGAAGGAAATATGCCCTAGAGGCAATAATAAAGTTATTATTTATTTCCTTATATCATGATAAATGTTTATTATTCATGCTAGAATTGTATTAACCGGAAACGTAACACATGTGTGAATACATACACAAACATAGTGTCACTAGTATGCCTCTACTTGACTAGCTCGTTGAATCAAAGATGGTTAAGTTTCCTAGCCATAGACATGAGTTGTCATTTGATTAACGGGATCACATCATTAGGAGAATGATGTGATTGACTTGACCCATTCCGTTATCTTAGCACTTGATCGTTTAGTATATTGCTATTGCTTTCTTCATGACTTATACATGTTCCTGTAACTATGAGATTATGCAACTCCCGTTTATCGGAGGAACACTTTGGGTGCTACCAAACGTCACAACGTAACTGGGTGATTATAAAGGAGTACTACAGGTGTCTCCGAAGGTACATGTTGGGTTGGCGTATTTCGAGATTAGGTTTTGTCACTC
>LR880969.1:779721065-779737953 GCA_904067115.1 Aegilops sharonensis
TGTCCATCACGTCATTCTCCTAATGACGTGATCCCGTTGTCAATGACATCTGATGTCCATAGTCAGGAAACCATGACTATCTGTTGACCAACGAGCTAGTCTACTAGAGGCTTACTAGGGACGTATTGTAGTCTATGTATTCACACGTGTATTACGATTTCCGGATAATACAGTTATAGCATGAATAAAGACAATTATCATGAACAAGGAAATATAATAATAATGCTTTTATTATTGCCTCTAGGGCATATTTCCAACAATAGGTTAGTCCCAAAAATAATATAAAAGTGGATAATAAAGCCCAATATTGCCTAAAACAGTAGATAAAGTAGCATGGAGCAATCAAAAATTATAGATACGTTGGAGATGTATCAAGCATCCCCAAGCTTAATTCCTGCTCGTCCTCGAGTAGGTAAATGATAAAAAAGAATTTTTGATGCGGAGTGATACTTTGGCATAATTTCAATGTAATTCTTCTTACTTGTGATATGAATATTCAGATCCGAAAGATTCAAGACAAAAGTTCATATTGACATAAAAATAATAATACTTCAAGAATACTAATCAAAGTAATCATGTCTTCTCAAAATAACATGGCAAAAGAAAGTTCATCCCTACAAAATCATATAGTTAGGCTAGGCTTCATTTTCATCACACAAAGATGTTCCCAACTTCTATACCCCCGATGACAAGCCAAGCAATTGTTTCATACTCAAATAATCTCAAACTCTTTCAACCTTTACGCAATACATGAGCGCGAGCCATGGGTTTAGCACTATGGGTGGAATAGAATATGATGATGGGATTGTGTGGAGAAGACAAAAAAGGAGAAAGTCTCACATTGACGAGGCTAATCAACGAGCTATGGAGATGCCCATCAATTGATGTCAACATAATGAGTAGGGATTGCCATGCAACGGATGCACTAGAGCTATAAGTATATGAAAGCTCTACAAAAGAAACTAAGTGGGTGTGCATCCAACTTGCTTGCTCACGAAGACCTAGGGCACTTTGAGGAAGCCCATCATTGGAATATACAAGCCAAGTTCTATAATGAAAAATTCCCACTAGTATATGAAAATGACAAAATGAGAGACTCTCTATCATGAAGGTCTTAGTGCTACTTTGAAGCACAATATATGAGACTCACTACATGAAGAACAAGGTGCTACTTTGAAGCACAATATATGAGACTCACTACATGAAGAACAAGGTGCTACTTTGAAGCACAAGTGTGGTAAAAGGATAGTAGCATTGTCCCTTCTCTCTTTTTCTCTCATATTTATTTATTTATTTATTTGGGCCTTTTCTCCTTTTTTTGGCCTCTTTTTTTTCGTCCGGAGTCTCATCCCGACTTATGGGGGAATCATAGTATCCATCATCCTTTCCTCACTTGGGACAATGCTCTAATAATGATGATCATCACACTTTTATTTCTATTACAACTCAACAATTACAACTCAAAACTTAGAACAAAATATGACTCTATATGAATGCCTCCGGCGGTGTACCGGGATGGTGCAATGAATCAAGAGTGACATGTATGGAAAATAATGCATGGTGGCTTTGCCACAAATGCGATGTCAACTACATGATCATGCAATGGCAATATGACAAAAGTAATGTATGTCATAATAATGATGATGGAAGTTGCATGGCAATATATCTCGGAATGGCTATGGAAATGCCATGATAGGTAGGTATGGTGGCTGTTTTGAGGAAGATATAAGGAGGTTTATGTGTGATAGAGCGTATCGTATCACGGGGTTTGGATGCACCGGCGAAGTTTGCACCAACTCTCAAGGTGAGAAAGGGCAATGCACGGTACCGAAGAGGCTAGCAAATGCGCAAAGGTAAAAGTGCGTATAATCCATGGACTCAACATTAGTCAAAAGAACTCATATACTTATTGCAAAAATTTAGAAGTCATCAAAAATCAAGTACTACGCGCATGCTCCTAGGGGGATAAATTGGTAGGAAAAGACCATCGCTCGTCCTCGACCACCACTCATAAGGATGCACAAGCCAGGTACACTTCATGTTTCGAATTTGTTACACAACTTTAACCATACGTGCATGCTACGGGATTTGCTAACTTCAACACAAGCATTTCTCAAATTCACAACTACTCAACTAGCATGACTTTGATATTATCACCTCCATATCTCAAAACAATTATCAAGCATAAAACTTATCTTAGTATTCAACGCACTCAAAAGAAAGTTTCACATATCTTGAACACCAAGTATATTAACATTAAGCAAATTACCATGCTTTTAGCGACTCTCAAAATAATATAAGTGAAGCATGAGAGTTCATATATTTCTTCAAAATAAAACCACCATTGTGCTCTAAAAGATATAAGTGAAGCACTAGAGGAAACAACAAACTACTCCAAAAGATATAAGTGAAGATCAATGAGTAGCCGAATAATTATGCAACCATGTGAAGACTCTCCCATTTAATAATTTCGGATCTTGATACTTTATTAAAACAGCAAGCAAAGCTAAATAAAACTACATTGCAAGGATAGCACAACTCATGTGAAGAAGCAAAAACTTAGGCTCAACCAATACTAACCGATAGTTGTTGAAGAAGAAAGGTGGGATGCCAATGGGGCATCCCCAAGCTTAGATGCTTGAGACTTCTTTGGAATATTATCTCGGGGTGCCTTGGGCATCCCCAAGCTTGAAATTTTGTGTCTCCTTAATTCCTCTCATATCATGGTTTCTCTTTTTTATGAAAAGCTTCATTCACAACAAACTCAACAAGAACTCGTGAGATATGTTAGTATAAACCAATGCAAAACCTTATCATTTTCTACTGTAACAAATCACTAACATTATTATTCAACATTGCATACTAAATTCCTCTGCATATTTAATTCTCCTATCCTTAAATAGAATCATTAATCAAGCAAACATATGCAAACAATGCAAACATGACAGCAATCTGTCAAAACAGTATAGTCTGTAAAGAATGCAAGGTTCATCATACTTCCCTAACTCCAAAAATTATGAACTAAAATTCCTAATGTAATAAATTTATCAGAGATCAATATTCAAAAATATTCAACAGTATACCACTCTCTGACTTTTCTAGAGAATTTTTGCAAGAGCGGTAAACTTTCTTTTTTCAAACAGCAATATGTATACTTGCAAAATAAGCATGGCAAAGGCTATCCTTGACTTTTTTATTGAAACTAAAGATGCAAAACACTAATCTAACTAACAGCAAGCAAAACAAAACAAAATGACATGATTCTCCAAGCAAAACACATATCATGTGGTGAATAAAAATATAGCTCCAAGTAAAGTTACCGATGAACGAAGACGAAAGAGGGGATGCCTTCCGGGGTATCCCCAAGCTTAGGCTCTTGGTTGTCCTTGAATATTACATTGGGGTTCCTTGGGCATCCCCAAGCTTAGGCTCTTGCCACTCCTTATTCCATAGTCCATCGAATCTTTACCCAAAACTTGAAAACTTCACAACACAAAACTTAACAGAAAACTCGTAAGCTCCGTTAGCGAAAGAAAACAAAACACCACTTCAAGGTACTGTAATGAACTCATTCTTTATTTATATTGGTGTTAAACCTACTGTATTCCAACTTCTCTATGGGTTATAAACTATTTTACTAGCCATAGATTCATCAAAATAAGCAAACAACACACGAAAAACTGAATCTGTCAAAAATAGAACCGTCTGTAGTAATCTGTAACTAACGCAAACTTATGGAACTCCAAAAATTCTAAAATAAACTGGTGGACCTGAATAATTTGTCTAGTAATCATCTGCAAAAAGAATCAACTAAATATCACTCTCCAGTAAAAAGTTGAAGCTAATTTCGTGAGCGCTAAAGTTTCTATTTTTTACAGCATGATCATAAAGACTTCACCCAAGTCTTCCCAAAGGTCTTACTTGGCACAAACACTAATTAAAACATGAAACCACATCTAAACAGAGGCTAGATGGATTATTTATTCCTAAGAAGAACCAAAAAGCAAGAAACTAAAATAAAATTGGGTTGCCTCCCAACAAGCGCTAACGTTTAACGCCCCTAGCTAGGCATTATGATTTCAATGATGCTCACATAAAAGATAGGAATTGAAACATAAAGAGAGCATCATGAAGAATATGAATAGCACATTTAAGTCTAACACACTTCCTATGCATAGGGATTTTGTGAGCAAACAACTTATGGGAACAATAATCAACTTGCATACGAAGGTAAACCAAGCATTACTTCAAAACTTTAAGCACATAGAGAGGAAACTTGATATTATTGCAATTCCTACAAGCATATATTCCTCCCTCATAATTCAGTAGCATCATGAATGAATTCAACAATATAACCAGCACCTAAAGCATTCTTTTCATGATCTACAAGCATAGAAAATTTACTACTCTCCACATAAGCAAAATTATTCTCATGAATAACAGTGGGAGCAAACTCAACGAAATAACTATTATGTGATTGAAAATTAAGATCAAGATGACAAGTTTCATGGTTATCTTTATTCTTTATAGCATACGTGTCATCACAATAATCATCATAGATAGGAGGCATGCTTTCATCATAGTAAATTTGCTCATCAAAGCTTGGGGGACAAAAAATATCATCTTCATCAAACATAGCTTCCCCAAGCTTGTGGCTTTGCATATCATTAGCATCATGGATATTCAAGGAATTTATACTAACAACATTTCAATCATGCTCATCATTCACATATTTCATGCCAAGCATTCTATGTAATTCTTCTTCTAGCACTTTGGCACAATTTTCCTTTCCATCATACTCACGAAAGATATTAAAAAGATGAAGCGTATGAGCTAAACTCAATTACATTTTTTTTTTGTAGTTTTCTTTTATAAACTAACTAGTGCAAAACAAGAAAGAAAAAGATTCGATTGCAAGATCTAAAGATATACCTTCACTTACCTAGCCTCCCCGGCAACGGCGCCAGAAAAGAGCTTGATGTCTACTACACAACCTTCTTCTTGTAGACGTTGTTGGGCCTGCAAGTGCACAGGTTTGTAGGACAGTAGCAGATTTCCCTCAAGTGGATGACCTAAGGTTTATCAATCCGCGAGAGGCGTAGGAGGAAGATGGTCTCTCTCAAACAACCCTGCAACCAAATAACAAAAAGTCTCTTGTGTCCCCAACACACCCAATACAATGGTAAATTGTATAGGTGCACTAGTTCGGCGAATAGATGGTGATACAAGTGCAAAATAGATAGTAGATAAAGGTTTTTGTAATCTGAAAATATAAAAAGAGCAAGGTAACGAGCGGTAAAAGTGAGCGTAAACGGTATTGCAATGACAGGAAACAAGGCCTAGGGTTCATACTTTCACTAGTGTAAGTTCTCTCAACAATAATAACATAGATAGAACATATGACAAGCCCTCAACATGCGACAAAGAGTCACTCCAAAGACACTAATAGCGGAGAACAAACATAGAGATTATGGTCGGGGTACCAAACCACCACAAAGTTATTCTTTCGGATCAATCTATAAAAGAGTTCGTACTAGAATAACACCTTAAGACACAAATCAACCAAAACCCTAATGTCACCTAGATACTCCATTGTCACCTCAAGTATCCGTGGGCATGATTATACGATATGCATCACACAATCTCAGATTTATCCAACCAACATAAAATTACTTCAAAGAGTTCCCCAAAGTTTCTACCGGAGAATCAAGAACGTGTGCCAACCCCTATGCATAGGTTCCCAATGTCACGAAACCCGCAAGTTGATCACCAAGACATACATCAAGTGTTCTCATAAAAGACTAAATCCGATAAGATAACTTCAAAGGGGAAACTCAATTCATCACAAGAGAGTAGAGGGGGAGAAACATCATAAGATCCAACTACAATAGCAAAGCTCGCGATACATCAAGATCGTGCCATAGATGGAACACGAGAGAGAACACGAGAAAGAGAGAGAGATCAAACACATAGCTACTGGTGCATACCCTCAGCCCCGAGGGTGAACTACTCCCTCCTCGTCATGGAGAGCGCCGGGATGATGAAGATGGCCACCGGAGATGGATCCCCCCTCCGGCAGGGTACCGGAAAGGGGTCCCGATTGGTTTTTCGTGGCTCTGGAGGCTTGCGGCGGCGGAACTCCCGATCTAATCTCTGTTCTGGAAGTTTTAGGGTACGATGGTATATATGGGTGAAAGGAGTATGTCGGTGGAGCTACGGGGGCCCCACGAGGCAGGGGGCGCGCCCAGGGGGGTGGGCGCGCCCCCCACCCTCGTGAGCACCTCCCGTATCTTCTGACGTGGGGTCCAAGTCCATCAGGTGGGTTTCCTTCCAAAAATAACTTCTCCAGTTGATTTCGTTCCATTTTGACTCCGTCTGATATTCCTTTTCCTCGAAACACTGAAATAGGCATAAAACAGCAAATCTGGGCTAGGCCTCCGGTTAATAGGTTAGTCCCAAAAATAATATAAAAGTGGATAATAAAGCCCAGTATTGCCTAAAATAGTAGATAAAGTAGCATGGAGCAATCAAAAATTATAGATACATTAGAGACGTATTAGTGCGCGGTCGGAGGTACTAAAGGATCTGCTAGGGCGAGCGTCTATCTCAGAGGAGCACCGTACGTTGATGGGTACGGTAATTGAAAGGATTTCGTCCGCGGAGAGAGGGTTGCATGAAGCTGTCAGGAGTTTGCTGACAGGTTTTGATGTACGCGAAATGATGTACCTTTTGACAGTTCCGCATATTTTAAGATGCTCCATATGTAGATAGCAGCCCCTGAGACTATGTGTGCTGCCGAAGACGACGGCACGCAGAGGATCATAGTCCTAGGTATAATTTTTCCGCCTTCCTATGTAGGTGGCGAAGTGTCTGGTAGCCAGTCGGACTGATGAATTTGCCGAGCTAAAGCGGCAACTTGACGTGGCAGATGCCGACATCGCGCTTGTCAACAAACGGCTTGATGAGGCACAAGGTATGTAATTTCTCCGCAGAGACCTGGTAAGAGGAGCTTGATGCCAGTATCTTACAACGTGTGCGCTTGATGCAGATGGGGCTGCCGCCATGGAGGACCTTCGGGCAGAGCTTGCCCGAGCCAAGGAGCAAGCCAGAAAGAGCGATGCGGCTGCCCTAAAGGCGGTTGAGGAGCTAAAAGCCGTACAGGCTGCTCACTGCCGAAGCAAGAAGGAAATGGCGAGATGGCTGTGAAGTTAAAGAACACTGCTGACTGCTGCAAGCTTCTTGAAAAAGAAGACCGGGCGGAGCGGACAGACCTGGAGAAGGCCACTACAGCGGCCAAGGATGCTCGTTCTGCGATGAGAGCGATGAAGGAGGAGCTGCGTCAAGCCGGAGATATCGCGGCTGGGAAGCCCTTTATGCTCCGGATGAAGTTCGTAGATCCTAAATATGCTCCGTTGGACCGGATGTGGAGTTCGGCGGACGCATATCTGGATTTAGCGGCAAGTGCCGCTGATGCGGCCGAACACTTCCGAGATCAGAAAGATCGCGAAGTGGAAAAGCTATTCTGGTCGTAGTTCAATAATCCAGAGCATCCGCTTCCATTGACCGATGGTTTGGCCGAATGGGCCGAGCTGAATAGGTTGTCCGGACTCGTCATGAAGTATGTCATGGATCATCTGTGGCCGGAAAGGCCAAAGCCGAACATTTATTTTAGCTTGGTGCAACAGTTCCTTGGTGCAGTGCCGTATATCAACGCGATGAAGAGGTCAGCATGCATGGAGGGTGCGCGGATGGCCCTTGCCCATGTCAAGACATACTGGGCGGAGATGGAGGCCACCGCCGTTGCAGCCCAAGATTTGGACGAAAGCCGAGTACCCGCCGAGCACTACTTTCAAGAAGTTCTGGAAGGCACTCGTTTAATAGAGACACAGTGCTCGAAGGATATTATGTTCGAATAACATGTATTCTTGTTTAAAACAATATTTTGATGAAATCTAGAAGCTTTTTATACTTGTGCCTGCAAGAATTATAATACCTCCTGTGCGGCCGTTAATGTATATATGTATATAATCTGAAAGATGGCAGTCGTCGGCTTCAGCCCCCACGCATATAATGCGGGGGTGTTCGCAGAAGGCACATTTTCACACTTGATCCAACGTCTTGGTCCATGAAGGAGGTGATAGCGCAGCGAACTAGGCAATCAGACTATAATGCTTTATCACTTTCACTTAGCCATAGGAGTTTGACAGTGGGGCTACTATATAGCCCCTGGTGGCGCCGCGCTCGCTCGAATTCGGGGCACGTGTGTGCCTGGCTAGGAAACGACCCTTTGTTAATGCGGAGGAATCCCGAAGATTCTGGTAGGTCATCGAGTGGTTGACCAGTCTCACGCTATATCATCACAGTCAGTTTTCGGATTTCTCTACTGAGGTGCTCGCCTGGCTGAACCGGGGCACAATCGCAGTAGTTCTCCTGGTGCCGCCTTAGCCGATAGAGCGGAACGTAAGGTAGCAAAACACAGGAGCCGGGCAAACCCAACATTTGACCAAAGACATGATTCAGAGCTGATGCATATAAGGCCAAACTCACGACGCCGAACACTCCCTAAGGTATTCGGTCTTTATGACAACGGGCTGAATTGTGCCCTTGGTAATAAGCCCCTGGTGTCCAGGTACGTGCAAAATTCTGACGTGGCCACATGCCAAGACGCCAGCCTCCTTCTCGGTTATACTGAGAATCCGGGGGATGTGTATCAACAAGAGACAGTAAAAAAGGTTTACGCAGGGTCTTAATCTAAAAAGAATCCTTGGAACGGGTCCCTGCTGCACGTCTGCGCCTGTGTCTCCGTTGTGCCGTGTCCTGGATGAGTGTAGCACGGTGTTCATCTGTAAAAGAGAGGAACTTAGTTGAAAAAGTAGTCATGCAGAATGTATGTTATACTAAATAAACAAAGTATAATTCAAGATGGGTAAAATCGAGCCTTATTATCGCTTGTTTTACATGCGCGGAGCCCCTTGTATAGGGGTATACGGCTATTAAGCCTTTATCAATTGTATGTTTATGCCGGACTCGTCTGGCCGTGTCCGTGGTCTTAACGACCTGTTAGGTGCTTTGGTTGGTGAAGCTGTTTTAGTGTGTGACTGTCAAGGCAGCCGCACAGTCTTCCGCGCGCGAGGGGCGCTCAATATTTCCCTTTATTGACATGATGCCTCGTGGACCGGGCATCTTAAGCGTGAGAGATGCATAATGCAGTATTGTGTTAAAGCGGGCGAAAGCTTCGCGTCCCGATAGTGCTTGATAGCCACTTTGAAATGGGGCGATGTGGAAGGTTAGCTTTTCGCTATGGAAGTTATCGGGGGAGCCGAACATAACTTCTAGTAGGAGGGAGCCCGTGCAATGGGCTTCTGGGCCTGGCGTTACTCCTTTAAAGGAAGTATTGCTATGGCTAATTTTTTTGGGTCCATCCCCATTTTGCGGACCGTGTCCTGGTATATCAAGTTTAAACTACTACCGCCGTCCATCAGGACTCGTGTAAAGTGGAATCCGTCAATTATCGGGTCTAACACCAAGGCTGTCACATCCCTAGTTCTGGTATGCTCAAGGCTAGCTAGTCATGTGTGCATCATGTTTAAATTCCATTTAAATTTGAAATGGGGATTTGTGAAACCCTCAGAATCACCTCTGGAAATGACCCAAATAAAAATTGCTCCAAAAGGGTCCAAGAAAATGCTCATGTTGCTCTCTGAAAATATTGGACAGAGATAAAAATCAAACCAATATTTTAGGGAGCTCATAAGTATTTATTTTGGGCATTTGAAGTTAATGCATAATTATTTGCATTGGATATATATGTGTTATATATAAAATATGTCCAAAAATTGTGCCATTTGTTGAGGAGCTCTGGAATAATACCACTAGTTCCTGCAAAAAAATGGCATAAGAAAATAAAATGATTTAGTATTATTATTAAATCCAAACATATGTCAGAAAAATAGAAAAGAAACAAAACGGGAAAAACCCTACCTAGCACTTACGTCCTTGTGCAGCCCAGCACTGTGCGGCCTGGCCGGCCCAGCTGGCCAGCCCAGCCCACCTGTCCCCCCTTCCCTGTCGTCTTCCTCCCGCCAGGAGGACGGGCGCGTGCCCGACGCGCGCACCGCCGCGCTTGCCACCTCCTGCTTCCCCGGCCCTTCTAGCGACGCCACGGAGACGCCCCGTGGCCCCTCGCTCCTCTCCCTCACTCTCTGCTCTCTCCCTCGCCCTCTGCTCCCTCTCCTGAGCACATCCGAGTGGAGCTTGTCGCGCCGCTCGCCGTAGCCATGGCCACAGGCCCTCCCTCGCCTCGCCGACGTGTCCATGGCCTCCGCCGCGACTCCCTCGTCCTCCCCGTAGACTCACTCGACGCCGGATGCCTCAAAACGCCGTCCCCGACCTCTTCTTCATCGTCAACCACCGCGGATCCCCATCGTCGACTCGTCGCCGTCCGGCCCTCCCCGAGCCCGCTTCGACATCTTCTACAACCGCCGTGAGCCACCGAACCTTTTCCCCCTCTCGGTTCTCGCTCTCGCGCGCCGTAGCTTCCTAACCTTGCTCGCCCGCACGCGCCGCCGTCTGTGACCGCCGCCGACGAGCCTCCGGCCACCTAGTGGTCCAGCCGTCGTGCTCAACTCCCTTCCCGCACCGCGCTGAGCACGTAGGTGCCCCGCACGAGCCTCCTCGGCCACCATAGCATCGACCCCGAGCTCACCCGAGCTCCGGTGACCGCCAAGGTCGACGCCGGCGACGACTCCGGCCACCCCAGGCCCAACCACCTACACCACTCGACGCGGACGAGTGCCCGCGTCACATGGATGCCCTCCGCCGGCCATTTGGTCGCCGGAGGAGGAAACCCGCACCTCTCCGCCGTCCCTGGCCTTGCCGGCGACGAGCCTCGGGTCAACTCCGGCGAGTTTGACCCGGGTTGACCCCAGTTTGACCCTCCTGGGTCCATGACATGTGGTGCCAGCCCCTGCTAATTACCTAGCTTAGGTTTAACTAAAATTTGATTGGCCCCTGTGACACTGACACGCGGGCCCCACCGTCCAGGTTTGACCTGGACCGCCCAGTTGACTCGCTGACGTCACCGTGACGTCATGCTGACGCAGTAAATAATTTATGTATTTAAAATAATTCAGAAAATCCAGAAAATTGCCTAAACTTCTAAAAATCATAGAAAATAATCTATAACTCAGAATGAAATACGTTATATATGAAAAATTATCAGAAAAATTCAAGGAATCTGTTTATGGCATTTGCATGCATGGTTGAACAACCTAGGATTGCTGGACAGGGCAATTTGCATAAATGACATTTAAATAAGCACATATGGAGTTTGAATTTTGAACCCTTGGTTCAAACCAACTTCATTTAATATGGTTGCTAGTTGCATTAGCTCAATCAACAACATATTGCCATGACATTATCATGCATCATAATTGTTGCATTGCATTGATTGTGTTCCTCTTTGTTTGCCGGTATTTGACCCCTCTCGATAGACGTGGTTTCGACGATGAGTTCGATGACACCGATGAAGAACTATATTATCTTCAGAAGTGCCAGGCAAGCAAAACCCCCTTGTTCATTCCGATACAATCCCACTCTCTCGCTCCTGCTCTCTTTCACTGCATTAGGACAACAACGACTCATATGTTACTTGCTGCGGTAGTTGAACCCCTTTATCCTCTGCATGACCTGTCATTGCCACAGTAAATAGATGAAACCCACTAGCATGATTAGGAGTTGTTTGAGCCCTGATGTGCCTACTCATTCATGCTTGTTTGTCGTGCCTGCTATTTCTTAGAGTTGTGTCAGGTCTGGTTCATCGGGGATGAATTGGAAAGTGGTGAACATGTCCTACTGTTGAGAGCTAAGTGTGTGAACACGATTTGGTAAAGGTAGCGGTGAGAGGCCATGTAGGAGTACATGGTGGGTTGTCTCATTGCAGCCGTCCTCAGGAACTGAGTTATGTGTTTGTGATCCATGAACAGTTACTACCACACATTGGGTTCCGGTAACTCGACCCCTCTCGACTTATTAATCAACTTGATCTCTGTCCAGGAGTTGCAACTAGTTTCTGGTGTTTGTAGGTAGTGTTAGTAGTCTACCAAGTGGCACCCGGTACAGGTGGGCTTGGGACAGACTAGGCACAGTGGCCCGGTGTACCAAGTGGCACCCGGTTGGTGGGCTTGGGAACCCTGCTCACATCGTTTGGGGCCGTGAGCGACACCCCGGCCGGATCTCCTTGCGGATGGAACCCGAATAGGCGATAAACCTGGACGAGAGACTTGCGTGGTTAGTCAGGTCGTGGCCGACTCCCTCGCCCGGCTTCCGCTTGAAGGTTGCTGAGGTACATGACGTGTACAGGGCGATAAGTGGCGAGAGCGTGTGTGAAGAAGTACACCCCTGCAGGGTTATCATTATCTATTCGAATAGCCGGATTCCTCGGATATGGAAACTTGGACCCCTTGCATAGTTCATAGACAAGCGAAAGTGGATACTCTAAAATGCACAAGATAAGCGTGAGTGCTATGGATGGCGTTCTCGTAGGGAGACGGGAGCGGATCCATAGTGGTGTATTGATATGGTGAATATGTGGACTCGTGTGCGCCACCTCAAAAGAGTTACTTGCAGTCGTAGTTCAGGATAGCCACGAGTCAAAGCTGGCTTGCTGCAATCAAACTCCACCACCCCTTTATTGATACCGAAGCATATGTAGTTAGTTCTGATGTAAGTCTTGCTGGGTACATTTGTACTCACGTTTGCTTATTTTATGTTTGGCAGAGAGACGTCAGTCTCGCTAGTAGTTCCATGTGGACTTCGACGTTTAGCTTGTTACCTCAGCTACGATCTTGTGCCCTCGGCAGGATCTAGTGGATAGTCAGGCTTCTCAGCCTTTTTCATTTGTAGATGTCTGTACTAAGACATGTTAAGCTTCCGCATGTGCTTGTTGCTTGTATGCTCTGAATGTTGGGTCATGAGACCCATGTTTGTAATATCTTGCTCCTCGGAGCCTAATGAATAAATACTTTGAGTCGTAGAGTTATGTTGTGATGCCATGTTGTATTTACACATATCGAGCATATTGTGTGTATGATTGAAATGCTTGCTATGTGTGGGATCCGACAATCTAGTTGTTTATCCTTGGCAGCCTCTCTTATGGGCAAATGTAGTCTAGTGCCTCCTTGAGCCATAGTAGTCCGCTACAGCCCGGTTCACCGGAGTCCTGCTAGCCCAGCACTACTGCTCAGGACACTTGACTGGCCGGCATGTGTTTCACTTCGTTCCTGTGTCTGTCCCTTCGGGGAAATGTCACGCGGTGACATCCGGAGTCCTGCCTAGCCTGCTGCAGCCCGGGTTACTGGAGTCCTGTTAGCCCAGTGCTACAGCCCGGATTCACACGTTGATGACCGACATGCTCGATGTGATTCATGTATGCCTGTCCCCATGGGTTAGTGCCGCTTTGGGTTCACGACTAGCCATGTCGGCCCGGGTTCTTTGTCATATGGATGCTAGCGACACTATCATATACGTGAGCCAAAAGGCGCAAACGGTCCCGGGCCAGGTAAGGTGGCACCCGTGGGAATACCGTGCGTGAGGCCGCAAAGTGATATGATGTGTTACATGCTAGATCGGTGTGACCTAGGATCGGGGTCCTGACAGCGTTGGTATCAGAGCCTGACTGCCTGTAGGATTACCAAGCCAAACTGGTCGAAGTTGTGTCTAGAAATGCTTTAGTTATATAAGGGAATTGATTGTGGAAGGGAACGTAAGGCTCTTTTTTACTCCTTATACCTCATGGACTTCTGATCTGAGTCTTCCTCTTCTCTTCTACGGGGATTAAGAACTAGGCTTCTCTTCTATCTCTCAGGATGACGTGTTTCTAAACTGTAGTTGCCTAGGATTGTTGAGTTCAAGCCTCAGTTTAGTTCCTACTACTTCCATATGTTCATAACTGGCCTCAGAACCTTGATATTATGATGTTGTTGAGTGGTTATGCCACCATTTTGCATGATGTCTCAAATCTTTTTGAGCATTTACAGCCGTTATGCTGTCTGAGTCATCCCAGGTTTCTAAATAGTCTGATGCATTTGCAAATCCCTTCTTTTCATTTCTAATGTTCGTCTGGGCCAGATTAAGCACACATATTAGTGTGTTGAGGTACCTCATTGCCTCGACATATATGTTGGAGCTAGTATTATGACTCTAGGCATCTTAGAGGTTCACCTAGTAATCTAGCCATGTTTTGTGTTCCCAGTGTGATGAATCTGGCCATCATTCTTGAAGCATCCCGTGATGCCATTTAGTTAGTAGGTATTCTATTCCTGGGTTCTTGGACCCGAGATTCACTCTACTCATTCATGTTGATAGTGTTTGCTAGTTCCTTTAGGACATTAGTAACCTTTGAGTTAGTCCTCGAGGTCCGTGGTATTTCCTTCTTCCAAATACCATGAACTGCTTATGGCAGAAGTTCTTTTGAACCAAAAGATCACAACCAGAGCGCTCTTGATGAGTTCTTCGTTCTACATTGTGAATCTGCCAGTTCTACCTTTCTGCATGGGTTATCTGGAAGAAACGTTGGGCTTTGCTCGGCATACTAATCTATGCATCCACAACTCGGAAAATCAGATGTTCCTTTGAGTTGTTCCTCTTCAGTTGTATCCCGACCATCCTCTATCAGTTGATAGCCAAGAGTATATGTGCATTTGTGTTCATCGATGCCCTTTTATTCTTGTGGTCCGTCGAACCGTTCTATTTCAGAATGACTAGGAGAAACAAACTCCAGTGCCTCATCCATTTCTAGGATTGGGTCAAAGCAGTTGTATTCCGCAGATCAAATGCAATCAAGCTTTGATTCTGTTCTAGCCTGAAGTATTACCACTTTATGTCAGGAACGTCATGAGAATTGCACCTCCTCTTATGAATTCTTGATGTAGTGATACTCTCACCATCGTCATTCATTCCTCGGCCCTTGTGTTGTTGTAACCGGAATGCCGACAAGTGAATTGTGATGTGTGAAACCAATGCTCCGAGCAACTCATTGCTTGGTAGTAAATGTACAATATTCTCATTCTTAGCGTGTTGGTTATTAAAATCATCATCCTAAGATTGATCGTGCTACCTAGTCCTTATTTCTGGTGCACTCTTCGATCAATGAGTTAGGATTATGTCAATCCCTCACTCTTTTGATCATATCATCTTGCCCTGAAAAGCAAGATTGTTCTCGAGCTTAGTAACATTTCGGTGGTTCGTGATGTTCCGAATATCTTCTCGGAAGTATTACCAGGTTGTTACCTGACCGCTATGTTGAGTTCGTGATCAAGTTGGTTTCTTATAAACCACCCTTCTCCAAGAATCTGTGGGATACCCCTGAGCTAGTTGGTTAAGCCAAACAACAACTTGGAGAGTTGGAAGATAAAAGCTTGTCTGACTTAGTTCATGTTAAGGGATATATTTTTGTGTGCGTGTGTGTGTTGAAGAAAGATGATACCTCCATCGATTGGTCCTAGTGATCAGTTGTTGGATCTAATGCCTTGTCAAAACTTTGACTTGAGTATGGGCTATCGTCAAGTCAAATCAGAACCAATGATGTTCGTAATGTTGTCTTACTCGTGGTTGATCCCTCGAGCATACACCATTACATCCTTTGGTCTGACCAATGCTATCACTGTGTTCACATGATGGTGGAAGTCCAGTGATATGGAAATTCCAATGAGTTGTTGTTGAGCCCATCAACGACATCTTGTCTCCCCCATGATTCATGTTGAACATCAACTTAGTGTTGGAAACTTGTATAAGCATTTCTTTGTGTTTTGTTCATGAAGCATATGTTTGGATGAAAGAAGCGACTTTCTCTGGTTCATGTGCATTTGGTGCAAGTTGCCGCTGTGAGTTCGAGAAAGATTGTTTTTGTTTCCTCTGGTACCATCCCAAGTCAGTCATGCATGTGCGAAGTATGCTATGGTTTGACAGGCTCGCTACCTCCATTCTGTATGTGTTCCTAGCACACCAAGCCACTGATTGATTTGCTCGAGGAAAAGAAGTTGTTGTGCGAATACTAGTTCATGCACAAGACTCCAACATCCTCGATGATGGTTCCCCACCTGAACTCGGTAGTGTTTTATCATAAGACTACTATGTGGTCATGCTTGTCTGGGACAACGCGTTCACCTGTATGTAGCAGAACCAGCTCATGTTTTGGAGCTTGCTATCGTAGTTCATTTCCCGAGAATCTCGCAACGTTATCTCGTCGATTTGTGTTGCAACCTTTCCTTTTCAGACATGTTGTCTGAAATATCCTGACACCAACCAGATCTGAATCTCAAGCAGATATGATGGTTGGAACATTTCCGACATTTGCATTTTGTTCCCAGCTTGCACCGCCGTCGTGCCATTCTACCTTGGGTCCCATCCATTTCCGATGATAATCAAATCATCCATTGCGTTGTTTTCAACAAGGTAGTCCACATCAACCATTCTAGTCTGATTATGCCATCCTTTCGAACTTCTTTCAATCGATCAATTGTAAATTGCCTTAAGCTGGTATGAAGGGTTCCAATGAACTCCGAATCAAAAGTAATTCTTTTTGCCACTTAAGGAATGATTCTACGAGTCACCTTCCCCGAGGAGCCCCGTTATGGAATCATGGCAGATAACTCCTCCTTATCTTGAAACCATGCACCATCTTGTTCAGCGTGGAATTGTGCTTATCAACTTGAATCTTCGTTCTCCGTTCACTCCATCCCTCCGGATGTATGTTTCGTGTCTTAGCTCGAGAGATGTTCAACATCTCATTCCGTGAGTTGATCGTGAGTTGCTCGATCTTTAAGAAGATCGATTCCTATAGAGTTTCTTCTGTCGTCATCGTGTTGGATGAAGATCCCGAAAGCAAAGA